>JBBPDE010000083.1:9073281-9113178 GCA_037974605.1 Nannopetersius ansorgii | reverse complement strand
ATTTGTACATTTGAATTAGTCTGTACATTGTTCTAATGCTACAGTGGACTGCTGTACAATGCAACCATCGTGTGTGTGTGTGTGTGTGTGTGTCTGTGTCTGTGTCTGTCTGTCTCTGTCTGTGTCTGTCTGTCTTTTCTCCATTTGTGTGTGTGTGTGTGTGTGCACCTCTCATGGGGCCCCCCCATGTAAAAAAAGTCTAGCTCTGCCACTGGCCCTCCTTCTGGGATAAGCAGGAGAATACAGTGATATAATGTATTTTTTAGTAATAAAAATACAGAAAAATGTAAGGGTAATCACCAATAATTTTTACTGTTCAATAATTTACTGTTCATCCTGCGTCTCGCATTCAGGTCTTCAGGAGGAGTCCTGTTTAGTGACCTGCAGGTTAAAGCAGACTCTGGATAGCGACTGAGCTCAACAGCCTCTTTTAAATTACAGTAATAAAAATACTGGCGTTTAATAAGAACAAAACGAAAAAAAGAAACACTAAACCTCTGAGTACTGTTATATTTAAATGTGAGTGGTCGCAGAGGGTCTAGGGGTTCCCTACAAATGTACCACATAGTGGGTGTATATAGGTCAAATTGAAGAATTTGTGTAAATTTAGACTATGTGGTTTTCATTTGGCAACAATTGTTGCTGAGTACATTTTCACTATCATAACCACCAAGAAATGAAAAAAAAATCAAACATATTGTGTGTTAGGGAGGTCTAAGGAGTAAAATGCATGCACTTATTTTGCAGGGAAAAATGTGGGATTAAGCAGGTTAAGGAAATCCCATTCAGACTGTACTGTAATTCATGGATGGGCATTTTCTTTAGTATAAACAGGTACAATAATAAATTAGTGTAATTTATAGCAATAAAAATACAGTAAAATGTAGGGGTAATCACCAGTATTTTTTACAGTTCAATAATTTACTCTTCATTAGCTATGCTTCTAATTTTAGAGAGCTGGGAAAAGCAGAGATTTTAATTTAATTTACAGTACTGTAATAAAACTACTGGTATTTAAAAAAATGAAAATCAAGAGAAACACTTAAGATGCGTCAAGGGTGGACTGGCAATCTGTGCTGCTGGAAAAGAACAGCTGTCTGATGCATGGTGCCTACATACGGCCTACATACAAACATGAAAAAACAATGTAGCTTAAAATTAAAAATATGGAATTCTGTAAAACACACTAAAGTAGAAATGCAAAAAAAAAGATAAATTAAAAACTAAAAAAAGAGCACAGTCTGAATGGAGCAGTCTGGTAGGTGTCTGGATGTGTCCGGCACCACCCCTACACTGACTTTTTTATTTAACTGAATTTATATTTGGATTACTGTTTTTTAGGGATGCACTGAATATTCGACCACAAAAAAATCGGCCGAAAATGGCAAAAGAAAGCTTTTTCGGTTTCAGCCAAATGTTTTTTTTTAACAGACCAAAACAGTGATGATGCAATCAACAACTGCAAAATTGTTTATCTTTTCTTTAAAAGGTTACTATAAACTCTTGTGTTATTAATCTGTTTCTGTATGTCTTGTTTCTAATTCATATTCTTATTTTATTTATTTATTTTTTCTTCTTTACTGTTGGGTGTGGGGTAAGCTCGGAGCGGCTCTAATGACTGTTTTTGTAAAATAAAACTACAAATTAAAAACAAAGTTCTCCTTCGAAGAGGGTGGGTGGTGGTGGGCCAAAAAAACCCCCCAACTTCAACCTGCACGACCAGATTGGGTTAGAGTCAACATGTCTGCTTTGTGGGTGCATTTGGATATATCTAAGAAAGACACACGGAAAGCCCTTTTGTAAAGCATGCAATGCCGAAATTTCATCCTAAAAGACTTTATCAAGGTTGAGATTAATTTATCATATAAAATCAAAAAATCCCAATCGCCATGCATAGTAAGAAGCAGAGAAGAGGCTAGACCTTTCGAGCACACCCACTCCATCTGTGTTTTTGAAAAGGCAAGCAAGTTTTCTAGTGATTCCAGTAAATATATGGGCTATGCCAGTCTTTGTTTTAATACACTATTTTATTTTAGGCATACAGAGAATGTTGTTATATTTTTCAACAGTTTTTAAAGTACTTGTTCTGAATGCACTTTTCATGCACTTGTTCAAAATATGCAAATGCACTTAAATTCACTTGTTTTATGAGAGAAGATATTTCATTGTATAATATTTCAGCTATCTTGCTTTTAGTATATTAAAGAGAATATATTAACAAGTAAAATATTTTGTTTCAAATTTAATTTTATATTATGCATTGTTTGAATGCTAAAGAAATATGTTCATAGTTTTGTAACAGATTTATTGACACGAAAAAAATGAATATTTGCTTTGCTTTATTGTGAGCATTTTCACATAAAATTATCAGTTAGGTTATCAGAAAAAAACATGTAAGACCGATTCTGCCATTGGCTCAAAAACACAATATGATCTCAGTCAAATGTGATATAAATAAAAAACATTGTCATGGCACATTTTGTCTCCAGTCTTGCCCCATGTAAAGAGCGTTAAAAGGAAACAAGAAATCACTACATGGACAAAATAGTTGCCAAAGTAAAACAGTTTCTCTATAGTTAATATTTATTTTTCTTTTATTTTAGAACACCCTCTGCATCAGGTTGCCATGCGAATCTTGTCAAAAGAAACTCCATCTGTCAACAGTGCTCTTGATAGAGATGTGTCCTCTCAAATTAGTCGGTTCTTTGACTAAATATGGGAAAACAAAGAGTCATTTGGCCATAGACATAGATTACTACTAGACTGACCACAGACATAGAATATTACTAGATTAGATGACAAGCTGCATCAAATGTCAAAGTCGCCTCCATATTGTTACAAGCACTGCTGTGGCGAGACGTAGTGGATAAAGATGCTTCATGCACGTTCTGCTGGGAACTGTACGCTCCCAATCAGATTCTAAGGGATTACATTTCATAGGTTATGTTGAACAATTGTTTTGAATATATTTGGCAATTTTAAAATCCCGTTTTATAAATATTAACCTTAGCTAAGACAGGCTAAGCTAGCAAATCTATACATTCAAGTCAGCCTCCAAACAACGTTTTGGCTAAATGTAAGAACTAATGTTTTAGATTGTTGTTAGCTCTTTAGTTAACTTTTGTCAAACTCTGAAGGTTTCCTAAAGAAATACACCTCAGTTTATAAATCTTAACCTTAACTAAGTCAGGCTAAGCTAGCAACTGTGCATCCTCTTGTTCAAGACAGCCTCCAAACAATGTTTAGACTAAACGGAAGCACTATAATTCGAGATTTTATAATGGCCAAATATAATGAAACCAATTGTTTAACCTTACCAGGGTTTGTCATTTGAAAACACTATGAGAAAGCTGTCCTGTGATGTGTGCCGTGCTGGTTTGCTAACATGCTGAACCGGTGTTGTCATATGGACAAAGCTACCACTTGCTGTCATTAAAACACAGTGGCGGTTTACTGATTCCTTCTGAGGAGACAATCAAGGTGGTCAAAGTAGCGGACCATGTTATCCGACAGTCAACATCAGGGCAAGCAGTCACTGTATCTCTGATTAATCCTTTTGTCCGGTCCACTGTTTGGACTACCGTTATTTTAAGCTGTTTATTTAAGCTCTTTAGTTGTGTTAGCCTTCCACAAACCAAGGCTGCACTACTTTGGGCCGTCAGGTATTTAGGCTGGCGCGGAATCCCGTCACCACCACACCCCCCATTAAAAAGAGTCAAAATTCTCATAACTAATGTCATGATAGTGTAGTAGGAACGGCAGACTTGGGTTGAGCGTATCTGCACTTGTCTTGAACTTTTAATTATTTTCATTTCTCTTGGCTGTGAGGCAAATTAAATTAAATTAAATTACAAATCTAGTCGCAGAATGAATAATCTAGTGTCAATGGTGACCATTTTAGTTGCCACCTGGAGCCCTGTGATGTTTATCCTACTTACATATGTACTTTATTTTAAAGCTTTTAAACCTTTAACATGGCTCAGATGATCAGAACTAAGAATCTATTGCATAATTGACAATTTAGGCTTACACTTGACTGTAATTTTGGTCTATCGTCAAGGAGTCGGCCTTGTTTGGATGTGTGTGTTTGTGTGTGTTTGGTTTACTTCACCTTGTTTTTGGTGCAGGGGTCACATGGCCCCCACTCAGACCAGGCACTCATTTTGCAGTCAATGGGTGCTGGAGCGTTGACCTCTTGTATGGGCCCGGGTCTTAGAATGAGACCAGTTTCATTATTTTGATTATTTCAGTTCTTGTTTCAGTTAACTTAATTCTTCTATATACAACTGCCTTGTATTAGAACAAATTCAGTACAGCGTGGAATTCATATGCTGGGACACTTCAACAATTCAACCATGGAAACCTAAATCCAAGATATTTAACTAAAGATGTTACAGAAGATATCAAAGACGAGATGAATACTTTGGCATTGTGAAGTTTTAGAATACTTTATCATACTCATTATTCACATTTTAAACAAAAAAAAGAGAATACTTTTCAGTGTAAAAGTTAAATTATTGTTTTTATTATATGTATTGCTCTACTGTGTGAATATTTTTGTTCAGGCAAGTTTGCATGTTCAAAAATGATTCAAAATCATACCAAAATAGTCAATAGAGAAGACATTTCATGATGCATTGAACCTTGTCAAAAAACACTAATTGAGTAATTCTATTACATTTTAGAGATCCTACATTCACCCCTGAACATAGAAAAATAAATAAGAGAAAGTACACCTACATGAAAAGTCCCACAGTCATTCCATCTTGCTGCATGAAGCAAGCTACAAACAAAATGGTTAACCTCTTCATGATGAGACACAGCAGTCAGGACTAAAATTTGACAACCACAGGACTTTTAACATTTGAGTATTGAACTCAGTGTTAATAATTTACCCAGCTTACTGGATCAGATATGTGCAAACTTACTGACATCCAGTAATTTTGTAAAAGGAGAACGTGTAGTCAGAGTTCGTATCTACTTTACTGCCACTCTTAAAGCAAGACTCTTAAGGGTTCTTTAGTAAAGGTAAAAAGCATTAGGGAAAGTTCAGGCATACCGGAACAGCACGAAATTTAACCCATTCACCAAGTGAAGCCAGTAACACAGTTGCCTGGGGAGCAGTGTGTACCTTGCTCAGGGTACCTCAAAGGTGACTAGCGGTCTTGGGAATCAAACCAACGACTTCCTGATTACAGAGCAAATGCACTAACCACTAGGCTACCAGTAATTATTTTTAGTTGTAGTATTTCTTTTTCTTTTTTAGATAATTTTGTCAAGGAACTGTTAGTGACATGGTTAACAATGAACACCATATGAACTATAACCAGTTATAAGTGACACCTTTATCTTAATTATCTTCATAATGCTTTAGACATTAGATTTAGCATAATAATTCATCTTTAAGATATTCTTAACATGATAACAAAAAGAAAAACAATTAAACCAGCAGTTTCTGGTCTGTAGGCTGTGGCTCCACAGTAGGCTATCTTGGTTCTGCTATAGGTCTATTTTTCTGTTCATATTTAGTAATTTTGCCTTAAACCAAATATAATGTTCCATCACAAATATTATTATTGTGATAATTATTAAGAAACTACACAGATTACCCACGGAACTAAGTCTACTAACCACTGAAGTGAACAAGATTGATGATTTTGTTACAGTAACAATAGAGTGTGGGACATACAGTTTTGTCTTTATATATAAGAGCTGCTGTCAATATTTCTCCTAATTTAAAAACAATGTCCTTTAAAGCAGCACCACTGGGACTCATTTGTTTTCAGCTGTATCTATACTGGTGCGTGAAAATATTGTTTTCACTTTAAACTGGTCCAGGGAGCAAAAAGGTTTGGGGGCTGCTGCTTTGGTATCATAATTTTAAAGGATATTACAATACATCAAAACAAGAGAAATTATGCAGTGTTTACAGCATTCTTGTTCACTCTTAAACAAAATGTCAATAATTATCTTCGACATACTTCTAGTATGTTTTACTTTTCCTCATTAAATAAGATTTGATTCAGGTGATCACTAAACAGATTAGAATGAGATGCTTGTGTAGGAATTTGTGTTAAAAGCACAAATACATGGGCATGGTTTGTGTAACTATGACAAATTGAACAGTGGTGCCTAGCAGTCTTGGGAATCAAACCAATGACTGTCTGATCACAGGGCAAAGGCCCTAACCACTAGGCTGCCAGCTCCATTGTAGTCTTTGTAGCTGCGTTGTCAATGAATTCCCATGCTAACCTGAAATTGAGCACCAGAATTGGACCAAGGACGTTGATCCGGTGTAATGAAGCGTCACTTGACTTGATTTCTTACCTGAGGAACAAATGGATCTAGGATACACCATGCCACTTAGTGTATGTAGGGTAGTAGGAGCCTAGTGGGTAAAACACTTGCCTGTGAGCCCTATGACCACAAAGTTGCTGGTTTGAACCCCCTCACTGTCTCCTTGAGCGAGACACTTAAGCCTCAGTGACTTTATGGGGACTGTCCCTGTCACTAATGATGGTAAGACTGACCCTTTAACTAATAATTGTAGGTTGCTCTGGATAAGAGCATCAGCCATATGCCCTCTTTACCAGGATACAAGATACCACAGTATAGAGACTTGTGGCAACAAGTAACTAAACCAGACCTCTAGTTTTACAATTTAGCATGACATTCATCATTTGGTAACTTCCAAACAATACCAAGAAGCTTATTAAGCAAGTCACCTAATGGATGCAAGCTGCAAAAGGCTGGGAACCCTTGAGTTAAAGTACATGTACATGTACTGATTGACTAAATAAAAAAATAATTTTTCAAGCCAGAGCTAACGGATTAAGTCTATTGAAGTGTCTGGATTTTCCCAAAGACAAAAGTAAATATTGAATTTGTTTGACCTCACTGCTTTATGCAATACTATAAACAACTTTATCACCTGGACAAAAGTCCAAAAGCTGTTTGCCTGATCTTTTGTGAGGGAATGTGTGTCTACTGTGTCTGGTTTCATTTTCTTGACATAAACAGAAACATTTGTTTAGGTTTAGGATATTCAAAATTTTTTTGTGATCATGGTTATGGTTAGGGATAGACTGTGGTAAGAAACAGGTATTGGTTTAAACATCTGTATAATCAGCAAAACAAAAGTATATTTTACCATGGCATTGTATTTATTCCTACTAAGAAAATGTGTTAGACATGATTTGTGCAGCGGGTGGCAGTATGGTATGAGGAAATTACGTCTAAGCAGCACATGAATGTGATACTGTCAGTATATGCTGATTTAGGGAATTTGGTTTTAACCTCTGGCTGCTACTTGCTGCCTAAATGATTACTTGTTACCACTCTTGCCCAAAAATGGATGGGAAATTACACTCGGCTGTCTGCTTTTTCTCCCCATACATTACATTATATTTTAAAAAATTAATACACATGCACTACACGTGTTTTGCCAATATTTCAGAAATTGTATGAGTAATAAGTATGACTAATAATAAAAATAATAAAAATAATAAAAATTTAGGAGTAATAAAATATATAAAATAGAAGATGCATTTCTGCAACAAAACTTTTATATTTATATAGTGCTTTTTACATAAAATTCCAGTCATCACACTGAAAAAAATAAAACTTCTGCAATCACACTACTTAAACCTCAGCCAGTTTATGTAAAACTAAATTATTTGGAAAATACTCTGGGCATTAATAACCTTTGGCTTGACTGTGTTGTAACCAGGGTCGGACTGGTTACAACATGACCCCCTGCCATTTTGGGGTAGAATGCCTACTTCGCACACCACCCATCTTTGCGCCCCCATGAATCTGTTTAACAACAAAGTAGTATTCAGTACATTGTGAACTTACCCAGTCAAAAATGATGCAACTGAATCTTTTAATGAATACTTGGGATAAAAGACTTGACATTGTGTGTGTGTGCGCGTATGTGACACGGAGCGAGAGACACAGAGAGAGAGAGAGAACTGCTCACCGTTAATGTTGATGAATGGGGATGAAATAATAAGATGGTTTAGATCGGCATGAAAGACATAAAAGAAGTAACTAAATGTTAATTGTTTTAGCCCGCGTACACAAAGTGTTATAAATACCCGTTCTCCGAGTGGTGATACTGACAATATTTTTGGTCAATATTATTAGTCAGTAAAGAAAAGAAACAATGTGTCGCAGAGGAGGGTTTTAGGAGCTGTTGGTCAGAAAAAACATACTGCATTGACTTTTTTGACGAATGCATTAGCTACACATGCACAGGGACCAAAACAAAATGGGTGGTGTTTAAAAAGCCTGCTTGAACCAGCCCAGTGTCAGCAGGCCGCCGTTCTACGAGTCTTATGGACCGCCAGACCAACGAACAAATAAATAAACGAATAAACGGTGTCAGCCCAAATAGCCTTCAGGAAAATATCCGATACACCAGACGGTCAGTACGACCCTGGTTGTAAGGATACATTAATATTAGAAACCAATGAGTGTAAAGCATTCAGGTTTAAAGATTAACCCACACAACATGCGTAACAGACACTGTTTTTTAGAAGTAAAAGGTGAACCAAAAACAGAGTGACAAACTTTGAAGTGTGGAAGCAATGTTGCAGTGGGGCACTCCCCTCTACGACTATACTAGACTATTTAGATTCTACAACTATTTAGATTTCCAAGGGCAGATCCTTTAAATAAATCTGACTGTTCTCGGGATTCCTGATCACCTGTTGTGCTACAGTCGCTAGTTCACACTGTTCTTCTTAAGTTTTATTAATGCGATTATTATTTTTGGCTCTGCTTTCTGTTGGAGCTCATATTAAGTTTTGGCAAACGTAAAAACATCCATTAATATCCAGTGTGTTTCCCTAGTACACAGCTAATGTATTATTTTTATACCACCCATTTTTGAGTCACTGCTCCTCCTGGCACGTCCCCAGACCCCACCCTGTTGTACTTTTACTGGTCTGCTGATTAGGGGCAGAGTATTGAGCGTTTAATTTTTTGTGTGATGTCATAGGTATGGGGGCCGGATGAGGACAAAAAAAACAAAAAAAAAAAACCCAAAACAAATGTTTTCCTTAACCATAAATTATTTGGTAAGAGACTACACGTTTACGTACTGTTTTATTGGGTAACAGTATGTCACATAATGTCAGAAAATATATAAGCACATATGTTTGATTAAGGTATTCAATTTGCTCAGTGCTAAATGTTGATCTCTCATTTAGCACTGAGCAAATTGAATACCTTAATCAAAATACACTAGTCTCAAACATATGTGCTTATATAGTTTCTGACATTATGTGACATACTGTTACCCAATAAAACAGTTTGTAGCTAACACAACCTTGGATAAAAGTTGTTAAGCAGGCGCATGATTGTGCTGATTAAGGCATTACAGATTTAATTTTTAGATGAATTGAGTTTCGCTTTAAAATTACAAAACTAAAATAATAAACTAAGTATATTTCTTTGCTGATTGACTACAAGGAAATATTGCAGTTTTAATTCCTGGCTGAACTCTCTGTTTGAATATAGCCCACCCCAGTGTATGCACTGAAATGATTACAAGACATCAATAAAGATGCAAACTATCCATTGTTTTATTTCCAAACTTCTGTCTTTTTCTCCTGGCCCAGATTCTTCACCACAAACTTGCTGACCTCACCCGTAAAGCCCTGATGGTTTCTGCCAGGTCAGCAGTCCACCCTTCAAGCAGAAGCACAGGTCAGCTGCAGCTTTAAACAATGTGACTCCGGCGCTGCCTGTAAGTGGGGTCAAAGAAGAGGACGGGTCTGCTCTAGCAGGGGTTGTGGACACAGATCCTGTCATTTATACCACCACCATGTGCTGAGGACACCACTTTTCAGCAATTTTCTCCACTCCTCCCTGCTTTGAGCTACTTCCCCTTGGTCCTCTCAGGAAATGTGAAGGGACATAAGGTGCCTGGACCAGCTCTCCACAAAAGAGAAACTTCCTGTTTTTCAGTTTTTCCGCTGTTTCTATAGAATAATAGAATAAACGGGTCTTACACACACATTTATCCATGAAATGTTACATTTATCCATGTAAGGTTTCTTGTTTTCAATAAAGGTATGTTTAGGCTGTTGCCACACAATGAGTTACTTATTAGGTCACAAGTTCTTTATTCTGATTAATTGTTCTGTGTACACAAGGCCAAAGTCAGTGTGGAAAGCCTGTTCTCAGGAACCGAGCCACAAGTGACTCACTATCCTTCCAGAAAGAGAAGTTACATCCCTGTAGCCAATAGTAAGAGTAAGGGCATGTTTTAGGTTGACTAAGAGGAATTTTATATGGCAGAAATATGTATATGAAGAATATTCATATATATTCTAGTGTGTCATAGCCTACCAGATAATCACAAATTTGCAGGTTCAAACCACACCCCCACTTTCTACCATGTGGTTGAGCAAGATCTTCAGTTGCTCTCTGTAATGACTGTAAAACTATTCCTGTAACTACTGACTGTAAGACTGTCCCTGTAACTAATGACTGTAAGACTGTCCCTGTAACTAATCACTGTAAGACTGTCTCTGTAACTAATGACTGTAAGACTGTCCCTGTAACTTATTATTGTAAGTCACTCTGGTTAAGGGCATCTGCTGAATGCCATAAATATGTACATTCACATTTTTTGTAATGAGAGATTTACATACTGCAACCCTGCCATTATATACCTTTGGAGCATTTCTGTGGGAAGTTGTGGCCATTCTGTAGAGGATTTATGAGGTCAGGCACTGATATGAGATGAGAAAGTCTGGCTCCAATCTCCATTCCAATTCATCCCAAATGTGCTGGGTGGGGTTGAGGTCAGGGCTCTGTGCAAACCCCTGGAGTATCTCCACACCAAACCATGCAGATCTAGCAGGGCAAACTTTAAACAGAATGGAAAAGAAGCCTTATATTATTTCATACATTTACATACATTTTTAAGCATTTTACCAAAACTGACTCTCTCTATACCTTCAGAGTCATTTCCTGTTCCCATCCTCTGATGACTGTGAAAGCTTGGTCAGCAAATGAGCAGAAACTGAACAGGAAAGAGTGACAGGAAGGATGGACAGAGATACACAGATGGAGATGTTATTCAAGCTTTAAAAATGCACTTTGTGGCATTTTTTTAAATTATTGCAACCAAAAAATAGGAGAATGACAAAGAATAATCTCCAGTTCCTACAGTAATCGATCCTATATTCACCAAAACATTCCACTGCAGTCGGTGAACAGGTAATCGCACTAACAAATGAAGCAAATTAAGAATTAATATCAGAGTTTTATTGGAGCAATTGTAGTAGCTGAAATGACAAAAATGCACATTTGTACATACAGATGGCAACTAAATGTGAAGTAGGTGAATGAAGGGGTGAGAGTGTGGATGAGCGAGTTAGTGTCTGACAGAGTGCGTGAGTAAGTGAACGAGAAAATAGATTTAAAAACTGCCCACTAGGGGGCGGCGCCCCAGTGATGAAAGCTGGGCTGGGAGGTGGGTGCTCACTGTGGGACAGGCCGGCAGAACACCCTGACCTGCCGAAGGTCCTGAGTCTGAAACTGATCCTCCAGCAGAGAAAAGGGTCCGGACCTGTTTATTCTTTGGGATATGGACCTGCGCACCGCCTAAATATCTGCAGGTAAAAAAACAACAAAAACCGCCGCTGCTCCTCACCTGTCCAGTCGATTGTGGTGGAGTTTGCTGTATAAGATGCTGTTAAACGGAGACAGGTGTAATCAATGTGCAGCAGAGGTGTCTTCAGGTGGCCATCGTTAGCGCATGCTCACTAAAGGGTACGTTTTACAGAACGTGTTTTTTGCTCAGAAAGTGTAGTCAGTATTCAGCAGATGCCGTCTCATCAAGGTAAACACAACTGGGGTATAAATGGAATAAAGGAAACAGTATTTATAATTTGGATGTTGAGAGTGAAAAGCAGGGGTGCAATTTTTACATTTATTTTCTACTTGACTTTACATTAGCATGACTCAGTCGCAAAGTTTCATAATCTAGGTTTTAGTTTCTCCTAGCTTTGTACGGTTTGGTTATTGTGGTACAGGTTTACAGGGACTATTTTCTTTCCAGTTTAGTTTAGAATATATCAGCTGAATGCTTTTGAAATACCATGATCTTATTTAACCAATTATTGGGCAAATATCTGACATGAACCAGTTAGTTCATGCTGTTGCTTCGAAATAATTATTTGCTAAGACCAGTAAATAGAAAAACAATCTTTATGAAACTTTTTTGGACACTCTCTGAATCCTGCTTCACCCTTATGAAGCTTTATGTAAAGTGCATGTTAGAAATGTTGAACAGTGGTAGAAAATATGACCGCAGCAGTTTTTGCATGGTTAAATCAGTTAACAGGTAACCTTCCTGGTTGAGCATTTCTCTTAGACCTGCAGGATATTTTATACCACCTATTGTTGCTGACTCTTGTGTTTTACTGACACTGTGGTGCACTCCTCTGAAGTTTAGTTACTGAACAGCCAGAAGCCAACATCTCACAAGACTCCCCTAACTGTTTGGAATGTCCATATGGGGATGTGGCAGTAGGCCTATAACTAGGCTCATGTGTGGTGTGCCTTAAAATTCACAAACTCTGACCCCACACCATGTCAGAAATGTCTCACCATCTTTATGTTCTCGCAGGATGTGTGTTTTGACTTCCTGTTCTGTACAACTATTGCACTTAAGATGCATCAGTTGCCACCGTGCTCCCTGTAAATATGCGCTATATATGTGTTTTACTGTTTTATAGACTGCTGCCACTCCAATAGCCTGCAGCAGCAGCTCATGATTCATCTTGCCACAATATCATGACTATCATAAATGATCTAATTGTAGTATATGTTTTCTTTGCCAGATGTGTGGCAAAATTGTGATTTTTAGATGTTTACATTTACGGCATTTAGCGGATGTTCTAATCCAGAGCGATGCAAGTTAATGCTCAAGTAGTCCACATCTACTCTTCATCCCTAAAAAAAATCAGCATCCCCTATTTAACCAAGTTAGTGGTAGCTATGTTGCCATGATGTTAATACCAAGAATGTATGTTTTATTTACTGTTAATGTATACCAACAGTAAAGACACTACTTCTGCTGTGTCTATATAAAAAATGGCCCTGTCAGGGAAAGATAAAGTGCAGTTAGCATTTCCCAAACTAGACAGAAACATGCTGAGATTGTAAATTCCATCATTTGCAGAGAAATGAAGACAAACAGTCAAGTTGCTTTTTTTTTTCCTAAGTAAAAGTGTCACTCCTAAATATGGCATTTTCTGCAAGTTTTAGTGCACAATTGCTTTTTATGTTATTTTATGTGCCCATGCCACACATTTTCACTAATGTTAGGGTTAACAAATTATTCTTTATGCTTATGTACTTCACAGGACTTTTCAAATCACACAAATATTTTTCAAACTCTAAGGTTTTATATCTAAATACTGTAACACAGTATAGGGATTTAATATTAGAAATTGTTAGTGTATGCTGGCACGGTCCAAGCAGTGTAGTTTGTGGAACAATTGGTATTTATGAGCAAGGGTTGTGCCGTGTAAATAAAAGACTACTATTGCAGTTATTGTTTTCTATTGCAATTATACCTTGAAGTATTATGGTAAGACATTGTTGCTTTTTGGACTTCCAGTTCAACTACAGAAAAAAATTAGTTCACTGCAATTTATTTTTAAATCCGCATCTCCTGAGTGTGAAACCATTCCAGTCCAGTATCTGTTAAATTCCTACACAAATTCCTTTTGAGGGACTGATTAGTGATCACATTGAGACCAGTTGGAGGTGAAACACTACTAGAAGTTCCTCAAAGCTCATTATTGCCATTTTGTTTAAGAGAGAAAGAGAGATTAGTTTTCTTTAAATTATTCAATTATTAAATGTAACAACATTTCTCTTAATATTTTGACATTTCCTTTAAAAATGATTGATTCCTTTGTCTGGAGCTGATTGTATTTGAATGTATGTATTGTGCATACAAACAGTGTAAACTCACTCAAGTATATTTTCAGAATCAGTCACAGCATGGGTAAAGAAGTATATAAACTAGGCTTCTAGAAAACCCTGTATGTGTTCCTGGCTCTCTAATTTCTGTGTCCTTTGTAACACGTAGGAGTTCTGCTACAGTTTTCCAAGTGCAGATCTTAAATCAAGCTTGTTGAAATGCAGTCATGGTTGAGGTTGTGCATTTCTAAACTTTCTGGTTCTTTGAACTTGCCTGTTATTTGACTACATCTATCCTAATCACTTACCAAAAGTTTCTGCTTTGATAAACATTTATATTGTGTTCATCGGAGAAATATATCTTAGTATCTCTTTTACGTTTTAGGTTGTATATTTAGTATAAAGAAATTCCACAAAACTGTGTAAAGTGAGATGGTTTTAGTAGATATACCTTTAGTGCCCATTTCATTATTTTTTCTTCTGCTTTCTAACATGTGCTTTGAGTAAATGCTTCCTGGTTTTATGATGGAAATGTTTGATAACATTTTATTCTTAAAAAAAAGAAGAAATGACTAGAATTCTCTTGGAATCAACAATGTTTAAGATGAGCTGCTCAAATACCAAAATGATTTATACCTTTTCAAGTATTGTCCAGGTCAGCTCTATTATAGATGTTTTTATTTTAGTGTCTGCATCTTTCCCCTACATATTCTGGTCAGTCAAAGGTCGCAGAATTGGGTGTCTTCTGAAGCTATACTTTGCCAAGGATAACATTTAATTTGTTTAATCAAGCCCAGGTTGTTCAGGGGAGTTTTTGTGAAGCTCCTCATGGAGTTAATGTTAAGAAGATTTCAAGTGAGTTCAACAAAACACTTGCCACTCAGGGTGGCGTTCATGTGACCTGAGTAGAAGCTTGAGTTAATGTTAAACCACAACAAATGAACAGATCACAAGATTCAGATGTGTCTCGGTAGTTAAAAGGGACAGGGACTATGCATTTAACGGCCAATTCTTAATCAGTTGCACCGCCTGCAACACATTAGTCCGCTGTGGCCCTTATGAGAGAATGTTATGAGTCATGTGATGCCATAACCCACGTAGGAGCTATGCACTGACAATAGTGGTGAGGGAGTTGGCCCTGCAATCGGGAAGTTGTGGGTTCCAATCCCAACTGCTAGTGAGGTACTGGCCCCAAGCACTACCCTGTGGCTGCCAACTGCTTCAGTTGGTAAATGGGTAAAATAAGAGGCCACATTACTTTAAGACCTTGTTCTGAGCATGGATTTATTTTTAAATAGTTGGATTCGACCGAAATACGACTCATCATTGGCCAGAACAAAGTTCTGCTTATTTAAAATGAAACACAGAATTGTTTTTGTCTACTTTTTGCTGACATGGGAGCAATTAACTAGTTAAATATTATACTAGAAATACAAATTCTTTTTCAAATGGTCTGATTTGGAAATTTCATGATGGCTTAAATTTCTAGAGCGTACATCCTTGCATGCTGTGTGGTGTTCAGGTGTTGCACTTTCTGGTTTTGCTGAAAGTGAGCCTCGTAAGGTGGAGCTTGTGATGTGACTCGGGCAAACAGGTGGGACAAAATTAACTGGGTTTAATTGCTCAACCTTTTATCTCTGCCAACCTTTGCTCAGAAACGCTTAGCATTGTTTGGTAGGCTGTAGAAAGCTGAGAACGTGCGGAGGTAGGTCTACATTTTTTGATGCACAGATTTTTAATTGTTATTTAATTATTTTGAAGTTTTAGCTGCTGGGGTATGTGAATGGAATGTGCTTTTTGTTAAGTTCCCTAGAGTTAATTCCAAAAAGGTTTAATTCTTCAATACCATGCATTTTAGAACGAAGTCAGTTTCAGAGTTTTGGGATATACACTACGCATGGATGTTGACTTTCCTACATCCATTGGCGTTGAATAGGTTCCTTGTTTTCACTGTGTAGACAGCCTGTAGGAGAATCGTCCATACATCAACAGAACAGATGTGTTCCTGGTTTAGTTTAGGGGAGGCTTGTTACTTGATGAGTTGGATCAGAGGGGTTGTGTTGGGATATAGGGGCTTCAGTGTCAGCTTTTTTTTTCCTTGTTTGTTTTGTTTGTCCAAACCAGCCTATTTGTAACAGTCTGTTGCCAAATGTGATGTGTGTGTGTGTAATCTCCCCACCTTAAGTATTGCTGGAGAGCTGTTTAAGTTTAGCTATCACCTGTTACGACAGTAGTTTTTGTAATTGCATTTAAAACCGGTGTAAAATTAATCACTCATTATGCTGTGAGTGTAAATGTTGTCGGGAAGTAGGACACATGTTAAAAGATGGTGAAACAATAGAGAGAATGTGGAAAAGTAGGTAGCAGCATGTGACCTCCAACCTCTTAGAACAGTGGTGTTTAACTAAAGCTGGGATATATGACAGCATTTGTTTTTATAATAGTAATGTTGCAGTATGTCTAAGGATAATCTTGGTACTTAATGAAACATACAGCAGTGATCCTTATCCTTAATAAGGTATTGTTAAATTTGGTTTAGTGCAAAATGTATAAAATGTTGGACTAAAGTGTTTTTAATGCAATTTAAATCAACAATAAAAAGGCACTAGTGATAATTTGGAATCAATAAAAAAGTGCCACATCATAAAAGAGAGAATCAAGTCCAATTCCATGCCTTAACACACCTGATTCAGCTTGTGGAGAGCTTGATGATTAACTGCTAAGCTGAATCTGGTGTGTTGGGGAAGAGTGAGGTAAAACTATGAGAGGGAGTGGGTCTTTTAAGAGTAGAAAACCTATGGGATTTCTATGGGGAAAAGTTTAATTTTTAATAATGTAGGGTGGTAGTAGTCTAGTGTGTAAAACACTTGCCTTTTAACCCAATGAATACAAACTTGCAGGTTTGAACCCCCCCCCACTTTCTACCATTGTGTCCTTCAGCAAGACATTTGACCCTCCTTATATCCAGGAGGACTGTCCCTGAGACTAATGACTAAGTTGCTCTCAATAAAGGCGTCTGTCTTTCCTTTACTTGGGTGAACATTTGAAGCTGAGTGTAATGCTCTTTTTATCCACAAGGGGAGGCATAATGGTGAAATCATGTCATAGAAACTTTAACCCACGTACCCTGCCTTTTCCCTCTTCTTTAGATCGTACCTTTTTAAAGAACTGCTTTTATCTTATTTGAATCTTTTTCCTTCCTTTTATCTTAAGGCAGGAAGCCTCTATGAGCTGACTGTGTTGCAGTGTGCTGTGTAGTTCTCGTGTAGGCCAGTGTGGCATGTAAAGGAAAATAAGAAATTGATGTTTAATAAAACGTTCTTTCTGTTCATTGGTTGATAAAGTATCTTATTGCTTGCGTACACATCAGTTGTGCTGCTTGTAATTAGGTTGTGTTGGACTTAAATAAAGGGCAAATAATGTGCTTTAATTGGATTGTAACTGTCCTGGACAGTAAATGGGGCTTTATAACTGGAATGTATGTGGTGCAGTCTGACAACTGCTTCAAATAGGGCTCCATTCTTCTCCAGAGAGAAATAAAAAAAATTATGTCTGGCCTTTTATTTCTTCAAGAGTCTAGATAAGCAATATAAATCTTGCCGTTTGATTATATTTCTTTAGAAAATTATGTACTTGGTATTTGGATATACTCCTACTGTGAGAACTGAACCTACTCTTGAAGTCATTCATAAACAAGGTTTTAGTCATGACCATAACTTGATTAATGTAACCATTTACTGAAAGACAACCAAATGTAGTCACCACTCTAAAGGCTTATTTGCACCCTTTGTTTTTAATAGCGCAGTTCAGTGTTCTTTGAACTGGACTGGAATAACTGGACTGGTTATTATTAGGGCTTTAACAAGGTCAAATATCCCTTAATGATTTTAATGCCTGATGCCTAATCCTAATATTTTTTTCCCCTTGCTATTCTGTGTCAACCAGAAAGTCTTTTTCATTCTCAAGGTTTCTTCCTTCAGCTTTAGGGAGATTTAAGGACATCTGTTGCCTTTTGGCTTGGACCCAGATTCTGTTTTACTGCTTTGTGACATCAGCTGTTTAAAATAATAATAAATTAAATTGACTTGACTGTGATTCCACTTTGTAAATGTTTTATTTAGATTGAAACTGTGTGGTGTTCTTTATAAGATGCTGATATTTGGTAAATCTTTCAGTTAGCAGCTGCTAAGACTGGCGTTCTTGACCTGATAAAGAAAGGATTCAGTTATGATCTTCTGGCGTGAATACACCACCACATCAAAACTTGCATCATTCTTTATTGACAACAGGGCAGCTGGCGTTAAGGTGGTAAGGGAGTTACCTCTGTGATATGAAGGTTGTGGGTTCAAATCTCAGGACAGCTGGTGACACCACTGAGGTATTGCTCCCTGGATGCCTTGCTTATATTAAGGAGTGTGTCTAATAGTACATGTCTAATAGTAATCAGTAGTTTTTAGTTTAAGTATTGTTTTTAGGGTACTTTCAGTTACTATTTGGTTACTGTTTTGTATTTCAGTTACTTTTTTTGAAGTGTTGCTTTTGTTTTTTCCCCCTCGTCTTCCTCTAGGCACAGTGCTGAGAATGTCTGCTTGCTGAATATCTTGACTGCACGTGTCTTCTGGACTGCACGAGCCTTGGGCCACCTTTATTTCCTGCTTGTCTTTTGTTTTCCTCATCTTGTGGTGCTCCAACCATGTCAAAAGAAGCAGAGCCCATTGCTGTGGTTCCTGCAGCCCCTGGTGATGCCACTGCTGAACCCACTGCTACTCTTGAGACTAGCACAGCAACAATCCCATCGCCAGCTACAGCTTCAAATAGGGCTCCATTCTTCTCCAGAGAAAAGAAGAAAGGTATGTCTGGCCTTTTATTTCTTCAGGAGTCTAGATAAGCAATATAAATCTTACAGTTTGACTATATGTATTTAGAAAAGGATGTACTTGGTATTTGGACCTCCAGAAATTCTCAGCCTTAATTATAGCTGTTCATACTTGAAAATTAATTAAATAAAGATTTATGTAATGATCCAGTAAATCTAAAACTGAATGAGTTTAGAATCGCTGCAAGTTTTAAAATGTACAGTCTGTATGTGAAAACTAAGCAAGAAAAACTGCCTGTTTTGAGTATACTGTTTTAACTTAAGCATTTTCAAGGGTCCACCTTAATGGCCGGTTAAACCCTCCCATTCATGTTAAAGTAATGACTTTCTGTCTAGATTTGTTTATTAGACACAGTTAACCAGCAAGAATGTGGCATACATTTACATCAATCTTAATGTAGTTTTAGCTATAAAGGGAGTGAGACTTTAACTGAAAAAATTAACTGGTTTGGTACATAAGCAAACATATATGTAATTGGTGGACCTTGGGGTAAACAATTAAATACAAGAAAAATGTAGCATGTTGGCCCTTCAATCTAATACTGATTCATGGCACAAACTGTCTAAACTGCTATTATCTGACATGAGGTACATGTTTGAAACAAGGGTTACTTTCAAATGTATCTCTTCCTCTGTCCTGGAGATGTTAAAACCCCTGTGTTATAGATGGATAGGAATTGTTATTCATCCTCAAGGGGAAATTCAGATATCCCCTTGAATAACAAATAGAATAATAAAATGAATAATTAAATAATAAAAATTAGGATAGCAAAAAAGGGGTCAACGAACATTAAAGCATCCCTCGATATTTCTCTTCTGTTCCTCAGTTCCAGAGAAGACAGATGAGTACCTGCTGGCCAGGTTTCAGGGTGATGGAGTTAGATATAAAGCCAAGCTGATCGGTGTTGATGATGTGCCTGAAGCCAGAGGGGACAAAATGAGCCAGGACTCCATGATGAAGTTAAAGGTGCTGATCCAAAATGGGTTGTCCCATTAAAAAGAGACCCTTATGTGCTTGTCTAATGTGGCTAGCACATAAGGGTTTTTGTGTAAAATAAAAAAAAAACAACCCTTACATTTAAGCTTTTTGCTATTGTTTTTAACTATGTGCTTTTATAAATAAAAGCAGTTTGCATGTTTGCTTCAGACCCGAACATGACCTAAATGATTGACCACACCTTGGATGAAAACTGTAACTGTGATCTTTTTCTAATTGCTGTTCAGTTGTTTTAATAGTTTTTACAGTGGAGTAACTGGAATGCCCTCCCTGACCATCTGAGGGCACCACAGACTTTTGAGCATTCTTTTAACTTCTATTTATTTTTGGCATAACATAGTATTTTTAATAAACCTTA
Source organism: Nannopetersius ansorgii (assembly GCA_037974605.1). Lineage (NCBI taxonomy): Eukaryota > Metazoa > Chordata > Actinopteri > Characiformes > Alestidae > Nannopetersius > Nannopetersius ansorgii. Next base: position 9,092,994 of record JBBPDE010000083.1, on the reverse strand, counting down.
GTGGCTGCATCATTTTAAGTTCTTGTGATGCCTGTTAGTTTTCAGTTTTATGTTAATTTCATTGTCACCTTGATTTGTTCTTTTGATTTTTTACTACAATGCTTTTATTTTGTGATACATGGAGATTTGTTTTTAAAGTGTGGTACATTATATATAATACATTCTGCATAGATTTTTATTATTATTATTAAGGACACTTGTGAACTTATGTTCAAATTTATGTCTGAATTATTATTTTTTTTAGGGCATGGCAGTAGCTGCTCGTTCCCAAGGCAAGCACAAGCAGAGGATCTGGGTGAACATCTCTCTAAACGGCATTAAGATCATTGATGAAAAAACTGGTGTAAGAAGCTTAACATTTCATTACATTTTGGGCAGCTTGTGGCCTAGTGGTTAGGGCAATCAGAAGGTTGAAGGTTTGAATCCTAGCACTGCTAGTGTCCCAATGCTCCCTGGATGTCCCTCCTGGGTGTCTGCTCCCTGATTCACTTGGTGAATGGGTTAAATTCAGAGAGAATTTCACATTGTTCAGGCACTGTGCTGTGGTGTGCTCACATATGACTTTAAGGGGTCGCTTCATTTTACTTTAATTTACATTTCTCAGTTACTTCTAGGCTTCTGATGCCGGTACTTTGATAAACACCTCCTTGCTGCAGACTTTCTACTCTTCCCTCCTGCAGGTGATCGAACATGAGCATGCGGTAAACAAGATTTCTTTTATTGCTCGTGACATCACGGATAACCGAGCGTTCGGATACGTGTGTGGGGCAGAGGGTCAGCACCAGTTCTTCGCCATCAAGACGGCCCAGCAGGTTTTTTCTCATCTTAATATGAATATATTGTTTTTCAATGTCGGTTGTAATTTTTCACTTTGTTTGGAATACAAAATGTCAAATTTTATGCTGAACTTAATGATAGAAATGGTCCTATTTATTTAATGTCTTTATTAACCTGCACTGAAAATTGAACACTTCTGTCCATCTGCTGATGATTATAGTTTGAGATTTCTAATTTTTGAGGCATGGTGTAAAGTACCACACACATTGTCTGTCAAAGAACCAAATAAAATGTCCATTTTAGCAGTGGACACCTGTGGTGCATGAGCTGATGTTTATGCACTTGTTTTGGCTCTCGCTTGAGGTTATACACAGTGCTGAAAGTTAAAATTGGTCAAGCAATGGCCATGTCTTGCTATCTAGTCTTCCACTGATTTCAGCAAGTTTTCTTTTTTTTCTCTCTGAGATGCATATATGAACACGGATGCAGTACAGAAAGGTATTAATGATGTTGATTAATATTGTATCACCAGACAAATGCTATTACAAATGCATTACAAACATTTGATATACAGTACTACCATTTCTTATGGAAAAAAAGCAACTTTAGAATAGATTATAATAAATGTTTATTCCAAGAACGGGTTTTCCAGTTTTTTATTGGTATATTATAAACTGTTTGGAAGAACACATTTTATCTTCTCACATATTGTGTGAACTGGTTTATTTCCGCTTAGTATAACATTCAGTAGTATTGATTAGTCAGATACTGGATTATAATTGTAAATACTGGGCAGACCAGGGGCAGTCTAGAAATGGCCAACACAATGGGTGTGTCCAAAATCGCGCACTACCGTCAGTGCACTTAGATTTAGTTCGTACTGCGCACTGCCTTCTGTAGTGCGCACTGCTGTCAGTCAGTGCTGTCCTAAACGGAACAGTAACGTTTTGTACTTGGTGGAAATGTCGGACTAACATTTGCCCGCGATTCTCCAGCCTGACAAAATATCTGCCGGTTTTACCGGCGTAGTGTAGGTCAGTAAAATAATTTTATTAACGTTACTCACATTTATACGAACCATCTGCCTCCGCTTGGGCTTGTATTTCACTATTTATTACCTACCTTTTGGGCTAAGGTGCAGTAACGCGGCTTTAACAAGAAGAAAAGTCAGTCAGTCATCGCCATCTGTGTCTTCTTCCTGCGCACTAAAACCACCAAACTCCTCTTCAGTGTCGGAAACGAACAGACTCAGGATGGCTTCATCATCCACTCTCCGCTTCTCTCCATCGTTGTCGCTTTCAAAACCAAAGAACTCCCCGTTGTCAGTGTCGGAATCAAACATCCTCTGAAGGGCCGTGGTGGAAATCCGTTAGTGATTGTGGATGTTTTGACACTTCTCCACACTGTCAGAATCCACTGGCAGACTTGGGCAAAACTTGCTTTTTGCATGCGACCAGTTTTGGTGAATGATTTATCGCCGCTCGTCATCCACGCCTCCCACTGAACGCGTAATGCTACTTTGAAGGCACGGTTCACACTGATGTGGCTGCAGGTGCTTCATTGTGCCTCCAGGAATTACAGCTGGAATCGAGTTTGTGCTCTTAATGGCTGCTTTCACTTAATCTGTGATATGGGCCCTCATGCTGTCCAAAACGAGCAATACTTTTTTTTTTTTTTACAGAAGAATCCTCCAGGTCGCTTCCCGTAGCACTTTTGCAGCCACTCCTTCATTACGCTTTCCATCATCCATCCTTTCTTGTTGACTTTAACAGAGATGCCGCTCGGGATCTGTTCTTTTGGCATAGTTATCCACTTAAAAATCACCATTGGCGGAAGTTTTAACCCAGATGCTGTGCAGCCCAGAACACAGGTGAAATGCGTTCTCTCATGGCCAGTGGTTCTCACCATGATGGATGATTCACCTTGCTTGTTAACAGTCCTAGTGAGAGGCAGGTCAGATGTCAAATGCACTTCATCCATATTTATGATCTCGTCCGGTCCGATGGAATATCTTTTAGTGTGAATTCACGGAAGTTTATTTTTTCCCCGTAGTCAGGAGGGAGTTGCTGACACCGTCGTCCTCGCCCTGATGGACGGTCCTTTTCGTTTCATAAATCTGTGACACCAGGAGGGTCTACCTCTGAAATGTTCTATCTTCATTTCGGTGGCAACTGTTTTGGCTTTCAGTTGTATCTGCACAGTTGAAACACCTCGTCCATTTGCTCTCTGTGTGTTCACCCACTCTTCAATAAAGTCTTCTAGTTCAGGCCATCTGCTTTTATTACCTCTGAAAGCTTTTTTCGTCTTTTTGGACTGAGCTAGTTCTTCATGCTGGCGTCTCCATCGTCTCACCATTGATTAATTTATACCAAGGCTACGTGCAGCAGCTCTATTTCCCTCGCTGAGAGCCAAATCGACTGCCTTTAATTTAAAAGCTGCATCATATGCATTTCGTTTGTTTACCATAATGAGGGTTTGTGAAAGAAAGCTTCCTTTGCTCCTGTAATACTTGTCTTGCTCTTGCTAATTAACTTTCTTTTTCGCGCTAATTCGTAGGGCACCACTTTGCCTGGCGGACGGACACGTGACCAACACACCACCCTTTTCCCCCTGTGCGTCTGATCACATGCCCCTCCGGCAGGCAAAGCAGCGCTGCACAACAAACCAAAACAAATCCTCTTACGCCATCACAAAAATCCTGAAAAAATCCATAGAAAAGCCGCACCGGACTATAAGCCGCAGGGTTCAAAATTTGAGAAAAAAGTAGCGGCTTATAGTCCGAAAATGACGAGAAATAAAACAGTTGAGTGAAATCTACACAGATGGTAGGTTGGAGTACATTATTGCACTTATTGAGATTAGTACTAATTAAGTAACAAAAGTAATATTGAGTGAGGTAGTGATATTGTTCATGAAGACTTTTGCACATAAGATATTGCATGTGCAATGTTCTTATTGGGTGTTGAACATTACAATATTTAGTTTGTGTAACCTAATAAACTCTTATTGCTAAGATCAATTGCGTTAAATTGAAATTTCACTTAAGGACACATTTTTTGCAAAGTACTGTAACTGTTTGTGCTTTTTGTTCTCAACATTCCAGGCAGAGTCGTTGGTGTTGGATCTGAAGGATCTATTCCAGGTGATCTTCAACATGAGGAAGAAAGAAGCAGTGGATGCACAGAAGGTAGAGGTTATACTCTGATTATTAAGTACTGAAATTAATCCAACTAGTTCCCTAGTTATTATTCCCACATAGGGTTTGGGGGGTATGTTCTAAAAAAATAAAAAAAATTATATAAATTATGTGATGACATATAGCATTGATTTGAGAATGTGTTTCATTTGGTGGTAATGCAAATGTTAAGTATGCCCCAAATTTAGATTCCAGAAATAATTCTCAGGCTGTGTGTTTAGATATATTAAAGGGTCCACTTGGCTGATGCTCTTATCCAGAGAGACTTAGTCACAGGGACAATCTGGCAGTCATTAGTTACAGAGACAGTCCACTTAGGGACACTGTGGGTTAAGATTCTTGCTGTCTGGTGGAAAGTGGAGGGTTTGAACCTGTGACTTTGTGGCCATTGGCTTCACAGGCAGGCGTATTATTCACTAGACTACTAGCACCCTGCTATTAATAACTCTCATTTCTAAATGTAATACAAGTTGTTCAAATAGCTATGAATAATTATTTAATCTCATTGGCGTTAAGAGACTTCACGACACTACACCAGTGATGAGTTTAATCTAGGATTTTTACATCCTAGCGGCGAATTCACAGAACTTTTTTTTTTCCTTGCAGAATGAAACCTGTAATACAGTGGTTGAGGTAAACAAATTAGTACATTTTTGCGTAAATATGTCTCTCCATATATGTCTCTCCATATTTGACGCACTGAGATATTTCTTTCTGTTTAAAGAATGGGAGTAATGCCTTGCTCAATCTGGATGGTGAAGTGAACACTGTAAAAGTGAGATGTCATGATACTAAATAACCAGACTTTGATTTAGACGTTCTAAAATGTCAACATTAATGTAATTTGATTAATTTTATGTGTATCTGTGTGTGTGCATAGACTGTGGAGCAGATGGAACTTTTTGGAGACATGTCCACACCCCCTGACATCAGCTCTCCTACGGTAACACATAATATAGCTAGCCAACATTCTTGAAAGGATCGGTTACACTTCTTAATTACAATTATACTATACTACTTATATTACAGGTCTATTTGCAAAAAAGTAGTTTGAGACCTTCGTGTGTATGGTTTTACGTACGTGCTTGAGCTAGACCTGTCTGGCTTTCAGCTACGGCTCTGGGGGGAAAAAAGAGACAGCTGCAGTTTATTTTTACATCAGCATCTCCTAGGTATGACAACCATTCCATGTCCGTGTCTTTTACATTCCTACACAAGCACCTCATTCTGTTTTATGAGGTGTTGATTAGTGAACGCCTGAATCACATCTTATTTAATGAGGAAAAGTATAAAAACACTGCTGTAATCGACACACTCCTCACACTGAGACCAGTTGGATGGTAAAACACTACCAGAAGTCCCTCAAAGGTCATTCTTGTCATTTCTCATATTCTGATTAAATGATGCTTTTAAAGAACAATATTTTTATTTGGAAATAAAGGCTTTAAAAACTAAGGCAACGCTGTTGCATCTATAAAAAGATAAAACCTGACAAACATTATTGCCGTCTCGCTTTTTTTCCAGAGCTGTATATTATTGACCAGTATAATTTATGTATAATTTATTTATTATTTATTTGTACATGTTGGAAACCACTTTTTTGTTCACCATTACTGCAGCCCTGAGGTATAGTCTTTGGTGTCTTGGTCACTGTCCTCAGTTTCTTTTCCATTTATTTTTTTTATTTTAGCCTGACAGTATTCTGTTGCTGGAGCTTGCTGCTGTGATTGACGCCAATCAAAACCACCTTAAAGGAAACCCTTGCATATCATATCTCTCTGTTCCTTGCAACACACCCACTGACATAGCCCTTCCAGTCTCTTTAGATTTATTCCCACCTTCTAGTTCAAACCCATTCAGTAATGATCCCTTTGCTCCATTTGGTGCCTCACCTTTTTCCATTTTGTCCAGTGATGTTCCGTCTGACAAAATGTTCAGACCAGAAACGGATGTTGCCTGCCTCTTGAACAGACCAATAGGACGTAACGTTCTAAATGGAGATTCCAACACTGATCAGTTAATGAGTTATAAAATGGTGCTGCCTGAGGTCCAATCCCCGTCTTTACTAACGAACGGCACATCAGAGCTTTCGTTTTTTCAAACTCCTCCCCTCTGTAATTCTGAAAAGATTTGCCCTCCACCTCCAAACCCAAAGAGTGATCGCATACGAAAGAGGGAAAAGGTGAATGTTAAAAAGTCAAAACTCTATAGTGGGTGCTGGCTGGAACTGCACAATCCAACTTCAATACAATGACTTAATTACCCCTATTCACTCATATGGGTAGTGTTTTTTTAAGGGTATAACAATATGCAGTTTTCACAATGTTATGTATTACTTTTTGTTTTCACGTAAAATCAGGCTGTAGTCCATAATGGTTTAACAGTTTTCGTAAGAGATGACGAGATGGTTCTAAACTTGCTGCATTCTAACATTTAGCTAGATTTAAGTTTCTTATATGCCCTTTCTAGCAAGATTATTTAACATTTCTTGTGGCATCAGCTTTTGTGTGTGAAAGTAGTTTTTTTTTTATATTAAAAATGAACATACATGACCGTTAATTATTTGTATTGAAGACGAGCTTTCTGATACTCAAACCTTAAAAATGCCATTCCTGCCATCTCCAGTTTAATTTTTTTTTTTTTTTGTCTCCTTTCAACATAATGGTGCATATTGTTACACCATTGGTGCTTTCAAGGAATTTTAGAGATGACATGGTTCCTTAAAGCAAGACCTGTTCTAGATCATGTGACCAGTATATTTTTTTTCTCATTTTTATAAGTCTGAGGATTTTTTTTTTTTTTGAGACCTTCATTTGAAGCAACCAAAATGATGTTGAAGTTGGACTGTGTGGGAAGAATGTTCAGTGGTGGTTGGTATTTGGTGGGTTTTGCGGGGGGCACTGTTTTGAGTGACTCACATTTAGACCTCTAGGACCAGTGCTTTGTAATGCTGTTTCCACTAGGGGTCACTGTGTAAGCATTTTGTGGCCAACACTCCATTGAATGGTGCCTGTTAATGTTCTGAAATTCTTGAAGAGCTTGTTATGGGGCAGCTGGTGGCCTAGTGGTTTGGAAGTTGCCCCTGCAATCAGAAGGTTGTGGGTTTGAATCCCACCACTGCTTGTGTCATCACTGAGGTACCCTTGAGCAAGGTACCATCCTCACACACTATTCCCCAGGCACCCCTAGATGGTATCAGCACCGGGCTTCACTTGGTGAATGGGTTAAATGGAGAAAAAAATTAACACTGTGTGGTGTGTTCAAGCGTGACTATAAGGGGTCACTTTATTTTAAAGAGCTTACTGATTATCCCTGCTGCACAGAATAACCGCATGCATATTTTGGATGTGCTATATGTACATACATAATTATTAAATTTGTATGCTTGCAGGCTATGAGAGGTGAGTAGGCTGCTGTCTGTAGTGTGTGAGCTTCTAATGTGGCGAAAACTAAAACATGTTGTGTTAAATAATTCCATGGCCACTAACTATCTTGGCATTAGGTCTGTTGTCAAGCCTCTCGTATAACATTTGCATATGCATTGCCTCCACAGTCTCCTGGAAATGATCTGTTTGGGGCCGATCCATTTGCGCCATCGTCCCAGAGTAATGGCACATCCACGATTCAGTCCAACTCCCCCATTCCAGCAGATCTGTTCAACTGTGCTACCACCTCCTCCACAGCTGCTCTCGGTCAGTGATTAGCTCTCATTTTGCCATAAAATGAACAGTTTCTTTTAATTTTTCAGCTAATTAAACTGAGGCAAATCTAATCAAGTCTAATAATTCAAACGTTATTGACTATGTTGGTGATACAGAGACTCTGGCCATAACACAAATATTTTTTTTAAGTCAACAATAACTATTGCAAAGTAAAAAAAGTTACAAAAATTCTGCTCACAATTGGGTATCGAACTAGCACATTTTCTGACTCTTCATTCAGGGTGCAGCATTTTACTGCTCAACCATGGAGGTGGGACAATAACTTTATGACCAAGCTATGATTAAGAATTGCAGAAATGAAGTTTATTTTTAATCAAACAAACAGTGACATTTTTTTTTTAAATAAATGTCATGAGAGTCTTGAAATCTGGGTTTGCTGATGTTGCTCTGCATTTTGTCATATTTGCCCCCCCATACCCATGACCTCACAACAGTCTCTCTCTCCCATATACACTAAGGTGACTTGCTCCTCCCAGGCTCATCCAGTGATTATATGTGCTATATACTGGATATTAAAGAATATGTATTAGGCTATAAAAAGAATATTAAAACTTAAGCACATACACACACTAACATGCCAATATTGTGTCTGTGTCACTGCTGTGCCGAGAATTCTTGGTCACCTGGTGTTCCTCTGGGGGTTCTGTTGATGACATGAGAAACAGATGAACAGTAGTCTATAGTTGTGAATTACTGAAGGCCTCTATATTGTAAGTGGAGCTTAAAAATGAATCGTAATTTTGGTGGACAATTGGAATTTGAAACTGTGTTCTTCCTTTGCATTAGGATCAATGACACTGGGACCACCATCAGTTCCTCAAGCTTCATTAGCAAGTCCACGGGGTCAGCCAATACTGTCAGTCTTTTCCCCCCAAGCCCATATCCCTCAAGCAACATTACAGGGTATATCACCAAATGCCTTCCCCCAGCCTTCTGCATTTGGAGGAACATCAGTACCTCAGTGGGGACCACAGGTGCCTTCTCCTTTTGGCCCCACAGCTGCCACCAATGCCTGGGGCCAGCAAACAGCACCTATGGGCAACTGGCCACCATCTGGTCCCATTTCTAACCCATTTCCACCAGGTCATTTTCCTCCCATGATGCCACCTCCTGGAGGAATGATGGCGGGCCAGCAGTCTTCAGTGGTCCCACCACGACCTCCACCACGCCCCCCTGCAAAGGAAGAGCCGGCTGTTGTTAAAAGTGCCTTTACAGCCTTAGACCCTCTTGGTGGAAAGGAGCTGAAGACTGGGAAGGAAATGTTTAAAGACTTCCAGATGGCTAAACCTGGAAGTGGCCCTATGTCTGGCTCAAGCACCAATGGGTCATTCGACCAGTACTTCTCCAGCAAAGTTGGCATTCCCCAGGAAACAGCAGATCATGATGACTTTGACATCAGCCAACTCTCTACAAAAAACACTGGTACCTTAAACCCTTAAGACTTATCTGTTCAGAGAGCATCTTCTCTCCTAATGCATATTTTTGCACTACTCTCGCATACATTTAGAACTTAATATTTGCCTCTGGTTCTCACTATGTTCTGAAGCTTGATTGTGTCATATTACTAGTTGCTTTGGATAAGCGCATCTGCCAAATGATTTGTAGTACTTAAGAATTGTAAAGCATTTTTACTCAGGATAAGTGTGTGCTCCTGTTCCAGAGCCACCCAAACCTGTCTCTGCAAATGCTATCACAACTCAAGCCCCAGGCCTGACCCCTGTCCCAGCAGGAGGGCTCTTGGATGCTGCCTTTGCTCCTAATCCAGCTACAGCTTCATCAGGCCCGCCATCTGTCGACATCTTTGATGACACTTTTGGAGCACCACCTACAATGTTGGTAAGAACAATCAAACAGACAAATGTAAAATTATGATTTACTTTTTTTTCCCCTCATTGGATTATAAATATTGGCTCCTTAAATCAGAGAGTAATGTTTGTAGCTCATCTGATTTGTAAAAACAATTGAATTAGCACAGTAGGGCCAGAAAAGCACTTTATGTACCATAAAAATAGAAAAAAAAAACTGTACAACAGTACAGTATAAAAAGTACACTATACAATGAGAACATATTGAAGTGTATTTGGTAGCCGTAGGCATTGACAAAACAGTAATGTACCAAGACAAATTGCATGTCTACCTATCAGTCCCTGGTGTTTGGATGAGTGTGTGTCCGTGGGATTAGCTGCAACTTATTGGTTATAGAGTCTGACAGATGCTGAAAGAGAGACCTTACATTAACCTAGCAACTATCATTTGTTCAGCAGATCAAAATGACTTTAAAGAACACCAGGCAATATTTGTCAAAAATGTACAGTTTTTTTCTTTGTTCTGTTTTATTGATAATTTCTTATTTGTAATGTACATCATGTAATATAATGCATCACTGCTAGCCAAGTCAAAGCCAAGTCAAATTATTTCCATTACAGACTGTTCCCACCATGCAGTCTGCTGCAAAGGCTGATCCTTTTGGTGACCCCTTTGGAGGAAATCCATTCGCCTGATAGTTGTCATTTGTTCTGCACTGTACAGGTGCGTAGAACACACCTTGCTCCCCTTTATTCTCTGACGTTTAGGCATTCTTTGCAATACAACCCAAGCTGGTGACTACTTTAAATGACCCACTAGTAGATCTTACTGCTTTAATAAGTAACTGCTGAGTTTCTGCTTGAGTGGAATGTGAAGTATGTGCTACAGAAGTGTAGAGGTGGTAGTTTCATTATTTCGAGAGCAGTGGTCAATCATGACCTTCAGTTTGGGCCATAAATATCAAACTATAGCCAAAAAAATTGACAACAGCTCTACAGTGATGCCTGGTCATAATATTGGGCAGGAGCGGTAACCATTTATTAAAAGCTTATACCAAATTACATCTTCAGCAATTAACCCTTATTGGAGTCTGAACTGCACAAGGCTAGAATCCCATAAGGAGCCCAAATGTAAAGTCAAATGTCACAGTTTATTGCTTCTGCACTCGAATCACATGTCAGTAATTGTTCTGTTGTTTTTATTTCAGTTTCTTTGTCACCCAGAATGGAAGTGTCACAAAATCCGCAGCACAGTAAACAGAAACCACTGGACATTTGTGAGCACCTTGCTTCAGTCTGCACTTCACTTCTCCCACTATGTCAGCATATTTCTCCATTTCTCTTTTCTGTTACTTTTGTAACTGATCTCAGGTTGGCCTGCCCTTATTAAACCGCTGGTCCAGTTTCCAAAGTGCCTGTGATGATCATTTGAAGCAAAATGTAAAAGTAAACATGGGATCCAGGAATAAGTATGAAGGGACAACTAATGAGTGTGATGCACATGAATTTAATGAGACGCTGCCTTGCAAAAAAAGAAAGCATGAAATGATTGTCTCCTGTACCTGTTCTCTCTTGCCCAATAAAAAAAAATCATTGTACAATTTGTCCATAAACTGTTTCTGTCACTTGCATGACCTCTAATAAGTTCTAGAAAATTCATGCAGTTTCTGAAGCAAGCAAAAAAACAATAGTTTTTCCTTTTATATAAACAGGAGCTTTGGCTGAACAATGTGTAAAAGATCTGGAATTTACAAATGTGTGTCAGTGTCCGAGTTACGCAAGAATGTCTTCCCTCACTATGCAGCCTTTGTCTGGCTCAGGATGTTTACGAGGGAACTGCCCACTCTTTGGCAGATCAGGGAGTGAAGGCACATACTGTTTTGTCCCATCCAGCAGTCTTGCAGAACTGTGACCAGTTACTCTGGTGAGGTAAAGTGCACAGAGATGTGACCAGATTACCTAAGCCATTAAGAAAACGACCCTATCACCGGGGTATGTATTGTCATCTGCCAAGAATTTGCCATCGTCCCTTCAGAGCTATTAATATGGGTAGGACTGCATCACTGTGTGCATGTCAGCCTGTAGCACTGAGGTGAAAGCTCTGCCTCACCTCTTTGTTGATGCTCGGAGCTTGGATAACAGGACGTTTGTGACGACTGCAAATCATAGAACCACGCTATAAAAAGACTGGCTATGTTGTGGAAAAACAAAGTAATTTAGCCTTCTAGAGAAGCAGTATTCATTAATTACAAGGTTCTGCCATAGCTTAATGTTAAATCAAACCAAAACCGTGGATTCATCTCCGTTGACTTCAAACATGTCTCGTCCTTTATTTAAACGGAACAGCAGCGTGGATCCTGTCCGAGACTGGCCCAAGTCAAGCCTCATAGAGAAGTGCACTGGACCACCTTTTTTCCTGGAACTAGGGGACACTGGCTGGCTTGACACAGCCAGGAAAACACTGGAAACATCACCTTGGCCTGGATTCCTGTGTTTCCCTCTGGTGACGCCTATTTGCCCAGAGATCTTGCCTTCAGTTGGACAGAAGCAGCAGATCTCTCCTGTTGAATGTGACCATAAGACCTGGAAGATCTCTCTAAATGTCAGTCATTTTTGTGCGGAGGAGATCAGTGTCAAAACCAGTGAGGGTTATTTGGAGATTTCAGGTAAGTGATGTTTACTCTTCACTATTGCAAAAAACTTTTTTGCAGAGCTTTTTAATGTATATTTTCCCTCTTATTTGGCTACCTTTACTGGTACATTTACAGTTATAGTACCATACAAGCTTAATGATTTTCACAGTTTTTGGACTTTTAGGATGGACATTCATTTTAATTTTTCTCCACTTAAGGAAAGCATGAGGAAAGGCAAGATGAACATGGGATAATTTCCAGAAGCTTCACAAGGAAGTACAAGTAAACTAACGCATTTAACCAAAAATGGTTTTGGAGTTGCATGTTTACTTTCTGCTCTAGTGGTCTGAGGGCTTAGGTTCTTAATAGCATGGGTATTTTTTTTTTTGCCGTGGTACATGACTTCTTTATTTTGTCTTCAATTTATCAGGCTGCCTGCAGAGGTTGATCTTCACCAGATGAACTCCACTCTTTCTCCAGAAGGAATTCTGGTAGTGGAGGCACCACTTGGTGCCTGTTCCACCTCCTTCCCTGCAGAGACAGTCATCCCCATTCAGATACAGCATAAGCCGTAGGTTTGTTTGAGCATGTAAGGGTGACCAGCTTAATGCTCGCCAGTGTCAAAAATTCAGAATTTCTTTTTTGTATGTATAAACGTGCTTGAAACATTGTTTGGGTACTTAATAGCACTACAGATATCACATATTGTATATAACAGTTATTTATGACTGCCTGTTTGTATTTTCCTGTTAACATGCTTGCTTTTCATTTTTTTCAGGGTAATTTACTCAAACAACTGTAACGTTATTAATAAAATGTGTTAATAAAAATGGTTTGAAATTTAAGCAAATAACATTTTGTAATCAATTATGTATCAATTGCACAGCCCTGTTTCAGCATGTTTTATGAGTACAATATATTTAGCATTAATAGGGGTGTGATGAGTTGACTGGAAAAAGCCTTTCATTTCACTGAAAGTCAAAAACAATGCAGGTGCATTTTGAGATGATGGAAGTGATCACTGCTTTGTGATAACTTGGTTGTAATAAGCTTTATATAAATAAAGTTGAATGGAATCACTGCAGGTTTACTTTTAATTATTTAAGCTTGAGTTATATACAGTAGCAACTGGACAGAACAGTATGCACACCCTAAGTTTTAACTGCAAGTGTGTAATTTACATGACTGGCTTCCCTTGTACGATTCTCAAGTTTCATCCTACCTTATGACTGTGCATAACATTTGGGATGTCTTAAGCAGTTGAAAAGGTGGGGCCAGTGTGTTATAAGGGGGCACATATAATGGCAAAACAAGTCAATATTTTATTTTATATATTTATATTTTTAAGTCTCACTGTAGTAAGGAGGAAAAGTGGTCGTAGTGGTCTTAAAATCTTTTAAAATCACACTATCATCTCACTCTAGTTAGGGTGAAAAATAGAAAGAAAAAAGAAATCCACATACTGTCTCAAAATCCAAATATAGCTATGGTCCTTCAAACCAGAATGCTGACCAATTACAGTGCTTTGAGCTGCACAAGCCATTTATGAAGGACATAGAAGTTATCCAAATATCGTGTTGTAGCACTGTCTGATGTTCACGACGCTTTGCACATGTGTTATCAAAAACACACATTTCTGAACTTGTGCGGGCAGAATTCAGCAGTAAAAAGCAGTTGAGAGTATGTCTCAGTTCATGAGTTATGGGCAGAAAAACAATGCAATGTTTGAGGAGTTTGAGGATGGTCGGTCAAGGAGAACAGAGTTTGGTGACATAGCATGAATTTGCACATTTTGGCATTGTTTTCCATTCTAGGGTTTGATTATGTGACTGATGTGTTAGTCATTGCTGGACGTAATCTTAGAGCGGGACTTCAAATGTATGAGCGGTTTGAATATACAATTGAGGAGATAGAAGCAATAATGTCAAGGCAGAGACATTTCATGTGCCGTAATGCTATTTATTGGCTGATTCAACCTATGCAAGTTTCACTCTTATTTTGAACAGATCTTGAGTTAGACTGGTTTGAAGTGTACAGGCTATGGAAAAAATGGACCAATAAATGCATCTACTGTAGCACCCCATTGGCTGATGTTAATGAAATTTTTTTTTTAACAAGTGTTAAATATGCATACAAATTGACATAGTGCTGTTGAGTTATGCCTTGCATAGGTTTCCGAAGTTTGGTAAGCATTGATCCTATGGCTTATGAGTAATTGCATTTTAAGTCCTTGTATGCAACAACCGACAAGTTTAATTTGTGTACAGTGGTCATGCCGTTTGCAAATTTACATGTGCTTATGATAATTATTCACACTGAGTGTCTTGCGATTCCAACGAGACCACAATTGTGCAGATGTGTCTCGTTCGCAACGTTGGTTTTGCATATTATGCAAATGAGCAAAATATCTAATTAGGGCGTAAATGAATCGCTATGGTCTCATTTGATTCGGCTGATGCCACGGAGTAATATGCAACAAGAATTTTGAAAATCGGACCTAGGCTTCAATTTTGCATAGTACTTTGTTGGTATGCATAATACTTTGTTGGTATACACATTCATGCGAGCGCAAAGGTGGGTGGTGTGCGTAATTGTGGTGGGCCTGAGTTGTGACCAGAACATCATGTGTTGGTGAGTATTTGGATTATCTGGGTGGCAAAAATATCTATTTATCCATCCATCCCCTTTTTTGTAGGGGGGTAGTCAAATAATAACAAAATCAACTTAGCTTTCTATAACTTATGGAAGCAAAAATTGTGGCAGAAATCACAACCTATTGTTCAGTAAAAGTAAGAGAACTTTGTTGTGAACTACAAAGAAGTACATTTACAAGGTAAAAAAATTCATACGACATTTAAGATCAAGAACAGAAACGTGGCTTTAACCTGGATATTATCTACATGTCCAGTTTGTAGTTACCCTTGGCATATTCTGAACGAAATTCATTCATGTCTATATTTTATTTAGCTTTATTTTGCTTAGTCGTGGATTTTAGAACCATCGTGGAGACTTGGAACTGTTGGCAGAAACCCATCAAATCTGTGTAAACTGCAGATACTTTTCCCTGCATTTAGTGGTAAATTTCCTTGCATTTAATGCTAATTATTAAGAAAAATATAATTTGCTAATATTGCAACAAATATTAACCTAAATTCA
Organism: Nannopetersius ansorgii; assembly: GCA_037974605.1. Taxonomy (NCBI): domain Eukaryota; kingdom Metazoa; phylum Chordata; class Actinopteri; order Characiformes; family Alestidae; genus Nannopetersius; species Nannopetersius ansorgii. The sequence goes on along the minus strand of JBBPDE010000083.1, from coordinate 9,077,705 downwards.
GCTAAATGTACATATAAAACACAATTTTACTGTATTTCTATTATTGTAAATAAAATTATTACTTTATTTGCCCTGCTTATACCAAAGAACACGACAGTACATAATAAAGAAAACACGCGTGAATGAATTGCAGTACAGGGGTATCTTCGATATTTTATGTACATGTACTGCAGGGGGCAGTAGAACCTCAGTGGAATAGGATCACTAACTGTACCAACCCTACCATCACAACTGATGGTCCCAAACACATTGAGAAGGCAAGAAATGCCACTAATTAACTCTCGACGAAGCACAACTGTTATCTGAATACCATTCCAGATCTATACCTTATGAATATGATTGAAAAAATGTTGAGTGTGCAAAGCTGTCATCAGAGCAATAGGTGATGTTTCTAATATTAATCTACAATAGGCTACAGCCAATAATGAAAAGAAAGGAAATCGCTGAATGAAAAGGTGTGTCCGAACTTCTCCTTTCTCTTGTTTAGTCATCTGTATCTCTCCTATTCTCTCACTCAGACGTTGTCGAAGTATCGTGGGAATATATCTTTATTGAACTGAGGCGGGGGACGCATCCTCTATATAGCGGGTGTGCACTTGCAAAAGTCTTGGTAGTTGTTCGGGAAATAAAAAGTTGGGGGTCACGAAACGAAGGATTTTGAAATGCTAATGGTTGCGGTGCCCATAAGCTGTTGTCGGGAGGCCTGCAATGCATTATTCATGAATTACATACGGTCCTAAATATCCACTTATTTCAGAGGCCACTGGAACACTTCAGGACTGTTGCTGCTGCTGGATTGAAGGCCGGGTCAATGTTTATTATAGTGCTATAAATCAGCAACTTTTAACACTAAAGATATGTGTTCTTGGCACTAAATTCTTGGCAGGTTTCACACATTTGTTTTAAAAAGACATTTATAATGAAATATTTATCAGGGACAAATTGAATCAGGCATGCATGTCTCCAGCCCATGATGTCCTGCTTGTGCTGTAGTGATCATTGTCAAGTGGATCAGTGCCTCATTGCACTCCTTGCAGCCACTGAGTGTTGAGAGAAAAGGGGATGCTGTTGCCCTTTACCTGTGTTGTGTTCAGTGTAGGGGAACTGCTCCACCTGCAGAGCCCAACATCTCCTGTGACCCTGAGGTACAGGTGAGTGTGCAAATGACTGTTTCACTAAGTGTGAAGCATGCTGATGTAACATGACAAATGTACTCCTTTCATTTTCAGGAGGGTGGGTGATGAAACACTGCTGATTCTCCATTTTTGTATATGTAGGCTGGAACAGATGATGTGTGCAGCCTGTACAAGAGCATGCACAAGCTTGATTGTGATAAAAACAAAACTTGTAATAAAAAACTAAAGCTTGAATATGAGCAGCTCAAGCATGAAAAGAAGGTACTGCCATGCATTCACTGAATTTTCACTTTCTATTTGTAGAAACAGGAGCAAATAAATGATGTGGGGTGATAGAAGGTCAAAGGGTCAGCAATAGCGACTGGCATAGACACCAGGACTGGGCTCTTTTCCCTTCTGATGGTGGTGATGTTGTGTAGAACCACACATGCTGACATCACCTGACAGCATTACAATAAAGATTCTGGTGGTCTGTAAAACCCTCACCCTGTGGGGAGAGCCAATCGCAATTCAGGTGCTGAGGTCCCGCGGATCTTACAGGCATGCCATTGGCTGCGGAGGGGGGCGCTTTTGTGGGGTGGATTCACGAAAAAGTGTGACTTGAGTAAGAACATATTCTGGTCGGACCATGATTGACACGCTGCGTAAGTTGCCATGACAACATACCTCGTGTTAAACCTATTCACCTTTCGTAGTATGGGTTAGTCATGAAGTTACACCACACGTGACCAAGTTACTTTCAAGTTTAGTGTGATAAGTCAGTAATCGCGCTTTATAGTGCAGGCCCCAGGTCAGTTATAAAAAAGAAACGTGTCAGTTTGTTGTGCTTTGATTAAAAACAATCAACACATACAAGAAGTAATGTGTGCTTTCAGCTGTGCAGTGGTACGAGGCTGGCCTCTAAATCAGAAGACTGTGGTTTAGAGCCCCAGTGGGAGGTGTTTTTTAAGCAAACTTTTTTTTTGCCCGTAAAATCAATGATTTGGGCCTCCAAACACTGGTTTCATAGCAACCGTTTAATCACACTTCGCCTTCTCTTGTGGAAATGCATCTAGGCCAGTGGTCGGCAAGCCACGTCTTTTTCATTCTTATGTTGCGGTTAAATAATAATGGCGGCTAATTGGCTATACCAGTCATAACGGTTACGTGTGTCAAATGTTGCCTTGCCCAGTTTCATACAAGACGCTTCCTGATACAAGTGTCCAGTGGACTTTGGACTCAGAGCGAATAATAATTTTTAAATTCTAAATGTACAAAATGTGTTGCTCCCGGTGTTTTTTCTTTTGTGAAAACCGGGTCCAGATGGCTCTTTGAGTGTTAAAGGTTGCTGACCCTTGATCTAGGCTTTATACTGTTGTGCTTGAGAGACACCATTGACCGGAATCAAATTCCTTATACTTGGCCAATAAATACAATTTTGATTCTGATCTAGTCATGCAGTGCATGAAAACTGTCCAAGCCTTTTGCTTTTCAGATGAATATAACTGAAACTAGTAATTTGTTTAGGTAGTTGTTTTCTCTATTAGCAAAGTGAAAGCACTAAAAACACAAAATGACGTATTCAAATAAGTGCCAAAAGTTTCTGCTTCTGTTTAAAAAAATGCTGTTGTACCTACTGGCAGAGTGTAGGTTATTCATGTTTTGTGCTGATGGAGGCGCTTGTTCTTTAGATGCTTCTGCTGAAGTTGGTGCTGATAACTTTTGAACAACTGGATGGGAAACTGGAATGCTTGTGTGAGCAGCATGCCTTGGCACTAACCCTGCTGATTATGTCACCTGACCCTTCTCAAACCTTTTGTGTTCCATATCAGGATAGTCAGATGCGTGGCTGTAGGTTTTACCTTACACCTATACTTATCCAGGAGCTATGTTGGTAATTGATCCACATATCCTTTCACTCTCACCCTGATGAGAAGACAGATGGAATAGAATCTGGCAAAGCAAGCAGTGATTATTGAGTAGGTGACTTGCGGCTTATTTTTAAAGTGGGTTTAGCTTTCACTTCAATGAAAATGGAAAAAACAGCATTTAGGTAATATCAGTGTCACCACGAATGCTTTGTAGTAAGATGCACATACTATTTTATATTTACACTTTTGTGTGGCATATTACTATTGTTACTTCTCTGTGCTTTCTAAAACATGCCTCTCTGTTCACCACCTTAATTAATCCAACAGTAGCCTGTATACAACATTAAATCTATATCTGTTACAACAGAACATTGTGCATTCATGGTATGTTATTCTATATTGGCAACAAATGCAATCTTGATCACCTAAATACAGCAATGGGAAAAAATGAGAGACCCTTTTTTATGGTCACTGTTTGTACAGTTTGCGGCAGTCTGTGTGTGGGTGTGTACAATGCACAGGTTGCTATTTTTTTCCAGAACTACTGCAGTGTGTAAAACATAAGAAATGCCTCTATATATGTTGTGAGTGCAGTAGTGTTTGTTTAGCAGCTTTTCTATGTGCTGTAATCCAGTAGATTCAAATATTTATTTTTATTTATATTAAAAAAAAAATCTGTGTTTGGAATTTTGCATCAAGAGTGGTCAGTAGTGTATAAAATAATAGTGACATACACATTTTACACCGACACACACATTACAAAAGCAATAGCCAGAAACAAAAAAGATGCAGTGTCCTATTTTTTTTCACATGGCTGTATATCCTTACACTAAGGGCAGGGGCTCCTCATAGCTGGAAGCTGCTACCCTCTTCTGATTCAGATCGGCATGAGAGCAACAGCCAGTGTCATGACTAGGTCAGCTTCAACCTTTTATGATAGTGACAATAAGTGAGCATGGGAGTTTGACATAGACTTGTCTCCTCAGTGTAAAATGTGGCCCTTGATTCAGAAAAATCTTGGACCCACCCTGCCCCACTGGAGTCCAAGAGCAACACCAGTCCAAGGGTAATGGTGGAAGCCAAACTGGTAACTGAATATGTCATTAAGCGAGCAGCCCTATGAGTGAATAAACACATGATTTGCTGACTGAGAGAACACAATGTGAATATGTGTCCTAGTGCCAAAAATATAGCCGAATGCTGATTCAGTTACACTACATGGCTAGAACGGTCAGGGAAAGGGAGGGTGTGAAATTGTGAGAATGCCTTCCGCTGCAGGGGCTTAACTCTTTCCACGTATGGTATGAGCCAAGAATTTACAGCGGCCATAAAATCTGCAGCTTAAAACTGTCAACATGTTCATGTGTCTCTCTCTCTCTCTCTCTCTCTCTCTCTCTCTCTCTCTCTCTCTCTCTCTCTCTCTCTCTCTCTCTCTCTC
>JBBPDE010000083.1:9054490-9073181 GCA_037974605.1 Nannopetersius ansorgii | reverse complement strand
GAGCGGGACTATTTACGCGACTCTGCTCAGCGAGGACCCCAGCGACCTAAGGTGTCCTACTCGTGCCTGCCTTTTTATAGCCAGCCCCGTGAGTAGACCGACCTATCAGCCTTGCGCTGGAAAGCTACCGGAAAGAATTGGGGAGGTCTTAAACCGCCCCAATTCTGTCCCGCTACACTTGTAAATGTTATTTTCTTATTATTGTACAAATTTCATTAATGCCACTTTAAACAATGCCACTTTACACCCTCACTGCACATTCTAAATTTCACTAGTACGATAGAATTTAGAATCATTTATATGTACGCTTGATAAATGAGGTCCCAGTAATCTGTATCCCAGGAGGCCCTGCAGGGAACATGGGTCTCATTTATACCTGTTGCGTACGCACAAAACGGGACCCAAAAGATGCAAGTGCCTCTTCCTATGCATACGTTGCGAACTATAGAAAAAAAAACACTTGACGGCAGAATGTGCGCAAATGTAAGCAAACTCTGACCTATGCTTATGAACATTTTGAAAGAAAGACAATGCAACCGTGGTAGAGAAACACCTACCCACCGCTCCTGGAGGTAAACCAGAGTCTGTGCATCGGCTACGTAAATAAATGGAGCACTTGCGTGAGGTTTGTATGACTAAAAACGATCTGAGAAAACAATGATCGCACTGTCGCTACTGGCGCTAAACAGTGTCAGGAGCCTTTCAAGTATGCCTGCTGTCGGTAGAGACACACCTAACCACCGCTTATAGTAGAAAACCACAGATTCTGTGAATCAGCTACTCTAGACAGGAATGCATAAATAAACAGAGCACTGGTGTGATGGTTGTATGATTAAGAACAATGTTATTGTTACTGTAAATCTCTTTACGAACTAATTTCAGCAAATTTATTAAGCATTTCAATAAACAGTGACTGTACTGTTGTTTTGTAATATATGTATTAATTGTGACTAAAGTACTTAACCCTGTAAGACCCGGCTTTCCACTTCACCTACAAGCACATCTAGAACTTTTCTTACTTTTCCCCTGCCTTGATGTCATTTTTTCAGGTGTACATCGGATGCTTATATATTTATGAGGTGAATTGCATTTACCATTTATGGTTGAACGGGGCATGTCGAGGGCAGAACGTGCGGTAAATTCACGTGTGAAAAATCCCAGGTAGAGTGAGGTTTATAAAGCATATTTTGCTTGCAGGTGTGTGTGCGCATGTTTTCATAAGTCAGACTTTTTCTTTGCGTACGCCATTTCCGTCTTACGTACACTTTTAGTATGAGTTCTACGCAAAGTTTTATAAAAGAGGCCCCACTTCTGCTGCAAGTCTGCTGCACCCACACTTTGGGAGGGAGATACTCTTTAGGTCTTTCCTTCCAGCTGCTGTCAGACCATCACCTTGCTGTTCACCACACACACACAAACAAATACATATAAACAAACTGATAAGTGAAATGGTCTCTCCGGTGTACAATATTAAAGTGTAAAGCACCACAGTGAGGTAATGGTCACTCCAGTTTGTCCCTCAGGATTGTGGGCAGGATGGTGTTGATGGCACTGGAGAAATCAAATAACATGATTCTCCCAGTGCTCCCAGCAATCTCCAGGTGAGAGAGGGAACAGTGTAGGAGATGGATGACAGCATCATTTACCCTGATGCCAGGCCGAATTAAATGGGTCCAGCGATGAGCTTACCAGAGGCTGAAGCTGAGCACGGACCAGCCACTCCATGGTCTTCATCAGGTGGGATGTCAAAACCACTAGCCTGTAGCCATTGAGGTCCTAGGGGTGTGGGGTCTTCGGCACTGTCACCAAACAATACGTTTCCTACCCAGCTTCAGGCTCAGGTTGCAGATATGCTCCATTACCCCATACAATTGATTTGCGCAGGACTTAACAAGCCTTAAGCTGAGGCCATCTGGACCTGGCGCCCTCCTAGCATTGATCTTTCTCAGTTCCCTCATGACCTGGATGGTTGAAACAGATAGGCTGGATGATTGAGATCTGGAAGTCATGCTCGGGGAGTAGGAGCAATGAGCAGAGAATGCAGAATAGGTGTGAAATATAGAGAAGGTGTGAAGCATCTGAAGTGGAAGAGATGTGGCAGTGGGGGTGTCTGCAACAGATTTTGGAGGCTGCAACAGGGAGAGCTGTATGTGGGGAGAGGCAGGGGCAAATGACATTTATATTTACAGCATTTAGCAGACGCTTTTATCCACAGTGATTTCCATTCCCTAACTACAGGGGGGCAGTCTCTCTGGGCCACCACCACTTATTTACTTGTTTAGTTCATTTGCCCAGAACCCTGAGATCTACGTGAGCATCGAGGTTCATATCAGCAGCTTTTGAATCTAATCCCACATATTGTCTACATCATCAATGGCTGCATAAAATCTCTCCATGTCCCATCTGCTTTTAAGTCTACAGTGGTCACATAAATCCTGAAGAAACAATGGACTCCTTAGATGTCAACAACTAGAGATCAGTATCTCTTCTCTCCTTCCTTTCCAAAGTCCTGGAATGTGCTGTTTATAATCAACTCAACATCTTTCTCAAACTAGGCTTCATGACCCTCACCAGTCTGGGTTGTCTTAGAAGAATTTCATGCAGCTAGATCAGCCAGCCTGTCCTCTGCTCGGATTCTTCTTGACCTTTTGTGCGGCCTTCGACACAATTAACCATGTTAACTTTCTCCAGCCTTGGGATAGTGGGCACAATGATTTGCCACCTACCTTGATGGTACCAGGTGGCATGACATGGCTCCCAGTCTACTTCGCAAAGATTGTCCACTGGTGTTCCACAGGGCTCGGTCCTTGGACCGCTTCTCTTTTCTATGTATACTGGTTCTCTTGGGGATGTAATATCTTCACAAGGCTTTTCCTACCACTTTTATGCAGATGACATTCAACTTATTCTGTCTTACCACTCCAGCGATAAGAACCTGTCCCCTCAAATAAGGTAAGAAATCTTGGTGTCATGCTAGATGAAGAACTGTCATTCTTCTTGCATGTTGACCACCACTCCAGGACATGCAGATTCTGTCACACACACAGGTCATGAGCGCATCACATGTTATTAAAATCCAGGTATGGAGGTAGCCATTACTCAACTATTGAGTCTTCATCTATCTTCCCTTCCAGTGACCCTGATCTTCAGAACTGTGAGAATGTGGTTTCCAGTTTGAATCGCTACTCTTGGTGAGAGTGTTCTCATAACAAAGTGTGTGGACTACCTATTTTCTCATGTGACTCTGTGATTGGGTTCATCCTCCACGCTGCATGCTGGTGCTTAATCTCTGATAGATATTAGCCATCACACCGCCTCTCTTCAGAAGAATCTGATCCTTTCTCTTTGCTGAAGTTACAGTTACTGACCCAGTCACTGGTCATCTCAAAACTGGACTATGGCAACTGTCTACTTTCTACTTCAGCTGACTTAGAAACTTGTTAACTACTTAAATGTACTTCCTACCCCTGGCTACAGCTATCTATCAAAATGCTGATTAAAAGGAAGTGGTGGAGGTATATCGTTCTGATTCAAAGAACGTTTTATTTGATGTTATATCTTTTAAATACATTAATCTGATAGTTGTTTCCTCTTCTCATCGAATTTGCTTACTAGTTTACCCCCCTCCGAAAGCTGCTGCTTCTCTGAACTTCTCACAGTTATCTTGTCTTTACTTCTCTGAGTTCTCTGAAACCCTCACAGTTATCTTGTCTCTTTGCCCTAAAATGTTGGTGACTTTAACATCAATGTAGACACTACCTTCTCCTACATATCTAAGTTAATCTCTGTATTAGTTTTAACTTAACACAGCATGTTGTTTTTCCAGCTCATATTCATGGGCATATTTTTAGTTTCTGGTCTGAAAGACATGTTCAGTTTCTGACATCTCTGATTATTAGCTCAGTGAATGCAGCTTTCACTTTGCTACTTCTTCTTTAGAGAAAATCTGTTTTAGTTTGCTGCCTCTCTTCTGTCCTCTTCTCTGTCTGACTTACAGAAACTTACAGAACTCATCTTCAATTCAAATCCTTGTCAGCTTTACACCACCCTGTTTACAATCTCCTCTGGTTCATTCTTCTCCTTAACTTCAGCATTTGACATAGTTCATCATGATATTCACATTCCTCATCTCTCTTGGTATTGCTGACTAGGTCCACTAAGTCTTTCCCTGCCCCTTCCCTGGTGTGGTGTCCCTAAGTGTTCAGTTCTTCAGTCCCTTCTCTTTCTAAAATACATCCTACAGCGTGGGAGTCATGCTTTTATTTTGTGCCACATTGACAACTGTAACTCCCCTTTTATAGGCCTCCCTGTAAAGTCTTCACAAAAACTCCAGTATATTAAAAATTCTGCAGCTACAGTTCCCGTTTACACTACCTTTGTTTAGATCACCCCATACTTTCCCAGCTACACTGGCGACTGGCTACTGGTCTTATTAAGTTTAAAATCTCGCTTCTCTCCTACAAAGCCCTAATAAAGCTCTGTACCTTACAGAACTCTTGACTCTGACTCAATCACCCCTCTCATTTTCTCAGACATACACGGTTCTAGACGTGGGCCAGTGTTGGCCAGGGCCCCTGTAAAATTGCTCCTGCCCCCTGTTATGGCCCCTACACTGAACAGCCAATGATTTAAGTGTTAATTTCTTATTGTGACATGAAGGTGGTAAAAGCTAACAGCTGGAGCCCAGCTAAAGCTAAATATAAAGCTAAATATAAAATAGAATGTATAAAATAAGATTGACCTGTTTTGCTGTTATATGTGCCCCCCTAAAAACACACTGGCCCCACCTCGGCCCCCCTGGTAATTTTGCTCTAGAACCGCCACTGTTCTCAGGTTATCTAGCTGTAATCTTCTCACTGTCTCACACACCAGACTCTCCACCCTGGGAGGCAGGTCCTTCAGCGCCATGGCCCACAAACTCTGGAATTATCTTCCTCACTCTCTCAGCGACAGCTCTTCTTTCTTTTATTTTTAAATCTGAAGTAAAGACTTCTCTCCTCAACAGACAAATCTTTTCCTCTACTGCAACTTATGTTACTAACAATAATAATGACTAATAATACTAATGCAAATTACTATTATTATTAAACACATGATCTTTATGGTCTTGCATCACATATTTGCTTCTTCTAAACTTGTCAGTGTCCCATTACTGTATTAATTTTTCCCTTAACTTTCATGGTTGTAGTATTGGGGATTTGCTAGCACTCACGCTGCAGCTTCAACATACCTGAATCTTCAGAAGCTTCAAGCCTGAAGCCCACCTTGCTGAAAGGGTTTTACAGTCAACAATATAGAAAAATTGGACTGTCTGTGCTTGGCTGGCAAATATTATTTAGGTATGTGCATGTCAGCATACAGATTATATAATAACAAACAAAAAACATATTTATATAGAGAGTTATATAGTTATATAGAGAATGCTGGTTGGGTACAAAAACTCTGGAGGTGGCATTTCTATGTCTGTATCAATTTGCGCTTTGCGATTTGAAGTATATGTAGAATGTTCTTAATAATCTTATTGTAGCCTACTGTGCTTGCAATGGCAAAAATACATGAATAAAAACAAAATTATATTTATATCTTCATCACATATCATTAGCAAATCAAAACTTCATTGAGTTTATTAGGTAAAACATCAGTTCACTTGTGCAATGGCAGTTTCAACAATGGCTTTTTTGAAAAGAGGCCTGTAATGACAGTCACAAAATACTCGGCTGAATGATGTCCCTTAGTTTGAATAAGACATGTTATGTGCCAGGTATGCATAGTGTGATGCAAATGAGTTTAAAAAAGATATGAATCTTTCAGGGCTTAAAAAGATACGGACTGTCCCAATCCCACACAATTCTTTCTTAAAGACTGTGATTTAGTTGTAAAAGTACAACTTCTGAGAAATTGTTTAAATTATTATTACTTTTTTGAGTTGCTGCTCACTTAAATGCCAGCCAGCCAGCCACAAATTCTGCCAGACGGCGATTTACAGCCTCATCAGAACACACTACGCTGTCACATGACAAGTGAAACCAGCAATTCTCTCTATCTTGCTTACAAAAATAGTTTGCCTTCCTATGCCTCCACTGAATAAGTCTTTCCCATATTTCTGTTGGCAACAACTAATACATGTGTAAACCCCGATTTAGGTTATCATATACAAATATTTATATAAAATTTATACAACACAAATTGCACCATTTTTCCCTGTACAGAGCAGTGTGAACTCCACATTGAATGAATCACAATTGAACAAACAATGATGTTGCCTGGGCAAACAAACAAATAAATAAAACATTCATCAACATAACGTAAAGGCATTTGGCAATTTGGCAATTTTCATATCAAAGATAAAGCTTATGTTCAGTATCAATAGCCATGAAAACAAAAACTGCTATAGACCACTTTTATTTACAGACAGCTAAAATTCTCTGACAGATCCATGCTCCACTTCACAACCTGAATTTTTCTTTTAAAGTGCATGCAATAATACCAGTAAGGAGTCTGACAGAATTGATTCATTGTAATAAATTCACACCCTGATAAAACTAATCCCAATTAATGTAGGATACTGAACGATGAATAAATTTTTACCTTTTCAAAAAGAGGTGTGTGTTCTACCACAATATGAAAGTAATCGAATGTTCAATATATTCACTATATTTTAAAATCAGACACTGTTTCAAAACCTGCTTTTGCATACAGCTTTCTTCAACAGTATTCACATTCGCCATGATAAACAAAGACAAAACAGCTAATAGCCACGGTGAAGACAGAGGACACATTCTACAGTCGCAATGTCCTTTGATAACACCAAAGGCATTTTCGCACTATATGTTCACTTTACATGTTGGGTTCATACTTAAACATATCAAAGTGCTTACTTGTACTAAAATATCCTGAATTACTGATTTAATACCAAAAGTGGGTCGACGGCATGGAAAAAACGGTCAGTTCTAATAGATTGATCCTTTTTGCTTTCTGCGCTTCTTTAAGATTCTCACACTGGTAGCTGGTTACTTTCTTAACAATTTCAGAGAGCCCCCCCAACAGCCAATAACAAATGAAGATATTTCAAGCCTGATCCAGCATGGTCACTGTAAAGGTGATCTTGGTAAATCCAACAGTCAGAGACAGTACAGGCACAATGTGTCCACAGACATCAGCATTGAATGGTCAAGTCAGCCTGGTTTCCATCATCTGTCGTCCTCCTTGGGAAAGTCAAATGAGGCCAAGCTTCCGAATCCTAGTCGAGCGGTCTCTGTGTCAAACGTCTCCAACTCCCGCTCTTGGCGCTCAAATAAATGCTTGATTTTTTCTGTTCGTTCTTTCTGTAGTGAAGCCAACTCCTCTTCAATCTGCAATGAGAACAAATTGATTTTTCATTTGGGGCAGCTGGTAGCCTAGTGGTTAGGGTGTTTGCCCTGTGATTAGGAAGTCATGGGTTTGATTTCAAAGACTGCTAAGTACCTCTGAGGTACCCTGAGCAAGGTAGCAGCCCCACACACTGCTCCCCAGGTGCTGTGTTCCTGGCTGCCCACTGCTTCATTTGGTGAATGGCTTAAATGCAGAGAAAGAATTTTGTGCGTAAAATTCTTTTTCAGCATTTAACCCATTTAACCAAGTGAAGCAGTGGGCAGCCAGGAACACGGCACCTGGGGAGCAGTGTGTGGGATGGTATCTTTTTCAAGGGTACCTCAGAGGTGTCACTAGCAGTCCTGGGTGTCAAACCCACAACCAGGTGCCTAGTGACTTGGCATATTAATAAAGAATTCAGTTGTTGTGCTGTGTTTATTTATTGGGTGTCTTACAACAGAGGGAAGATAATATGTCATAATTTTATGTCATGTGCCTTTGTGCTGGGTGAAGCCTCAGACATACCTGGCTCAACTTCATCTTTCTCACAACATCAGTTCAGACTCATCAATGGAAAAAATACAGCCCAACAGTTTTAAAGGCGAAATCCAGCAGATTGAAAAATGACCGTATGGGGACGAATGCTTTAACACCGTGACTAACAAACTCATGGAAAAGGTCCTGTGGAAAAGTCCGTAGGAGAAAATACAATGCCTGAAGCAATAAAATGTGTGCTGTTGCTCCCCCTACCACCATGACGTCCATGGTTTGCGGCCGGCAGAGGCCGCCTTGCTCTGTTTATATTGGAATTTATTTTGAAGATGTGTGTCACTGGGGTTAGGTTTTAGTTACAGTTGTCTGGTGTTTTAGTTAAAGTAATTGTCTGCTAGGATTGGTTCTTGTCTTGATTCTGTTTGGATTTAAGTTGCCAGGTTTCATGCTTTTGTGTTGGCCCACTGTTATGCATGCCAGAATTTGTATGCATCCTCCCCTGTCTCTGTGTACTGTGAGTTTTGATTTCAGGCCCTCGTGCCTTTATTTATGATTAAAGGCATTGAAATGGGTTCCGGCAAAAGGCTTGCATTTCTGTGGGAGTCATGGGGAGCCGTGACAATGGTATACCAATATGAGTTATTGAGTAAGACTCTTGTTTATTTTAGACCCCAGTTCAGTTGTTTATTCTTGTGGCCACTTTATGCGAAGCAATTAACCAGCTATACAAAAAACCCTAAACAACGACATATTTTAAATTAGCAAGAAACCTTCAAAGCGCATACATTTTAACTGCAGGAGACCAGTGACTACAGTGTAATATTTTACTGTATGCTAAATCAGTATTACATCAGTGTAATAAATACTAATATTATTTACTATTGATGGAGCTGAACCTACACATTTCAGCACTCAACAAAAAAAAAACAACCAGCCTCACTTTCTGTTCCAAGTGAGCCCTGCGCAAAGACGCCTTCTGCTCCAACTTCTGCACCTCCCGCTCATGCTGGGCCTCAGTCTGCGCCTTCGTCTTGCTTTGGTAGGCGTCCAGAAGCTCCATCTCTTGCTGCAATTGCCGCTTCAAGGCCTGGCATTCTGCCTCCTGCTCGGCATCCAGACGTAACTGCAAGGGAACCACACAGTGATTGTTAAGCATAATATATTCCTCTAGCTGAGAGGATATCAGCATTTTTAAGGATCATGACTCACTGGTGTAAAACATATTGTGCTTACAGGCAGTTCTGGTGTATAATAAACACCAGTTACATGTTTGTGGTCTTAACCACTGCACCACTGCTTCATCTTCATCAGTATCTAAAAGAGTGCAAGCCTCTTACCGACTGCGAGGCCATCATTTCGTTTATGCTCTGCTCATACTGTTCAGCCAGAATTGCGAGTTTGCGGGTCTGCTCTTCTTTCAGAGACTTCATCAGGGCTTTGTGGTCACTCTTGGGGGAGACCTCAAGCTGATGGTTCCTCAGAGCTTTATACTGCTTATTTTGAACCTTACAAGTGTCCTGGAATTGCTTTTTGATCTGCATCTCCAATGCCTGTTTTTGTATCAAAGACATACAATAAACAAGATGCAAACATGGACGTTTTGTATCGCTCAGAACAAAACAGGAAGGTGATATTAAAAAAATGATCTACAGCTCTGGAAGAAAATAAGAGACACTGCAAAAATATTCAGTTTCTCAGGTTTTGTCTTTTGTCTTTCACGCCATCATCTTAAGACTGCTGACAATATCTCCTCAATTCCAAATGAAATATTCTTCTTTACATTTACACCATGTAGCAAGCAACTTCCATTCTCGAACTGTATTCCTGGAGCAACTTGGGGTTAAGGGTCTTGCTCAGGTGGTGGTAAGCTGGTTGGATCCGAAGCTATGACCTCTGGTCCAGAGGCAAGTATTCTACCCACTAGACAACCACCTTTTTAAAGCATAATTTTAAAGGAAATGACAAAACATCAGAAAAAAGAAATGATGCAGCGTTTACAGAACAAATCTCTCGTTCTCTCTTAAACAAAGTGGCAATAATGAGCTTTGAGGAACTTCTAGTAGTGTTTCACCTCCAACTGGTCTCAGTGTGAGAGGAGAGTGTTGATTACAGCAGTGTTTTTATTAGGGCTGCACAATATATCGCAAATTTACCGTCATCGCGATATCAACATGCGCAATATAAACATTGCGACAAAAATATACATATCGCATTTATTGACTGAACTGCAATAAATGGTGTTTTTCCAAAGCTCTTCACCCAGAGCCACAGAGAAGAGAGAAGAAAATCACTGGGCAGTTTCTTCATCTTCTGTGCTGCTGTTATACATTGTTCCTTTTTGCAATTTTTTTCTGGCTCAGAACTTACTATAATTTAAATTATGTTTACATTTATTTAAGATTTGAAATTATTTAAAAAATATTTTCAGCTTTTTTTTCAACAATGTTCAATGGTTCAAATGTTTTATGGGAGGCATTAAATGCTCTGTTTAAGTAAATTCTTTAAAAAAAACATGTTGGAATGGAAATATTGCATTTCATATTTTTTCTGCATAAACTAGTCAGCGTCTGGAGTCTGTTAGCAGCAAATCAAAAGCAGAAAAACATTAATGCTATAAAGGCTACGTTTTTTCTCACTCACTCACTTCTTTCTCACTTCTCGCATGTGATATCGCCATCGCAACACTCAGCATCATTATCGCATATCGCATGTTTTCCTAATATCGTGCAGCCCTAGTTTTCATACTTTTCCTCATTAAATAAGATGTGATTCAGGTGATCACTAATCAGTCCCTCATAAAGCAGAATGAGGTGTTTGTGTCGAAATTTAACAGAAACTTGACCGGAATGGTTCCACACTCAGAGAGACGCAGCTTTAAAAATAAATGGCCGTGGTCTCTTATTTTTTTTTCAGAGCTGTATGTAATGACCTATATCAAACTGTTGCATTCAAATATACTGCAAAAATAGTAATTTAAATAAACTGTAATAGACTTCACATACACAGGAGAATATACAGTTAGGAATTAACCTTCAGTTAGAAATGTGATTTGGTTTTTCTACTGTTTATAATGGATCTTTCTCTTCCCGGCATTGAACTTCATCTCAGCAAGTGAATGCCTTCCTAATATACATAATGGCATCTTTATAACATCTTAGTAACATCTTAAAAATCTTATGAAACTGCAGCATTTACCTTAAGGTTCCTAGGCTGCTGCCGGCGCTCTAGTGCATGTTTTCTGTGCAGCTCCCTCTGGCGGCGGCTGTTGTACTCCTCCTGGTTCTCCAGTTCAGTCTGATGCTGCAGACGGATCAGTTCCATGCGTAACCTCTGTAGACTCTCCAGCTGCCGCCGCTCCAGGTCCTGGGTGGACTCATCCTGCCGAATCATCAAGGCATGCTCCATCTCCTTCTGGTTTTTCTTCTTGTTCAGCTCCTTAGAAACAGTAGCCAGAATTGCAAAATGATTTCAGGTGATGAACGATTTGTTTTAAAAAGATGAGGTCATATATGCCGTGTTCTCATTTATATGGGAATGATATTTATGTCTGAACCCTTTAAATGTAAGAATACAGTTATTGTGCTTCTAATGCAGAATAATACACAACTAAAAACAATACTAAAGAGGACAAAGACTTATTATAGATTTTATACAAAGTAATATGCAGAACTACATATTTTTTCTAGTATAACTACTAATTTCTGTTAAGGGGTGGATTAGCAATATAAAATTAGGCTACCTCCAGTGGCACCAAACTCATATTACAACTTTCTGCTAAAAGTTTCCCAGTTAGATTTTCCCATGTTTTGTTGCTATAGTAGTGAGATTATTTGGGGAAATATTGACACCATATTTTCTCATTACATCACTATTAAAGACCAGGAAAACCCCGTTATCTATACAGAAAAATTAAAAGATCACTGAAACAACACAAAGCGTGTGAACTAAACAAGACTATTACATCTTAGACTATGAAAACATAGTCTTCATACCACATCAGAGTATTAATCAATGCTTTTTTAGATTTTTAAATCTTTGCATTAATTGCATTTTTCACTTTCTATTGTTTCACTCTCCATTTACCACAACTAAAATAAAAAAATTACTAGAACTAATCATGCCTTTTCGAATTCATTTTGATTCGATTTGAAACAGGTATCACAAAGTAGTTTCATGAATTTGCAAGTCCAACCCCATAATGAGGAAGCTAGGCTCAACTGTGGCAGGAAAAAGTCCTGAAACGCACCAAGAAGATGCTGAGAGACTAAAGAGCGAAAAGGTTCAAACGGGTAACCCTTCTTCCTCCACTGTTTGGAAGCAAGTAACAGAATAATGCAAAACAAGAAATGAGATAAATGACAAACACTAGATGTTTTTTTGCTTATAATTTCCAGACATTGATGTTGTGACTTGCCTCCCGAATCTGCTCCTGCTCGAACTCATGCTTTTTGATGAGGCTTCGTCGCTTAAGAGCACGACAACTCCTCTCATATACCAGCCTCTGCTGGTTCAGTAGCTGTGCTTCCTCCTCTGCCTGGGAGCGCTGCACTGTCTCCTTGTGGCGGGACAAGCGCTCCTGCTTCTCCTCCTTCGGTGTAGCGGAGTCCTCATTCATGTCCTGAAACAACAAGTCAGTTAAAGTGAATGAAAACAAACTATTACACACATACACTACAGGCCAGAGGTTTGGGTCCACCAATGAATTAAAAAAATTATTCTGCTCTTTCAAACCTTTATTACAAAAAAAACATTATAAATACTTAAAACAAATGTAACTGATATTGTAAAATTATTCACGGTAGGTGCAATTTAAAAACAGTACAATTCTTTTTTTTTTTTTTTTATCCAAGATTGGGCCCAAACGTCTGGCCTGTAGTGTAGGTGCATAGTCTATCAATGAATCAGAAAAGTTCTGGTCGTTCCCTAACATCATATTTTCAGGAGCTTGAAGGTTTTGATAAGTACTGCAGAAGTAACCTAACCTAATTATTTTCCTTGCAGTTTGTAGTATAATTTATTATTATTATTCAAAAGCTAACATTCTAGCATATTTAGTAGTCCACAGAGGCCTAGCAATGTTTGCGCCTAGGCACATAACTAGCAGAGAATATAAGGATTATTTTTGTATGAATGTCGTTACAAAAGAGGGGTTGTGAGTGCTTCCGTACCAATCAAATAGTGCCACAACTACCCAGTTCTAGACAGTCAGTCAGCTTTGGCTTTCCTAAATATTTGATATGGAACCTGGTGAGTAATTGCTTGTGAGTTGGGGAATAAAAGCAGGTGTGTTTGGTCTGCACCCACCTCTTTCATCCTGTCTCTGCACAACCTGTACTGCTTCTTCTGTGTGTCCAAGAAGGTGGTCAGTTCCTTCTTCTGTTGCACCAAAATTTGTTGCTGAATTCTCTTCTCCTCTGCGGCTAACCCCTTAATCTGTGGTGGATAAAGTTTACTTGGGTTAAGGTTTCGCATCACATTAAAGGAAGATCCTAGTCTGGTCTGCAATACAGTACTAAACAGTGTTAAATCCCTTTAATGTACAATTTTATACTGCTTTCATATTTGTGTTTATCATTGGAATCCCCCAAGGCATCAACCAATCCTATCTGCTAGCCAAGCTACTGAGCTAAGACCTGTTAAATACAACCCAGGATTAATCTAATTCTTACCACCGTTCCACAATAGAATCTGGAAAGAAATCAGAACAAACATCCCTTTATTCAGCATAAAACTGAGAGCAGAACGAACAAAGTGTCTAGAAAGGCCTGTAGCCACCTTGCTAACTGCCACTTCAACAATGTTATCATCTGAAAAGCCATTCTGTTTTTTTGAGAAAGTTTCTGTAACATTTAGCATAACATTCTAGCATGAACAACCTACTGGGTAGCATTGTCTAGGAAGACCTACCAATGGTAGCACCTAGACACATAACTACCAAAGAAAAATTCAAGATAAGGGTTTTTTGTGCTTAGTTTGTATGAATGTCGTTGTGGTTGCTTTCATGCCACACCTAAACAATTCTATCCAATTCTACCCTGCTAACTGCCCCTTCAATCATTCTGTCATCGGAAAAGCCATTCAGTTTTTGGAGAAAAATTCGGTAACATCCAGTCAAAGGGCTGGCCGTCTCTTGGCTCAAACTCCAGCCAAGAGTAAGACTTTAACCAGATATGCTACTGGTCAGCAGCCAAAGGAGTAGGATTCTGAGGTCGGAATTAAATAAGAAATAAACCCCCACCACCCCACAAAAGACAACTAAAGCAAAAATGAAAAAGTAAGAAAAAATAAGGACTAACAAGTAAATAGGCTTGAGTGCTACAGATCCATTGATAAAGATAACTTACTACAGTTAGATGACAGCAATATAGATATCAGGTCCAAAATAGCCCACCTCCACTGTAAAAAACCTGTGTTTTTTCCTCTTTAAACCAGAAGATTCCACAATGAAGACTAAAGTGGCACCACAAGTAGAATTTTTTTGTTTTGTTTTTAACAAGAATGTGCCTTAAAAATTGTAAGACAAAATTTTAGTCATCATTTGTTATTGTACTTATTATATAAGTTTACGCTTACACTTTTTTTATGCCAATGTAGACAACTACAATAATGTAAGATATGATTTTAAAATTCTAAGAACAAAACAAACTTTATAGCATTTTTTATGGTAATTTCAGTTACATGGACAAATTAACCTGGGTTTCCATAAAAGCATTACACTTTAACTTGGCTGTCTGACAATATCTAAATATGAGACAAACTTCATGGAAGAAATAACCCTCTGCTAATGATTGCTATCGCACTGCTCTACCTTAACCAAAGCTTTCTTTACCTCCTTCTCCATCTGGACTGTTTGCTTCTTGGCCAGCCGCTCCCGTTCAATGTAGGTGTTGTTGGCCTGGGTCTCCACTTCCTTCTGCAGCCGGAGCTTATGCTCATCCATCTCGGCCTTCAGCCTGTTCTCCAGGG
This sequence comes from Nannopetersius ansorgii, assembly GCA_037974605.1. Taxonomy (NCBI): domain Eukaryota; kingdom Metazoa; phylum Chordata; class Actinopteri; order Characiformes; family Alestidae; genus Nannopetersius; species Nannopetersius ansorgii. The sequence goes on along the minus strand of JBBPDE010000083.1, from coordinate 9,058,373 downwards.
CGATCAGCTGCTTCTGGTGCTGCCGCCGCATGCGCTTGTACCCTGACATCTGCTCCTGTCACACAGAGTCCTGCTCATGCTCCTGGATCTCCTCGCTGACCTGCAAGACACCAACCAAGCAAAACCCATGACTGTGAAAGTCAACTGATAATATTAAAACTTATTTAGATGCATAGTAATGTCAAAAGTCGCTTATCTATGTGGTCCACTGGAACTATAAATGATGGATATGGGGAAACAACTATTCAGACAATTGCTTGTCATTTAATAGACCTTTCATCCACTTCAGAATAACACAAAAAGGATTCAGAGATTATACACTAAAAAATCATAATATTACAAGCACCTCAAGCAACCAAAATAGCTTGACTCCTCAAGAACTTCAAGAACGCTGAAGTTGTGCTATGGGATCTGGCACCAATACGATAGCAGCAGATCCTTTAAATTCAGCAAATTGCAAAGTGATGTTGTGAAAATTGGAAGCCAAGTCAACTCTGAACTCAACCATTCCTGAACAGTTTTTGCAGTGTAGCATGACAAATCATTTCACTGTAAGAGGCCACTGCCATTAGGGAAAACCTGGTTTGCAATGACATTTAGGTAAGTGGTACAAGTCAAATAATACCCACATGACTGCTGGGACCCAAAGTTTCCCAGCAGAATACTGCCCAGAGCATCACGCTGCCACTGGTGCCACATTTTCCCCAGACAAGTGACACACACACTCACACAGCCATCCACATAATGTAAAAGAAAATGTGATCCGATCAGCCCAGGCTTTTTCAATAGCTCCATGTTTCAGATCTGATGCTCACAAGACCACTGTAAGCACTTTTATTTGCATGTGGACAGGGTCAGCATGGGCCCGCTATACTGGTCTGCAGCTACGCAGTCCCTTACACAGCAGCCGGGGAGCAGTGTGTGTAGACGGTACCTTGCTCGAGGGTAAACTAAGAGCAGTCCTGGGATTTGAACCCATGATCTTCTGGTTGCAGGGGCAACTCCTTAACCACTAGGCCACCAGCTGCCCCAAAGAAGCACAGAAATGTGCATTTAAAATTTGTACACACACATTTAGGCAGAACTCTTTTGAAACAATATACTCTGAACAGCCGTAGAATTCGGCCAATAATTCAGCATGTAATGTTTAAAGAAGGAAAGATTGTGTATGGCCCCAAAAACTGATGTACAATGGTGGGGGCAGCATGATATGGGGCTACTTCTCTGCCAACAATACTAAGGCATCATAGAAGCTGTAATGTTCTAGACAGCAAAGCTCTACAAAGGGTGGTCAGAATGACCAGGAATTAACTGTCCATCCAGGACCTCTACATACAATGCTGTAGGAGGGAGAAACACTGGTTCCTCTAAGATCCCAGCCATCCCAGACAGATTTTTGCCCCTACCTGCACCAGACCTGCACCAGGTTCAGGGACTGTTTTTTTCCTGCAAGCCATCAAGCTACTAAACTGCTGAATGCTGAATATTGAACCCTTTGCACACCCCCTTTGAACTCTGTTCCTTCAGCACTCACTTTAAAAGTAGTTACTCTAAAACTACCCTCATTTTTCAAACTACAGTAACTTTAAACTTACCTTCTCTACGTACTTGCAAGTGTTCAACACTGTCTACATGTACCTTATTATTTTACTACAAGAATACTTTTACTACTTTATTAATTTAGTAATGTTCTATTGACAGCAAGAATGTAATTATTGGTAATGATCTTCCATTGTTATCTGTCTATGACAATAAACTTAAAAATTTAAGCTTAAACTTGGAAGGAAACATCAGTGGAACGCTGTACTGAGAATTTAATTCCATTAGCCAATAAGATATTTTAAGAAAATGACCCTTGACATACAGTCAAACAAATGCAAGATTGATTTCTGAAAAGGATTCTAGAAAGAACTTAAAGATTCTTGTCCTCTCCTGGCTTTGAAATTCTGTTGTTAAGAGATTGGTGTCATACTGTAGATGTCTCCAAGAATGTAAATGCCAACAACTGTGCAATGAATATTATTCATGTTATTCATTTGTGGTGTCTGAATACATTTTCCTATCAATTTAATTTTTTTATGCAAATACTTTTTGCTCAAAGACATGATTTAAGTGGCTATATGAACTTTTACATTTTTAAAATACACCAACTTTAACAGGTACCTTGTATCCATCCTCATTGTCCATTATGTCAGATCTACTTATCATATAACATTTACGGCATTTATCAGACGCTTTTATCCAAAGCGACTTCCATTCGCTACTTACAGGGGGCAGTCTCTCCCTGGAGCAACTTGGGGTTAAGGGTCTTGCTCAGGGAACCAGTGGTGGTGCAGTAGGTAGGATTCGAACCCATGACCTCTTTGTCCACAGGCAAGTATCCTACCCACTGAGCTACCACCACCTCCATATAAGTGCACATATATTACTGACTGCAGTCCAGCTGTTTCTCTGTATTAAATTCTTCTCTAATATGTCACAGGACACTGTTCCACCCACGTTTCCTTCCAAGTTTAATGTTTCAAGTTTATTGTCATATGCATTTAACAATGGAACACCATTATCAGTTATGAAACTACATACATACATATACTTATATAGCCCTCTGTATACATGTCTATATATTTGCATACACAGAAATGTCTATATTTTTGTATTATTTGTATAGCGTACTTTTTATACTATTCTGTTGTGATGTTTAGCTTTTATACTACTGGTCTGCTGCTCTTACCTTTGTATTGTCCACTTTCTGCCATACCAATGCAAATTTTCCACTAATAAAGTTTATCTTGTCTTATTCTCAGCTCAGCAGTGATCCTGACGTGGTAAAGACATGCAAAGACTGGTTCATACACAGCACTGTTCCCAGTGCTCTTTTGAACAGTATATATACTCACTGTCCCCTTTATTACACATCTAACCTGGTTTCCTACATTACAGATGTAAAGTTATTACTGATATTTTAAGTTAGGCTGCAAAATTGTGTTAGTCATACTGTAGTCCTTCATCAGTGGTCAGTCTGTGTAAAGTGTGTACGTGTAAAGTGACCATTTGTCATACATTCTTTCTCTGTATTTAACTCATTTAACCCATTCACCAAGTAAAGCAGTGGACAATCAGGAGCACAGCACCCAGGGAGCAGTTTGGGTGGATGGTACCTTGTTCAAGAACACCTCAGAGGTGCCACTAGCAGTCCTGGGATTCAAACCCACAACGTTTAGGTCACAGGGCTAACTCCCCAACCTCTGGCACGGTTCACTGGACATTTTTGGTTGTTGACGTGGGACATTCTCAGCACTGCAGTGACACTGACATGGTAGTACCATGTTAGTGTGTGTGCTGCACAGAATGGATTTTTATAAAACCTCAGTGTGACCGCTCCACCACCCAAATAATACCGGTTCACTGGTGGTCTTGTGGTGGTCCTGACCACTGATGAATGGGATAAAGGTGGCTAATAAAAAAAAACAACAAATAAACAGACTCAATAAAATGTACACCTTTATGGCAAATGTAGCAAATGGACGAGCGCAGACACAGGACAGGTGTATCTAGTAAAGTGGCCAGTCGGTGTATGTATGTCTTCAACAATCCTTTTCCAAAGCTCACAAGTGGAATATAGAACAAAGGGTTGTGTGTTCCACTCTCATGAAATTCCAGAACTAAGAGAAGTCCTCATTATCTAAAATGCTATGGCCATGCACCCACATTGCCTGAACTGAATCACATGATTAATAGTGAATATAAACTGCTTTATATGCATATGGCTTATTGAGAATATTAGACCAGCTAAATCATGCAGGTAAGTGCAACACACACACACACACACACACACACACACACACACACACACACACACACACACACACACACACACACACAC
>JBBPDE010000083.1:8997222-9012963 GCA_037974605.1 Nannopetersius ansorgii | reverse complement strand
TTATTGCCATTTTGTTTAAGAGTAAACAAGAGATTTGTTTTCTTTAAATTATTCAATTTCTGTAAACACTGCATCATTTCTCTTATTCTGATGATTTGTCATTTTCGTTTAAAATTCTGCTTTAAATAACTTTTTATTTGGAGCACTGTATTCCAGTCAATCTGATTTGGAAATCAGAACCCATTTTAACTCCAAAATGTTTCAGAAGTGTCAGTTAATCTGCTAGCCTGTTAGAATCTGCACTGTTAACCTTAGCTTCCAGCATGAACAAACTAAATTAATTAATAAGTGTTCATTTTACAGCTGGAGATGGCCCTGTGATCGAAAGGTTGTGGGTTTCAGTGGCACCACGGAGTTACTGTTGAGCAAGATACTGTCACCACACAGCAGCAACTGCATAACTATGACAGGAGAGTGAAGCTCTTTTAATATTTTATATATTTTAATCTATTTTTATTTGGTACATCTGCTCTGACAACATTGCTTCTGAAATCTCGATATTCTCTTACATCATCGTGGAAATTGTAAAGAAAGCCAAGACTCACCAGCATGTTTGCAGAGAGTCCTATACATAACACACTGTCAAAGAGTGGCAATAATATGGTACAATGATGATATTATTATATCATCAGCTCCTTGGCAAAGCGCACTCCAAAAGCACATAGTTAAACTTTTAGTGGTGGAGCTGGGTAATGAATCAATTTTATTGATTATCTCAAATACATGGTTTAGGATGATGTGAAAATCGTGCTTCACCAAGATTTATTTTAGCTTAAGTAATAACCATGGAGCCCCAAAACATTCACACCATCACATATATAAGTAACAAGGTTTAAAGATCTATGCTGATTCAGGTCGGACACTAAACTTCCACTGCTGTCCTGCTACTCACAGTTTAATGATGTGTGGGTGCCTGAAGAGCTTGAGGTTCTGGATCTCACGCCGAATCTTGCCCACCACATCCAGACTGCGGATCTTCTGCCTGTTCAGGATTTTTACAGCAACCTGGTGCTTGGTCAGCTCATGCTGTCCCACTGAAGTGAAAGAGTTATAGAAGCAAACGTAAGTGTTCATTCATCATAAAAAGACATCAGACATTCATTCATTATGTTCAAATTAGGTGAAAATTCCTCTACATGCAATATGACTGCACAAGGGAAACAGCATCATTGGTATTAGTCGAGGCAAATGTCAAAATATTGCTGTCGGAACAAAACCTTTACAGGAGAAAGAAAAATGTTTTTAGATTTCTATGTAAAATTATTTTATTCTAATTAATTTTAGACCATTCCTACTAGCTCATTTATGTTAAATGTCACACAAAAAGTAAAAAAAAAATTCTGAGAACAGAATTTTACGTTTCACGTCACTGATGTTTGAGCTGACACATGCACTCCATCAGAAACAAGTTCTCTATCTGAACTTTGTACATTATTGCGAAGTAACAGCTAGCAACACAGCTAACAAACGAGAAGTGGTAAAATTTTGGTGGAAATTTATGAAGAAACAAACTTTCAAAACGGATCAGGCTTATTACTGCTGACAAAGCATAAATGAATACAAAACGTAGAATATGTCTATCAGCTCTATTCCTAATCCACTGGATGAAATGAGGACACCCTTAATAAAACAGAGTACAGTGATGTTTTACTAAATAAATGTCTTTTCACAGCAACAGTAGGAAAATCAAACAACTGCTGAAGGCAGATTTAAAAGCTCAAACATAAGCAAGGTCAAACATAAAGGAGTCCTACGACTTCAACAACACACTTACATCTCTCACTTAATTCATATTGTTACCTAGTTCTTTTCTTCACTGGAATCAATTTAAATGTTGTACTCTGAAGAACTAGGTTTCTTATCTCTTCACTGGGTCATTTTGATTTAGGTACCCAGTTATCAATACGCTGGTCTTTAATGTGAGGAGGCAACTCAAGATGAATTCAACATTTTTAAAAGTGAAAACAAGCAAGAATTTCACAGTTGTAGGACTTCATCATCTTACAACATAACAGGAAAGGAGGCCTCATATAAGAAGGGTTTCAGCAACACTGGCTTGCACAATGTAATAATGACACAAGTCCTTAATTACTGCATTACAGTCCAGTGTATTGATAACACAGGCTTCCAAAATCAAATTAGCCAGCAGTGAAATAACCACAAACCAGAGTGTACCATTTCATTTGATTCCAGAAAGGAAAACAAAAGAACAGTATGGATTTCATAAGATGTGTAAGTGTGTTGTACTTGTGTCGTGTTTGATATACTCCTGTTGCTTTTAAAATACATTTAGGATGTCCTCCTCTACCACAGAAAAGGAGAGAAGCAGAGGTAGGTCAAGAAAAAGTGCTCAAAATTAAAAAAGAACAAACTGTTGGCACTGATTTAACAAGAACTCAGGTAATGCATTAACCTGGCAGCCGGTCAACCGAAGCAGAGTGAGTCACTGAGGCACATAATGGCCTACAGTTTGCACAGCAGAACCAGAAAAAACACGACTGACTCCGCTGTGCTACTGAAGTTATGATCAGGACTTTGGCTTACACAAACACAGTTTTGGGAAAAGCAAATATCAAAGCATTTTGTAAGCCTCCATTCAGTTCAAAATAAACTAGCCTAGATTGTACATCTAATATCTGTTTACTTAAGATTTTGCCTTGAGGCTATTAAAGTCACCCAATGGAAAGAATCAGAATCTTTATTGTTGTTGTACAAGTTTGAATGCAGAGATTGGGTGCAGACCCCTTCAGTACAAAGTAAAAAAAAAACTATTCAGCTCTTGTTTAGTTTAAATTTAAAGAAGATTCATTTAGCTTTTGGTTAAACCGCTTGGTTTTACTGAACATTTACTGAATATAAAATTCCTGTTTATGATTGTCAATAGCAATACTGAGGTCTTTCTTGTCCATAACAGATATCTTCTAGTAAACTATATATATTTACACACAGCACTGTCAGTGTAATACTTGTTTGTTACACTAATGATCTTGTCATGTTAAACCATTTTTTATTTTAATATTTTCTATTTCTATTGGCCCTGCGGCACAGAGCATGCTAATGATACAGGAATTTCCCTTGAGATAAACAAAGTGCTTTCTTACCTTATAATGTATTTATTTTATGTAAGGTTTTCTCTCATGCCCTAGCTTCAAGTTATAGGACTTCTGTGTTGTTTGAGGTAAACGGAAGAAGTGACTCAGCAAAATAGTCTGCAATTTCCTCAATTGTAAGCCTCAATCTTGCCCAAATGTAATCTGGCCCTGATAACAGTCGATCAGCATAGCTATGTAATAACATGGCTGCAAATGACAGCACCTGACAGCAGCATATACAAAGAGAACAGCGCACCTGGAACTACCTAAGTGTTTAACACAGACTTTAACAGCAGGAGAGTGGTACATTAGAAAATGGACAGGACTAATTTTTTTAAATCCCGGGTATACTTTCACAAACAGGCCCTTCTCAGGAACTGACAACTTATGTTTATTGTTTAAAAATAAAGGTGGAACAATGAACATACAACGTGCGGCCAAAAGTATTGGGACACAACCGTTTTTCAAGGTTTGGGCTGGGCCCTTTACTTCCACTGAAGGTCAATCTTAATATTTCAGCAAACCAAGACATTTTGGACACAATCATGCTTCCAACTTTGTGGAAACAGTTTGGGGAAGAACCTTTTCTATTCCAGCATGACTGTGCACCATAAAGGTCCATTAAGATATAGTTGGGTGAATTTTGGTGTTAAAGAACATAACTGGCCCACTCAAAGTCCTGATCCCATCCAACTGAACTGAAACGGAGATTACGGACCAGGCCTTCTAGTTCAACATCAGTGCCTGACTTCATAAATGCTCTACAGAATGAATGTACACAAACTCCAAATTCTTGTGGAAAGCCTTCCAAGAAGAGTGGAAGCTGTTATAGCTGCAAGGGGGGAGCTCCATATTAATATTTATGTGTTTCCCTGTTGACATTAATAGTCCTATTACTTTTGTCCATGTTCTGTATATTGTGCAAACGTCATGATTTCAGCATAGCTCTGGTTCTAAACTAAACACAGAAAGTTTGGCTGAAGGAAATACACTTTTCAAACTAAGTTATTCAGTTTTTCAGTGGTGCAGAGGCTAAACCAAGTGAGATCGGGTTAAGCCTTTCCTCTTGAGAAGCCTAAGAGCGAGCATGGGCACATTTTTCCTTTTACAACTTCTTTTGCTAAATATTCCAGTTAAGGTCACTAGCTAGGGTTTGATTCATACAAACAAACAGGTTGGTTATAAAAATTGACCGTCATTTCACTAAGAGGCGAGCTAAAGGACATGTGCAGGAAAACAAAGTGTCAAAGTAGAGAATCTACCCGTCACTTACACTAACGGGTCCATTGTAAGTACACTATTAGAGCTAATACATCTATATAAGGATCTAGACATTATATTTTATATTTTCCTATGTCTATTTGCAGTCATAACAGCAGCTTCCTCCAGGACTAATACATATTTGATTGATTCTGACAACGTTATTCACATTATTTGAGCTGAATAGTTTAAAATCAAGGTGAAAACGTCTCCAATCATCTCAGCAAACCTATTTATGAGGCTTAAAAGGACAAAAAAACTACAAGTTACACCTTTTCAGAGTACACTTTACTGGGTCTGCGGTAACTACACAACTAGCAGGGAAACGAGATAAAGCTAGCTTAGCTAGGTCGGGAAACAACTAGAATTTAAAGACTACTGTAACTGTATTAACTAAAATAACCAAAGTGTGATTTGTATTATACTTTTAAGTGTTTGGATTATTATGAAAAACAAAGTGACTTCCTATTAGGCTTTACAAAAGCTCTAAACACGAGTTAGCTCCAGAGCTAAGTCTTAGCTTGCTACCTGAGGCACTAACATCCTTCAACAAGCCTGTTTGGAGAATTTACCTTTAACTTTTCCAAACGTCCCCACTCCAAGCGTGTCTCCGAGAATATAATGGCCAATTTTCACCCTGCCTTCATGTTTAGGTTTCTCCGTCGCCATCTTCCACTCGTAAGCCCGAACCCGGGGTGGAGGGGCTGGGCACCGGCGGACCGAAAGAGAGAGAGAGAGAGATGCGACTCTGCTGCTGAGCTCTTGCCGGAGAATCAGCCTCGACTCCGGTCGGAGATCCGGAGAGGAGCCGGTCCACCCAGAGCGCCTTCTACTGTACACACACACTACTGCAGGACACACACGACGTGAACAAAAGTATTGGGACGTCTGACCATTAACACCAACACTGACTTCAAATACGTTGTATTTAAATACATAGACTTTAATACGGAGTTGGTCCCTTTTTGCAGCTACACCTACACTATATGGACAAAAGTATTAGGACGCATGATCATTAACAAGAACAGTGACATTGCATTTGAATACATAGACGTTTAATAATGAGTTGGTCACTCCTTTGCAACTTCTTTCACTGATAAAATGTCCATGCTGTCTCTTAGTCTCAAGGGAAAGGGGTTAAACCTAATCTTGCTTGTTTTTAACACTGCACCACTTCATTGAAAAACTATTTGAGAAATGTATTTACCTAAGCCAAACTTAATGAGTGTAGTATATTAAATAAGAACAGAAATCAAGAAACTGACACAATATACACTATGTGGACAAAAGTATTGTGACGCCCGACCAATAACAGACTGGGATTTTAATGACATTGCATTCAAATACATATGCTTTTATATGGACTTGGTCTCCACTTTGCAGCTAGGTTCCAGTCTTCTTGGAAAGCTTTCCACAAGATGTTTTGTGTTTCTGCAGGTATTTGGGCCCTTTCATTCTGTAGAGCATTTATGACGTCAAGCACTGGTGTTGGCTAAGAAGGCCCGATCCAGATAATCTCAAATGTGTTGGATGGAGTTGAGGTCAGGGGCTCTGTGCAGGTCAGTTAAGTTGTTTCACACTGAAACTTCTCAACCCATATCTGCTTTGTGCACTGGGGCACAGTCATGCTCGAATAGAAAAGGGCCTTTCCTAGACTGTGTCTACAAAATTGGAAAGCTTGGGGTTGTCCAGTCGTAATGCTTCATCTTAACTTCACTGGAAGTGAAAAAGACCGTCCCAATACTTTTGTCCATGTAGTCTATGTATGCCCCGGCTCTGTCCCAAATGCAGGTTTTAAGTGTAGCTCATTTGAGGTGTCTATCCTGCAGGTGGTGAAGTGTGGACTTGGATGAAGAGAGCGGGTTTCTCGAAGCTTTTTGGGACACTGACACACAAGCTTCAAGGTTCAGGAGGAGTGTCATATGAAGCATTATGCAGCTGGAAAATATCGAAGTGTTTCTGAACGACTCCTAGTTTGGACACCGCCACCATTCCGAGAAAGAGCTCCGATGTCTTGTCGACTTTAGCTACAATGCTAACAGTTAAGTTTCTGACACATTTCGTCACTAAAGCTGTGAAGTTATGTTGTTATTGTTGACCTCTGACAAGAGGCTGGATTTACATTGACACTCGACAAGTAACAGAAAATGAAACTCTTATTAAATGTCCTTTCTGGCAGATTTGACAGTAAGAAGACTGTCTCAGAAGACACCGTTTCTGCCCTGTTATGCTTAAGAGACTAGTCCTGAATTGCTCTGTTTGCAGGAGGTCAGTAAGTCTCAGCAGCCCCCCCAATAAGGTAAGACCACCATTAAAGGTTTTCTGGTATACTTCAGTTGTATAGATTCACACGAGACTGAAGGTTTCACATTTACTTCTCCAATGTTATTATTCAGGCAGTCATGGCTCGCTTCTTGCACTCCAGAAGGCTAGAGGGAGTCGACAAAAATATTTGGTAATTATTTACTTCACACAGTTTGGTTGAAAAAAATTCGAAGTTAACGAAATCCTGCCTGTATATTCCAGCAGGACGCGTCTCGACCCTAACCTGGGTTACTGTTTATCTACATGCACTATATTGACAAAAGTTTTGGGACGCCTGACCATTACTCCAACAGGGACTTGACATTGCATTACAATACATAGATTTTAATACGGAGTTGTTTGCAGCTATACCTGTTTTCACTGTTCTTGGAATACTTTCCACAAGATTTTGGAGTTTCTGTAGGAATTTGTGCCCATTCATTCTGAATAGCATTTATGAGGTCCTTCCCTAAACTGTGTCCACTAAGTTGGAAGCATGGCGTTGTCCACGATGTCTTGGTGTGCTTGATTTTATACACCCGTGAGATTGGGTATGAATCAAAATACCTGAATTCGAAAGAGGTTGTCCCAATCCTTTTGTTTTTTTAGCAGTGTACAAAAAATACTAGGTGCATTTTTCTGGTTGGTGGAACCAGTCATGAAAAGGCAGAAAGGAAATTGCGTCTAATTAAGAATTAAATATTTGCATTGCCTCTGCTGAAATTAACTTTGGTCACTTGTATGGTGTAGCTTAGGTCTTGACTATTTTTCTGTTCCTAACTGTGTTTTTGGTCTGCTAGGGTGGAATTTACCCAGCTAGCTGCTGAGTATAAAGTGGTGAATCTGGGTCAGGGATTCCCTGACTTCTCTCCTCCTAGTTTCATCCAGGAAGCTTTCTGCGATGCCATAAGAGGGGGGGCCTCGATGCACCAGTACACACGAGCCTTCGTAAGATGTTTAGTTTTTTCCTTCATCTTCAGTATGTACCGCAAGCTTGTGTACTATCGGATCACCGATAGTGGGGCAGCTGGTAGCCTAGTGGTTAGGGCATTCGCCCTGCGATCAGAAAGTCCGGGTTCGATTCCCAAGACCGCCAGGCACAGCTGAGGTACCCTGAGCAATGTATCGTCCCCACACACTGCTCCCCGGGCGCCGTGTTCATGGCTGCCCCCTGTTTCACTTGGTGAATGGGTTAAATGCAGAGGTTGAATTTCGTGCTGTTCACACTGTGTGCTGTGGTGTGTTCACGAATGATCAATTTCACCTCTGTGCTCCTACTGGCTTTCTAGTGCTTTCAAGTTCCCTTTTGAACATAGGTTGAAATAGTTGCGCTTGTATTTTCATAATGCGACTTAACCTGACTTACTTGAGTGACCCGCAGGGCCATCCACCTCTTGTGAAGATCCTTGCTAAGTTCTTTGGGAGAATTGTGGGCCGGGAAATTGACCCCATGGAGGACTTTTTGGTCACAGTGGGAGCCTATCAGGCACTTTTCTGCACCTTTCAGGCTTTGATTGACAAGGATGATGAGGTTAGTTGAGCAGTAGTATGATCTTTATCACAAAGGTTTGTCTGGGATATGTGCACTACATGTCCAGAAGCTTGTAGACATCTTGGCCAGTCACGTCTTTTGACATCAGTGGTATTTAAAGGTAACTAGATGCTGGAACGATGCTGTGAAGATTTAATTGCATTCAGTCACAAGAACATTAGTGAGATACTGATTAGTTCTGGATCCACAACAATTCATGCCAAATGTATTAGATTGCTTTGGTACGATGACCCATTTTCCCTTTTATGCCAACTATAAATCAAACAGCTATGTCAGGAATTGGTGCTCCTAAGACTGCCTGGCTGCTTTTGGACATATATTGTATTTACAGACAGTGCCCTAAATACCCTCTTTGACATAAAATTATACTCACTGGAGCATAATCATCTTTTTGGCATGACCTGATAGTTTAATCTTCCTTCTTTTCTCTCTTCTGTCGGTTATACTCCCCCTGTTGGTCAGGTGATCATTGTGGAGCCTTTCTTTGACTGCTACCAGCCCATGGTCATGATGGCAGGAGGGACACCTGTTTACGTCCCCCTAAAGCCTGTGAGTGAATTTTGTGGTCTTATTTATAGAGTTTGTTCATTCTGATATAAAATAAACATGACAATGCGACTCTGTGTGCCTGTTATCAGAGACAGTCCACTGGTCCAGCTTTGTCCAGTGCAGACTGGGTGTTATGCCCTGAAGAGCTAGCCAGCAAATGTAGCCCTCGCACAAAAGCTATCGTCATTAACACCCCAAATAATCCTTTGGGCAAGGTGAGTTTTGATTTGCTTCTATGTTTCCTTAACATGCTGTGAAATTTAAAGACAATTAGCAAGAAAAGTCAAAGCTATTGTAATCTCAGCCATATACAGTATTCAGAGAGATCAAATGGAAAAGTTCAGGTTCCACAGTGTACACAGAGCACAACAGACATAAGTTGTGAATCAAACAAAATAAATAAGAAGAATTAAACAAGGTATGGGTGAGATTTAGGGTTGAGTGTGTGGACAGCTCACTGTGCATTGTATATAAATATAAGTAGAGTTAAATGTGCAGAAAGTATAGTCAGTGTAAACATTAGGGCTGCACGATATTAGGGAAATATGCGATAATGTTGAGTATTGGGATGGCGATATCACATGCGATAAGTAAGTAAAAACTTAGCCTTTATATTGTTAATGTTTTTCTCATTTGGATTTGAGAAAAAAGAAAATAACATGAAGTGCTAGAAATGATCCCAAACCAGTAAGTAATATGAAGATAAGAACTCATAAATCTTTTTATTGAAAACTTTATAATAATACCGTAAACACAGAAACAATACAACAATGACAGACAAGACTACCAACATGTAGAGGATAAGAACATTAAGGAAAAGTTGGTCCAGATGTTTAAATAAATATCACTGTCTTTGACTTTTTGTCTGACCTCTTATGCTGAAGGTTTTTCAGAGGGACGAGCTGCAAATGATAGCCGACTTGTGTATAAAGCATGATCTTATTTGTATAAGTGATGAGGTGTATGAATGGCTCACGTACGACGGAGCACAACATATTAAAATAGGTAAGAACCTTTTGCAACCTATGAATTTTGAGATGTTTTTCAAAGTATGCATGTATAGTCATCACATTTACTTTATTATTTGAGCATCATAGATCTTTGTTGTTTCTAAATTTGTTACCAAAGAGGTATTACCCGTGACACTAAAAATCTCAGACCTCATAATGATTCAGTTCAGTCTTGATTTTTTAGAAAGCAGAGTATCATTGTTGATGCGATTAGCATATTTTGGAAAACATCGAATGCACAATTGCAGTTGTTGGGACTATCTATTTGGCAATGAAATGCACTTTTAAAATGGCCATACAGAACATACAGAAAGTTCATACAGAACACTCAAATCACGTTCTGTCTGCGTTTTTATACCCCTCCTGATTGCTGTTCTTTGTTTGTGTTCCCACTCTAGCTAGTCTGCCAGGCATGTGGGAGCGCACCGTTACCATTGGAAGTGCAGGCAAGACGTTCAGTGCCACAGGATGGAAGGTAAACGATGGAAACACTTGCTATGTTTTTTTAAAGACTCTGGAATAAACAGAAGGTCTGTATTCATTATGTCTATGAAGACAGTTCAAACATAGTGCTGCCTCTGTGTACAGGTCATAGTGTCATGTTGTGTAATGCAATTTCCTGATCCTGGCATTTAAAATTGTCTTTAAAGCTTTAAAAGTTGTGTTAGTGTGACATCATTTAAAGATGTAGGATGTCTGATTAGTGCCTGACATTATGTGCTAATGCTTCCAAATGCCTGTCTTTTAGGTGGGCTGGGCAATGGGACCTGGGCACATCCTGAAGCACCTGAAAACTGTCCATCAGAACTCTGTGTACCACTGTGCCACTGCTGCTCAGGTAGAACCCACCTGAGAATACATATCAGAATCAGAAAACTTTATTGATCCCCCGTTTGCACACGCGCATAGATGGATAGATTTTCTATTACCTTGGACCTTTGAGCACAGCCAAATGAAGTAGCAAAAATGTTAATCATCCCATAAGAAATTTGTGTTCCAATTCATTAATGGGTCCCAATTCATTAATGTAGGTTTTATATATTTATATAATGATAGTGTATAAGCACACAAATGAACAATACAATATGATATAGATATCATACCCCGCCTTCACCCATTGCAGCTGGGATAGGCTCCAGTCCCCCGTCCCCCCCGACCCTGAATGCAGGAATAAGGGGTAGATGATGGATGGATGGATAGGTATAAAGATGCGTATATTGTTTTGTAGGAGGCTGTGGCAGCAGGCTTTCAGAGGGAATACGACACATTTGGCTCAGAGGAGAGCTACTTTAAACAGTTACCTGCACAACTCCATGCTAAACGCCTCAGACTGGCTGAGTGTCTGAGGAGTGTGGGTCTGGAGCCCATCATGCCCCAGGGTGGATACTTCATGATCACAGACATCTCCAGTCTGAGTAAGTAACTTGACAGTAGAAGCATATCATCACCAAAAAACTGTATCTCCATGTGACTCTTTAAACGTATTCAGTTAATTTCATGTGTCTGTCCTGTAGAGGTTGACCTGAATGACCCCAGCACTAAGGATGAGCCCTATGACTTCAGATTTGTCAAATGGCTTATTAAGGAGAAGGTATGTTTAAAAAAAAAAAAAAAGACAAAAATGACAAAATTTTACTATAATGTGTAACAGCCCTTGAACCTGTAGCCATACCTGTACCGTTTGACTGTGAAATGAACTGACTGTGATCCGTATTTCCCCTCAGGGTTTGGCCACGATCCCTGTATCTGGGTTTTACAGCCCAGAACACAGAGGCAACTTCCAGAACTACATTAGATTCTGTTTTGTGAAGGTAATATAGGAATTGAAGCCGCTGGCACATGCATAGCTTTTTTGCCTTGCGTGCGATAACAATTGTCAGTTGCTATATTAGCAGAAGATGTAGCAGAAGAATAAAACAGCAGTTAAAGAGCACCCACTGTTACTTGTTTTGAGTAACAAGGTGATTATAAAAATTATAAAAATGTTTTGCATGACCTTATTAATGCAGTCGAGTCAAAGGGAGATTTTTGAGTATGAGTGTTCAGAAATCAATGTCAGTGGTAATAACTCCATGGTAGAGGTCTTCTAGTGGCATGATATAATGGTGTATCCTTATAGATGATGAGGAGGAGGACAGTGTTGGCATATGCTGTTATGATGTCAACTTTGTGATGTTCCTTGTTTGCTGTGAACAGGAGGACTCGACCTTAAAAGCAGCAGAAGATATTCTGAGACAGTGGAGCATCAAAAAATGAACATTGGCCATTTCTAACAGATAGATGGGATTATACCGCTTCCGTCCAAACCTAGCTTTGCACAGTGTGTCCGACACAAATCAGAATATTAATTTAGCCAAGGAATTCACCTTGGGTAGGACATTATAGAAGAATATTGTTTTATTTTAATACGCAACACTGTTGTTTAAAGTTTTTCTGTCCATTTTTGTTGTGTTTTATCTGATTGCATACATGGCTTTAAGTTGTGGTAGCTGATTCAGTGAACAGCCAATAGAACATGGGAAATGAAACTATACACTGTTTACACCATCTGAAGGTTGGAGTGTCTATCAAAATGAATCATGTGATTTCATGTTTCTTAAGAATAGAGCCAGCATCTTTCACCAGGGTCTGTTTTTTTTGCAATGTTTTAAAAAGTAGAGATCTTTTTCAGTTGTGCTAGTGCTTTGTAGGGCCTTATTTATGGAGGAAGTGGTGCCAGCTTTGTGGTTTTATTGCATAATTGCTGGTATAAACACTCCGACCCAGTGGGCGCCAGCATTACTGTCTTGGATTCAAAAAAAGGAGCAATTTACCTTCCTTGAACAGAAATGAAGAAGTAAAATTGATAGTAGGCTGATTTTTATGGTAAGTCTTATGGTAAGTTACCATCATTTGGTTTTCTGGTTATTTCTTTTGCAATTTGTGGGAGTGTGTCTGTAAAATGTGCAGGTCACTGTTGCTTTATACACTGTTGACAAAAACTTGATTCAAAATTCCAAACAAAAAAAAATGGATAAAAATTAAATAGAATATAAATAATTAAATAATAGATCATGTATTATAACCAGGAAATGTTAAACTACACAAAGCTTACATCATTTAACAATAGCAACAATTCAAATAGTGATGTTACGAGTACAATGTGTGCATGTGTGACTTTGTTTCATTCCATTAGAAACTAAATCAGGAGTGAAGCTGCTGTACAAACACTGCACTCATAACATATGGAGGCGTTTCTTATACACAGCTTACGCTACAATAGTTCATAAAAGAATAGCAATCTGTGCATTTTACACACACACACACACACTGCTGCAAACTTCAAAGAGTGAATAGAAAAAGTTATATTTCCATGTATATGCTTTCAAATGTTTAAAATGTGTTTATTACTATTCATCCAAGATTGTTGATATTTTAATTTTAATTCTGATCCCTGATGTGGCTTGCAGTCAAACTACCTCAGCTCATGGAGGCACACTGTATTTGTTTAGTAGTATTAAACCTACTTCAGGCTGTATACAGTTAAATATCTCATTAATGTGAACAACCACAATTCACTCCTGGGGATAAAATGAACCTGTTGTTGTTCCTGCACATTGCTGATTGGATTAAAGTGTGATTATGTTCTTGTAGTTTACAAAAATAAAATCATGTGATGCCATACAGAAGACCTGTAAGACTATGTAGATCCACTATATGGCCAAAAATATTCTGACAGCCTTTCTGATGACTGCCCCCTACTGTGTTCCTAGCGGCCCAGTGCAAGATGGACACTTTATATAAAACTTCTCCAAGAAAGGACAACCAGGGAACTGGCATAAGTGACCGCTGCCCACGATTCACATATGCGTGTGGAGAGTGAAGGCTAGTCTGGTCCGATCACACAGAAGAGCTACTGTAGCACAGACTGCTGAAAAGGTTCATGCTTGCTATGATGGAAAGGTGTCAGAACACATAGTGTAACAGCTTGTTGTGTATGGAGATTAATAGCTGCAGACCAGTCAGCGCCCATGCTCATGTAAGGCTTGTAGCAAGGCATTGCAGGTGGGGGGGGCATTTTTATTATAAATATTAATTTCATGCTTAAATAGGTCCAAATGTAGGCTAATTATATGCCAGATGTACTTTAGGTAGATCATGGCATCCTCTCAGAGAATAAGTGAAGAACAGTCTTAGCAAAGTAATGTTTCTGCAATAATTGATAAAATCCTAGATGCAGGGTTGACAACTCTCACGCACTGAGCACGAGATACATGCATCTGACTGTAGGCTCACACCTCACCTCCGATTACTCACACTGAAAATCAATTTTATCTATCAGATCTAGGCTGCCCATTGTGTCGGGCCAAACTCCATCAATTATGCCTCTTGTGCAAAGTCCTCTACGGTAGGTGGCGCACATGATGCAAATGTAGAAGCATGCCCTCCCCCACCCATTCCCCGCTCAGCGCTCCCGATATCGGCCACACACCCCAAAATCTCACTCCAAGGTTGACAACTCTGCAGATGCTACAAGAACAAGTTTAAAGTGTAGTTTTTACGAGTGTAGGCCTTAATAATGGATTATACCAAAGTATGAAGAGTTAAAAAAAAAACCCTGACCATTGCCATTCAGTCTAACAAAACATCTGAAAAGTTTTTTTTAATAAAGTAGCTCTGCACTACAAAGATACAGAAAAGATGCAACACAAAAGTTTTTCTCTGAACTCACAAGCTGTCCATCGGAAAGGAAGTATTAATCAGGGCATGTTTAAAAAAATTTTTAATGAAACTTTTAGCTTAATCGTTCGGGCCTTATTTGAATATATTCCAGGAGAGGGGATTCAATTAATTTGCTCACTGCAAAGATTCTGTTTTCAAACATGTTTCCCAATCCTGGTCCCAGTTTTTTCTTCCCCAAGTCCAACACAACCATTATAACTGATGAGTCCAGTGCCTTAAGAACACTGCAAATTAAAAAAGCCCAAACAAACAGATAATCAGGATCCACGACACAGGCTGAAAGTTAAGATGTCAGATTGTCATGACACAAAATGACAATGAAGACGTTGCTTTAACAGATTATACCGTTATCAGCATTTTATATAAAAACTCAAGCCATGTGGACCAGTTCACTTGTTTTAGGCAGCAAATAAAATGCATCACAGACATTGTGACTCCTGGTTCCTATGCCTCCTATTGTACGTTTCACCACAATGCAGTACTCTTTCACACCAAATCACTTTGAATGACTTGTTACCCACAGGTTTTAGTTACCCTACAGATCGAAAAGCCCAATATGATCATCCACTGCTTATCCTTTTTGTTATCAGTTTGGTTGTGCATGTATACACACACACACATATATAAAACAGATTTAGAGTGGCACAGACACCACAACCTCAAGAATCTCCCTCTCGTAGTCAACTGAGCTGTTCATTTTACACTTTAAATCTGAAATGACTCTCCACTTCCTCTATCGTGCGCTACGTGAACTATACTGCTACACCACTAGTGGAGAATTTCTCCATTATGGAATTCTGCAGACATTGCTGAATCACCAGTGGCTCTTTGTTGGATATATTAAACACTATTTAAGTGCTGGAGCCTTGTCCTCAAAGCACTGTGTAGACAGTAGGGAGCCATTTGAGTGCTAGCCTTGCTGCTCATTTTTGCTTCTGTGTCCTGATACTCTTTACAGCTTGTTGTACACATACATACAGCCATAGGAAAAAATAAGAGACCACTTTCCCCTTTTTCTGTTTGTACAGAAAAAGTGTGTGTGTAAAATGCACAGGTTGCTATTCTTTTATAAACTATTGCAGTATGAGCTGTGAAAAATCCATGTGTTGTAAGTGCAGTATGTTTGTGTAGCAACTTTTCTATGGTGTATATTCCAGCAGCTTCACTCCTGATTCAGTTTCTGATGGAATGAAACAGTCACACACACACACTGCTCCTAACATCACTGCTGCATTTCTAAGGTATAATAAAT
>JBBPDE010000083.1:8968047-8986244 GCA_037974605.1 Nannopetersius ansorgii | reverse complement strand
TTGTATGTGGCTGTGCAGTCATGAGTAAGCAGGGTGAAGAGCAGAGGACTGAGTACGCAGCCTTGCGGTGCTCCTGTACTCAGCGTGATTGTGCTGACAGCTCTGTAGTATATGGGGGGAGAGAGAGAGAGAGAGGATGGTTGAGTCCCCTTCACAATGTGCCAGAGAGAGACTGAGTGAGTGGAAAACAACAAAACACGAAGAAACAAACATGAAGAACACACAGCAGACTCAAGGAACTAAGGCTAATGTCAGTTATAAACAGAAAGCCGTGTTGTGGTTTAATTATAAATAATTAGCCCGTACATGCTGCTACATGTTCAGCTGTCCTTAACCATAAATGACTTGGTAAGAGACGGTGAGTTCACACCATGATGCAATCATTTTTCTTTTTTGTAACACACACATGTACATAATATTAAAATTTGGGTGCCTCCAAGCACTGGTTTCATATAAGCCACGCCATCCCACTTATCATGCTCTCACAAGAATGCATGTATTTCAGATTCCGCAGTTTTTCGACCTCTATCTGCCTCATCTGTGGTCGACTTTTGACACCTTTTTCTGTCCTTAACTGATGTTATATGGTTCCATGTTTCAAATGTTTGTTCACAGAATTTAGCAACTGCCCACTGGACAATTAAGTGCATTTAAATCAACAAGCTTTTGGATCTTTTGTAAGTACAGGAAAATCCATAGAGTAGTGCAGCAACCCAAATGTCGCAGATAGAAAATCGAGTATTTTAGTCATGAAGGTACAGAAACAAGGGGATGATTTTACCTTTATATTTCCCACTTTGTAGGATCACAATCTTGGTGAACAGAGGTTACGTCCCCAAAAATAAAATTAAACCAGAAACTCGACTGAAGGGTCAGGTAAATTATTCTTTCTTTTTTTTTTGCAAAAATGTGAGTGTGATGTCAAATATAATAGAACAATATTCCAAGATATTTTCTCATTTGTTTTTTTCTTAGGTTTTCATAGTTGGAACAGAAAAAAAACATTGTGCTACATTTAATACTGTTTAAATGCTATTGTCAGCTGTTTTGACTACATCCAAGATATACTCAGAAAAGCATACTGTAACATGATCATGATGGTTATAAATATCCTATGCTCGCCTTGTTTGGTGCTGATTGGAGAGCGTCTTTAACAATGAAAGCCTTCCTAATGTGAATTCAGTTGTTGAAGCTTTCATAGTCCTAAATCTCATTCATCATATATTTGTGCTTGAAATGGTGTTAGCTGGAGATGTCTGTTTAGCCAAATGTAATTTTTTGCACGTTTCTTCTTCAAGGTAACAGAGGAAGTGGACCTGGTGGGTGTGGTGCGTTTAACGGAGCAGCGGAAACCATTTGTCCCTCAGAACAACGTAGAGGCAAACCGGTGGCACTACCGGGACTTAGAGGCCATGGCGAAGGTGACTGGTGCTGAGGAAATCTTCATCGATGCTGTGCTAGGTATTGCTGCTTTCTTACCCCATTGTTCTTAAGTTTTATTTGTATTATTATTACACATAAATCAAACGATCAATACCCGGCCTCTCATCAACCGATCACAAAGTTCTATACAAGCGCATAACTATGGATATTAACAGACATTTTATCATTGTAAGCATCCCAATAATTCAAAAACTGGGAGAGGAAGAGGGAATTTGAAGCCTTTTCTCCCAGTTTGTGAAATATCGGAATGCTTCCAATGATAAAATGTCCGTTAATATCCATAGTTATGCGCTTGTATAGAACTTTGTGATCGGTTGATGAGAGGCCGGGTATTGAACGTTTAAAAGTTTGATTTATGTGTTTGAGTGAGCTCTCTAATATACAGGGAAAGAAAAAAGATGGTCAAGTCACATGACATGTTTGTCAAAGAGGGAGTCTGTGATGTCACGGATAAAGGGGCGGAACTCTGGAATCTCTTTGATGGGAGAGCTTTTTTTCTGCCCATAAAATCAATGTCTGTGTGTCTCCTGACACTGGTGTTATAGCAAACATGCAATCACACTTTGCGTTTTCTAGCAGAAATGCATCTAGCTAAAAGAGTCATTCCAAACAGTAAGAAGTTGTTGTTCAATTTGAACATGTGTGCCTCTACAGCCAGGTATGGGGTTTGAGTCTAGCAGGAAGCTGCCTGATTGGTAGAGGAAGAGCATTAGCCTCCCTACATGACAGTGAAGATTATTTTGGCTGGACACTGCAAAAAATGTCTTTGCAACTTACAAATCAATAGAAAATATACTAAAATATAGAAAATATACTGATAAATGCTCATTTAAAGGTAAAAAAGATCTGCCCGTGGCACAAGCAATATTTAATTTAGAAATATTTACAGTAGCAAACAAAATTATGTCAAGAAAATGTCTTGCCTTGAAATGAAACATTGTTTAATTTTTGTAGCGTACATTATGTATCTAGATATTTACTTACACAGGAGGTCCCCCATCTACAACAGTCTTGACATGCGACGTTATGAGTTTACGACACTCACTCCCATAACTAGTTTAGTTGCGTGTGGCGAAAGAATATGCAGTAATGCTGCGCATGAGTGAGGGAGTACCTCTGCCATTTTGGACTGTTAGAAGTGCAAATGTTTGTACAGTGATTTTTTGTCATTTTCTCTGTTACTACAGTACAGTGTACTGTATATTTGTCTTTTTCCCTTTTCTATGGCTTAGTTGTGTTTTTATGTTGTAGATCATTATTTTGCAGTTGTGTTAGGATCAGTAAGTGACTGAGGCTAGGGTGTGCTTTGACTAACACCAAAATTCAGGTTACATCACTGTTGTAGGAACAGATCTGTGTAGCAACTTGAGGACCCTGTACTTGTATACATCAGATTTTTTTCTAATTGGAAATTTTTGTATGACCAATTGTTTTCTATGCAAACAGGCCAAAAGTAACCCCTAAAATGCACATATATGTTGTCATGTTACAGAACTGAAAGTGTTGTGATGTTGGTAAAGCAGTAAGTGGTGACTTTCCATGCAGATAGCACAGTACCAGGAGGACCAATAGGAGGCCAGACCAGAGTTACCCTGCGCAATGAACACATGCAGTATGTCATTACATGGTGAGCTAACGCCATTGCTTTGGATTTAATAGTTCAGTGCTATATTGTCTTGCTGCCCACCCCTAAATCCTACCTGTCCATGTGCAATGCCCTGCAAAGAGTAATCAGAAATACCTCTTGAATGAGTCTGTGTGGTTTTATGTTTCATGTACATTCAGAAAAGTGCTGTCTATATAAGTTTTCAAACCTTGTGTTGTGGAAGTTAACACATATGAATGATATTGTCCTCATTTGGCAAAGCAGCACAGAAGTGGTTGTATAAGAAAGAGGTGAATGTTAAAGTTCAGATTTTAGTCCACTTGAGAATCTGACTCTTTTTGAAAACTGGTCATCCATACAACCTGAAGCAAAACTGACCACAACCTACCCCCCCACCCCCCCTCGAAACTGTCATTGCAGCTACTACTACACAACATGGACAGAAGTATTGGGATGCCTGAGCATTACACCAACATTGCATTCAAATATGAAGTTGGTCCTCCTTTGTGGCTGTAACAGCTTCTACTCTTTTTGGAAGACTTTCCACAAGATTTTGGAATTTCTGTGGGAATTTGTGTCCATTCATTCTGTAGGGCATTTATGCGGGCAGGCACAGATGATGGACGAGAAGGTCTTACAATCTCCATTCCAGTTCATCCACACCATGTCTTTATGGAGTTTGCTGTATGCACTGGGGCAGAGTCATGCTGGAATAGAAAAGATTAATCTCCAAACTGTGCCCACAAAGTTGGAAACACAGTGGTGTCCATAATATCTTGGGCTCCAAAGCCCAATACTTCTGTCCATATAATGTACTTTTTTGCTCAGTAACAGGTTGAAAACCTTTTCAAGCTAAAATTTCTAATGTATATTAACTGTGGAAAGAGCATACTGGTTTTCAGTTAAGATTCTGACTGAAATAATTGTGTAGTACTTACAAATCCAGTGACTTTTAAAGTTGAGTACTTAAGCCAGACACTATGTATGGGTGTATTGAAAATCTTATACTCTTTTTGCCTTCACTCTAGGTATGGACTCTGTGCAGCTACTTCATATATGTGGTATGCCAAGTTCATCAAGCGCATTGCTGTATGAAAGAAACTGCTGTATAAAACAGAAAGCTGTATTTAGCTACATCCAATTCAATAAGACCATGATCTAGATCGGATGTCTTGTTTTCAGCTGAGCCAGTGCGACTTTTTGTTTTATTCCAGTAGAGGCACAACTGATTCCCCTTTATCAGTTGGTTTCACATCAGCCTTTTGATAAGATTGGATGCATCTGTAGAACAGTAATGTGCCTTTTCATGAAGAAACCTGGTCAGCTAGCACAATTAGAGTACTGAGATGTATTACTGAGCAGCTTTCACATGTAAATGTTTATGCAAATAAATGTATAGTTCCAAAACCACTGTGTGGTTTAAAAACACTCATCCCCGTTTTGCACATGCATGGAGTAAACTTGACAATAGATAGCTACCAAAAAGCTCCACCAAACCTCTATGTTTTCCAAATATCTATGCTATCAACTGATTGTTTTGAAGCTCTAACTTGTTTGAGAAACTTGATCTTGACAAGAATCTCCAAGTCCCTTTATTGTTTTTTTATTGCTCAATTGTATCAGTTTCTTTGTGGGTTGTGTTCCACACAGACATGGTTTCCTAGGGCTATACCACGTGATACACCTATGGCACAGTGAGCAGTGAAAATTGTTGAAGCGACCCCAGAGCTTTGTATTGATATGGAAATAAAGCGAACTGGACCAGTCCGTTTGGTTAGTTAGAGGCCAGAGTTCATATACGCTAAAAATGCTGACCATCTGTTCACTTTAAGGGCTGAATCGGAGCAACACATTTAGATGTACTCAAGGTCCTTATGGATGTAGAAAAAAAAAAGGCTTTCCTTTATACAAACTAATGCTGCTTACCCCTTGGCTAATGCCCATTACAATGAGACTGGAATGGCAATCAGTCCATCCAATAAACCAGAAAGGCATTTATGTTTTCTTGATGTTTTATTTATAAACAGACAGATGTACAGGAGTTTAGCCCAGCTTGGTGGCCAGCTCCTTGGCCTTCGCCTTCTCAAGTTTAGCAATGCGAGCTGTAGACTTAGGACCCATGATGTTACCACCCCAGTGACGGCGGATCTGGAGGAAAAAGAACAGCCAGTTACAATCTCAGGTTGAAACATGATACATTTTTAGCTCATGTTTTTTAGCTCTAGCTTTAATTAGAGTAGTTCACAATTATCACAGCAATAACAGCTTACCTCTTCATATCTGTCGTTGTAGTTGGTCTTGATAGCCTCCACAAGCTTGGAGAGAGCAGCTCTGTCCTCACTAGAAGGTAGATAAACCCATATTAAAATGATTCACCCTTTACTGAAAATGAATCAAATCCCGTTGGGAACCTCTTTGCTCAGGGTTAAAAAGCTCATTTTAAACCACATGGTTGTTCAGGTGAAGAAATTCAGACATCACAGCTGAGGTTGTGTGCATATGCATCTGTACAAGGAAAAGCCTAGTTAAACTCACGGGTTGGTCTGTGTGAAGCAGACAGTGGTGCAGGTCTTCCTGTGTACCAGTCTGCCGAGTCTTGCCTTGCCCTTGATAATACAGTATGGGACACCCATCTTGCGGCACAGAGCAGGAAGGAACACCACAAGCTACACAAATTAAAGATGCTGTTATGGTGGAAAACTCATTTTGACCAGAA
The DNA here is from genome assembly GCA_037974605.1 of Nannopetersius ansorgii. NCBI lineage: Eukaryota > Metazoa > Chordata > Actinopteri > Characiformes > Alestidae > Nannopetersius > Nannopetersius ansorgii. Next base: position 8,980,479 of record JBBPDE010000083.1, on the reverse strand, counting down.
AGTTCTCATCTTCAGTATTTTTCAGTTGTTGCTCAGGGTTAAAAAGCTCGTTGTTTTGATCTTCATAGATAATTCAGGTGAAGAAATTCAAGACATCATTGCACACAACAATATAATAGCCAGGTTGGCAGTCTAGCTTCATAATGCAGATGCTGCTCAGCCCTCAACTTTTGCACTTACCTCAATTGGGTCCACGTCATGAGCAATCACAACCAGCTGGGCCTTCTTACTCTCCACCAGTGAGGTCACAGAGTTCACACCTGAAAACAAAATAAGGTTAAGACAAAGGTGTAGAGAGGACACTATCTCCGACAAAAGAAAAATCATTTAAGGTGAACAAACTAAAGCATGTCATGAGGTTTCCAGGAACAGGTTTCCATGTACAAACTAGCGACAATCAATTCTGCATATTAATGTGCCACCTTCTGCATGTCCATAGGAATTAGAAAATGAACAGCCTGATGCTCGAACCCAGAAGTTTTTAAAAATCCCATTGTGAAATCTTGATTTAAAAACAAAAAAACATTCTGCCTTTGGCATTTTCTAATCTCCTAGGGAGTAATTAATACATTTCAATTACATGGTTACAGGCAACATAAGTCTCGAGTTTAGAAGACCCCCAAGGCACTTTGGGTGCAACTCGGTCTCACACTAATTGCATAAATCAATATGCCTCACCTGCACGGAGAACAGGTGGCCTCTTTGTGGGGGCATCTCCTTTCCCAGCAGCCTTCTGTTCAGCACGAGCCAGCAGCCTGCGCTTCTTTTCCTGCTTGGTCTCAGGCCTGTACTTGTGAGCCAGTTTGAACAGTTGCGTGGCTGGTGAATAAACGAGAGAACAATCAGTAATGTCATTGTATATTAAAATGAAAGCCTAATGGTAGACAATTAAGCTCAGGGCTAAATACACCATGCGTTTTCACATTTAAATGATTATGCCATGAGGTGCAGTGCATCAGTGATCTTGGTGGAAAAATGTCAACACTGATACTTTAGATAGCAAATATTCTTTCACATCATATGCACAGCTTTAACAGGATAAGATCTAACTGATCCAAAGCTCACTTCTGCAACCACAAAAAACCATCAGGTCTCAGCTTCTTACCAGTCTGGCGGTCCAGAGCCTGGGTGAACTGGTTGATTGCAGGGGGGACCTTCAGGCGTTTGTACAAGATGGACCTCTGGCGCTGCAGACGAACATATCGTGGCCATTTCACAAAACGGGTCAGATCCCGCTTCGGCTGAATGTCCTGACCTGGCAAGACAAGGTGGAAGCCATGAGCATTTTTCCCCATCAAAATCAAGACACAAAATATCTGATTTGAGTGCATCAGCGATCTTGGTGGAAGATTGTCAGCATTGCTGATAAGATAGCAAATATTCTTTATCATCATGTGCACCACTTTGAACACAAAACCTGGAGACAACTGAGTGACAGGTCCCCCACACACATGGTCTCAAACTGTTACTCACCAATGCCAAAGTTCTTGGGCCTCTTCTCAAACAGAGGGTTCACAACCTTCTTGACCTCATGCTTCTTGGCCACTGAAGGGGCAGGTGCCACCTTCTTCCCCTTGGCCTTTTTTCCTTTAGGCTGACAAAAAGCAAGACACGTTATAAATACTACAGTACTTCACGGAGCTCATGTAAAACAAAAAAAAAAACTTATGGCTCTTGCTCAGGGTTAAAAAGCTCGTTATATTTGCTCCACACAAAATTTCAGGTGAAGAAATTCAAAACATCACTGCAAGAGCTTTCATGTATTTTGCGTAGGGCTCGATTGTAGCTTGTCAGCTAACATTAAGCTCACTGATTCCATGAAGCACCACAGGTATAACACCTATTTACATTAAAAACAATTTAAGTGACAACGTTACCTCTCCTTCCAATTAGCCGGCTAGCTCACTCCTATGAGGCCTGCTAAGCTAACATTACTGCTCTTTATTGTTTTGAGCATTTTCTGGTACGTTTTAGATTTTTCTCAAAAAACACTGCAAAACTGTCAAAACAGGGAACAAATCCGAAAGGGAACGTTTCTCAAACACGACTCGGTACAAACAGGCAAAATTAACGGCAGAGGGGCAACAGGACGTATTGGTATCTTAGATCTTATTTTTACAAGTTTTCTCCATTAAATTCTTTCTCATATCAGCTCCAAATGAACAAATTATTAGTCTACTTTCCATACGTGTGACTTCTGGCCAGCAATTCGCCCGTAAAAGAGAGATGTTTAAAGATTTTTAGAAACTGTTCCAGTGCTTGAAAAGCATTAGCTCCACACTCACCATGTTGGTTGAGACGGAAAGGAAGACGTAGGGGATTGTGGGTAACTATAAAAGGTGCCAAGGCTGTTCAAAGTGACGTCACCGGTGGTAGCGGGAAGCGAAAAGCTAACCTTTGTTTACAACACGGAGCAAAATGCGCGGACATGTAAATATAATTTTATTTCTATTTGTATATATGTTTATTTTGCTTACGTACATGTATTGCGTTTATTCATACATTAGGTATGCAATAATTGAATCTAATGCGTGGGTGCTGTCCTAACTGTTGAAGTAGCGTTAGCCTCAGTGCTAACTGACTTTTAGTATTTGTTTAATAAGATTAAAAACGGTGTTTATAATGTTAAAATGATCATGATACACTTGATTTAGAGTCTGAAAAGATTGCTCTGTCCGCAGTGACATGTCAAATAAATAAATATAGAGTTTTATCAATACAATCACATACATTATGTAGACATAAGTATTGGGGCGACCATTTAACCAACAGATACATTTGCCTATATTTCTTTTGTTTATTTTTCATATATCAGGGATACAAGAAGTGAATATAAGCTGGTAAAGTAACGTTAACCTAAGTTTGGTCTTATTGACTAATAAGATCATAGCCTGCTTTTATATGTTAAAATATTTATATTACACTTAGAGTTTAGTCTACCAGCACTCTCGTGTAACATTAAAATAATTACATTCAAATGACCAAATATTATTTGATTGTTAGTAAAATCACATACATGGATACATAGACAAAATTATTGGGACGCCGGACAGTTACACCAACAGGAACTTTAATGACACTGTATTCAAATATATAGACATTATTATGGAGTTGGTCCCCCATTGCAGCTATAGCAGCTTCTACTTTCCTTGGAAGGCTTTCTACAAGATTTTGGTTTCTGTGAAAATTTGTGCCCAATCATTCTGTAGCGCATTTGTGAGGTCAGACACTGATGTTGGACGAGAAGGCCTCACTCACAATCTCTGTTCATCCCAAAGGTGTTGGTTGGGGTTGAGGTCAGGGTTCTTTGCGGGTCAGTCAAGTTCTTCCACACCAAACTCATCCACCCATGTCTTTATGGACCTTTGTGCAGTGGCGCACAGTCATGACGGAATAGAAAAAGTTCTTTCCCAAACTGTGTCCAAGTTGGAAGTATGGTGATGCCTTGGTCTGCTGAAGCATTAAGATTACCCTTCAGTGATAGTAAGGGGCCACCTGAATTCATTAATTAAGAGGTATTTGTCTATATAGTGTACCTCACGTGTCTCAAAGATGGATACATTTATCGGGCTTTTTACAAATTATTTTTCCAAACTCATTTTGGAAATGAAGAGAATGAATTTTCTTCTGTCTCCTAGCAAGGCTGCTGAGGTGAATCAGAATCAGAAAACTTATCCCTGAGGAAATTGTCCCTGAGGAAATTTATCCCTGAGGAAATTGTTCGGTGGATTGGTTTCAAGTGGTCTTTTGCATATTTCACAGATTGTCCACATATTCTCTTTTGTTCTCTTAACAGTGAGGTGAGTGGGTAGTGTGATTGAAATGGCCACCCAGCGGGTTCTACCACAGAGTAAAGAGACTCTTCTTCAGAACTACAACAAAAGGCTAAAAGATGACATCAGGTCCATCTTGGACAACTTCACAGAAATCGTTAAAACAGCGAAGGTATGTCTTGTCGATTGTTGAGTTCTTTTTTTTTTTCGAGGTTAATGTGTTGTATAAGAAAATTGAGAATTGCATTGACAGTATCACAATGTGTCATCTGCACAGGTAGAAGATGAAACTCAAGTTTCTAGGGCAACACAAGCAGAACAGGACCATTACGAAATGCATGTCCGTGCTGCCAACATCGTAAGAACTTTATTGGTGTCTATATGAATTTTGTTAGCAAAACTGTTTGTAACTCAGTTTCCTGGAATAGCAAATTTGAAATGCTTTGATTTATGTTCATGTTTATTTTTCACTATTGTTTTAACAGGTCTTTTTATTGCATTTTTGTACTCTTTGTCTTTAACTGCACTGTGTTTGTGTGTCTATAATCGTACTGTGTTTATTTACAAGTCTGCTGTTTGTGTGTCTACAAATAGGTGCGGGCTGGTGAGTCTCTGATGAAGCTGGTGTCTGATTTGAAGCAGTTCCTGATCCTGAATGATTTTCCTTCTGTAAATGAGGCCATTAGTCTGCGTAATCAACAACTGCGTGCGCTGCAGGAGGAATGCGACAAGAAGCTCATCTCCCTGAGGGACGAGATCGCTATAGACCTGTATGAGCTCGAGGAAGAGTATTACTCCTCCAGGTACAAATAGTGTCCCCAGAGACCTTGCACACCTGTAGCCGAGTCTCTTAACATCCATCACACGTACACCCACATATGCATGATACATACGTATGTGCCTTAAGAAGAGCACTTGCCCTACAAGAATGATTCAAAGTTGCGGCCATCAAACTTACTTGATTTGAATAAACAGCCACATTTCACACATATCTTGGTGCCTTAGGTATGAAATATTTTATCTAGACTTTGACGTAAGTTTACACTTACAGTTTTATCTCATGAGTATCACTGCAGGAAATGACTGTGTTTAAATAGTAATGGAGTATAATATCTACCAAGTGCAATATTGACCCAAATGTTTTTTAAGAATAAAGATTTTACTCTGATTATACAATATGAGTATTAATTATTGCAAAAAAGCTAAACTGATTTGTCACTTGTAGTTGTATTGCTTTTGCATAAAAGAAATATAGTGTTGAGCTTTTTAAACTTATAGGAAATGCTGTTCCAGATGCCTTAATGTAAAACAGTAGTTTGCTGTAGAGATTCAGGAGGAATGCTCCATTCTTTGTCTGCTATATTGTATGATCAATAACCACAGACAACTATTTCCCTGTAGTAAGAAAATCTTTTGGCTCAAAGTTCACTCATGAGCCGTTGCTGAAATCCATCAATACACTTTTTGTGCATATTAATGGAAAACTGAAAATTTGCAGTCAAAGATATTTTTCAGTCAAAGATAAGCTGAAGTGGCAATTTTACCACTTCTTTTAAAGGGGGGGGGGGTTGTGGCAATTTGTTACATGTAGGTAATGTAGAAGCTTTTCACAAGCTTCTGCCTGATCATGTGTAGACTTTAGGGAAAAGCAAAAGTTAGCGGAACAGCTTTTTTTTGGTCATGTTGCTACAGTTGATAACAGTGTTGATATGTCAAAGTATCAAATATTTCAACTGCTAAAAGACTGTCTAAAGTGAGCTTCGAGACACAGATTTTCTTTTTTTTCCCTCAGCACAGAGAAATTTGTAGAATCACTGTTGACAGTAACTAACAGATTACTGAAAGATTCGGCTGTTAGAGATTCATTTGAAAAAGGTTGAAGTATTCCTTCATGCAGATGCTTCAATAAACTACAAATACAGTGCCCTTCAGAATGATTGGCACCCGAATGTAATGAGTGAAAAAGGATGATGAGAATACCATGTGTGTTGATCATGGAAACAGTCCCTCATCAAAGACCCTGCACCATATTTAACGCCTGGCGCCATGTGCATTTCTTTGCCAAGTCCACTGTTTGAAGTCTAAAAACTCTATATTTGTTTTGTTTGACAAAGTACTTTTTACCAAGTACTTTTTGTGTTGAAAATATAGGACAGATATTCCTCGCATAACAGTTTCTTGGCATGGAGGTCTTTTGGTGGATTTGGAGAAATGCTGGCCCCACGATGCTAACAGTCACTGTAGTTCTGAAATGACCATCGTCTTTGCGGTGTCTGCTGACAATAGAGCCTTGTAGCATCTTTCAGGCTGCTTCATGATAGTTTTGAACTTTTTAATGTTGACCCTAACTTTATTTGGAGCAGCTGGCGGCCTGGTGGTTAGGAAGTTGCCCCATGTGATCAGAAGGTGATGGGTTTGAATCCTATGACTACTAGTGGCACCAGTGAGGTTCCCTTGAGTAAGGTACCGTCACCTTACTCTGCTCCCCGGGTGCTGTGTTCCTGGCAGCCTGCTGCGTCACTTGGTGAATGGGTTAAATGCAGAGGAGGGGTCACTGAAGAAAGATTCTGCAGGCAATAAGATTTTGTTTCGTTTTGTGTTTAATGTTGATTATATTTTACACATCTTGGGTTTTTTTAGGGATGCACCGAATTTTTTTTTTTGGCCGAAACTGAACATGAGGAAACCGAAACACCGAAAGTAATGAGTCTACCCTTTTTTTTTGTAATATTGCCATTATAGCTGGGACTGTGTGTACTTGTCTCACTACAGTCAAGCATTGCAATTGCATACATTAATATTCATGGTTCAACAAAACTAAATATTTATTTAGTATTCAGAAAATGCACAATTTAAATTAAAGCTTGAAATAAAATATTTTACTTGGCCCCACTCATGAATAACCTAAAAGCAAGATAGCTGAAATATTATATAGTTAAATATCTTCTCTAGTGAATTCAAGTGCATTTTAATATTCTGAACAAAGTGAATTCAGAACATCATTGGAAAACTTTCTTGCCTTTTAAAAAACGTTCGCCACAGACGGGAGTAGGTATGCTTCAAGGGTTTTGCCTCTTCTGTGATTCATAGCCCATGCCGATTGGGATACTTTGATTTTATATAATAAATTAATCCAGACGTTGAGAAAGTCTCTATTGACTCTAATCCAATATTGGGTGTGCAGGTTGCGGTTGATTCTTGCGTCGTCACTGTTTTGGACCAAAAAAAAAAAAAAGGCCGTAACCGAAGATGCATTTTTTGGCATTTTCGGATGAAATTTTTAAGTGGCCGAATATTCGGTGCTTCCCTAGTTTTTTTTATGTCGTATTGATGGATTGGACAGGTCAGGGTTGTTATGCACAAAACAGGAATTTATGTAGATTTCATACCTTTTTGAAATGATAAAATGCACCACAAAGCACATTTTAATAACCTGTAGTTTCAGATTATTAGAGCACACAACAGAAAATCTTATAAATGTATGATGCCTTAGATTTTGACGTGGCATGTTGATCAGAGCCTTAAGGTTTTCATTTCAGTAGATAATTCTCATGTATAATTTGTTAGAGATTGTAATTGTCCTGTTAGAATAATATTCATTACAGTTTGTGTAACTATAATGTTTTTTTTTTATCTTGCACTGATAAAGCCCATGTTACGTGACCTGTTTTTGGTTTTATCTTTTGTTCTTGTAAGCAGAGATGACTTTTTTTCTTTAACTGGAAGCATTGTCTCGCTACATATTTAAACAGGGTAGCTTAATGAGACATGTTAGTTGTGGGTCAAATCTATCACTGCTTGAAATGTTAGAATGTTTCCCATTTTTGCCAGTCAAATTGGTCATGTGAAACTTTACAAATAAAGCAGAAAGGAAAGAGAGCAACTTTAGTGTCCCTTTATTTTTTGGAGCGCTGCTGAGAAACTTTTTTTTCCCCTCTCTGCTTCAACCTGAATACGCTCTTCAGGCTCTTTGCTTCTGTAAGCTTTTGCCTGTCAACTAACCAGTTACATCAAAAACGATCTTTTAAAGTTTTACTGCAACAGAAATTAGGCCACAGATTCCTGACAAAAACCACAGAAACGCAATAATTGCTGACATAGAATTAGATATAACACATGACCTGTAGGGTTGGAACCTTTAAACTGATCTACAATAGTAATACAGATTTTTGTTTGGGTGCAAGTGCTGTATTTTTAGGATTCTTTTGATTCCAATCCACATACATACAGATTATATTAGAGGTAGGCGATATGACAGTGTGATTATACTCTGCTTTTTATTGCATTAGCCTTTTTGCTGGGAGATACTAGGTGTAATCAGCTACAGTTTGCATGAGATACATCAGTGGCATTCCTATCAGTGTGTGGGTTGATGGTGTCAGGCCCTATGTTATGCATAAAATTGTCTTGAACACATTTCAAATGTTTCGAATAGCGTTTTTGCTGATATTCATGTTGTTCATGTGCACACATGGACTTGTTTGGAAAAATAAGCATCTGTGTGCAAAAGTTGGAGAAATGACTTGACTCTACGTTCTGGTGACAGCTGAAACATTTCGTTGTTGCTAGTTGTGGCAGAACTTTTAGCCACTGCTTGATTAAAAAACATCTGTACATTGACTGTCTACTGTAGCAATCTAAATACATGGCGCAGAAAAATGAAATAACATATTGCGGTATTATGCTTCCAGCCTTAAATCCATTTTGCTTTCAGTACTTTCTATCTCTGCTTGTGCTTGGTTACCTCATGTTTCGTGTTCCCCCTGTACTAACTTGCCTGAGGATTTTTAAGGCTATTGTGAGAATATACACTATATAGACAAAAATATTGGGACATCTGACCATTTCACCAACAGGAACCTTAATGGCATTGCATTAAAATACGTAGATGTATATGGAGTTGGACCTACTTTGCAGCTACAACAGCCTCCACTCTTCTTGGAATGCTTTCAACAAGATTTGGGAGTTTCTAAGGGTTAGGGTTGTAGTCAGGTGTGACAGTCAAGTTCTTCCACACTGAACTCATCCAACCATGTGTTTATGAACTGTGCACTGGGGCACAGTCATGCTGGAATTGATAAGATTCTTCCCCAAACTTTGTCCATAAAGTTGGAAGCATGGTTTTGTTAAGAATATCATGGTCTGCTGAAGCATTAAGATTGACCTTCACTGGAAGTAAGCGGTGTAGTACAAAGCCTGAAAAACAGGTGTGTCCCAATACTTTTGTTCATACAGTGTACTATAAGCCATTTTAAAGGGGAAAGGTGTGCATGTCTGTAATGTGTGTGTATGTGTGTAACGTTTTTAGCTGTGGACAGTGGGACGGCGTTGAGTTGCCGCTTTGCGAGGCGTTTCATCGACGGGACAGTTGGGGGTCACCCGCAATGACCTCTGACCCCTCAAACGGAAGCATGGAGGATTCAGAGCGACCCATTGCCCAGGATACAATGCCACATCACCTCAACGGCCACGGGAGCAGCACAAGCGAACAGTCATAAACACATTTAAAAAGCCATCATGAGCTGGAGCCATAGACAGACTGCATTAAACACTTAATTTCAATGATTTCACCAGCCAAATCTAAAAACTTGACTTAGAGATGTTTTGATTATCTGCTGTGAGACAAACTAGGTTTTCTTCCTGTCCAGTTACTGTACATTCCTCATTCCCGTACCTCTCAGTATTATAGTGTGTGTGTTTACCATCAGTGACTTGAGTTTTTGTTAGGCAGCCATTTACACAATTAATTTAACTTCATAGATCTGATCTTTTCCTAAATGTTTCGTTTCATGTACATTTCACCCGCAAACTGAAGAAGCAGGATGAGATTTCTTCTATCTGTAGTTACTTCCACTAAAAAATAAAGTGTTTTCAAGAGTTTCAAGTTTCTGGTTGTATTTACTTTTGTAATTTATTTTTCCAAGTAATCATTTCAGAATTCACAATTCTCTCTAGAAGTCTTTTATGCAACTAAAAAAGTCAAGCTCAAGCTAGAATTTATTGTAAAAAGCCAGTTCACAGCCATATACTACAACTACACTGCAGAGAAAACCATGTCAGACGAAAGCAACTTAATACTAACATTTTAAAAAGTGAAGTATGCAGTATTAAATGTAAGCAATATTGGTGGTTTCACACCGATATGCAAAACATTTTTATCTGGCTTTTAAATAATGCACCTTTAACATAAAGGGAAAGTCCAGATGTTTTTGGTGCATTAGAAACTACAGCAAACTTAACTTACGACGTGATATTTACAATAAAATAAAACCTGTTACTATAACTTTTTCTAAAAAACACAGGGTGCAGACAGTTTCCCAGGATCAATGGCACAGATCCAGAAGCTACTAAAATGCAGCACTTGAGACTTCAGCAATTGCCATGTGGAATTAATACCTTCGGTTCATCTTCTTGAATTTTTCGTAATGGTAGTCATCTGTGGCCTTCTCATTGTTCGGTCTCTTGCGGTAGTTTGGTGGTGATTCTAGGGAGAAAACATTACAGCAACATGAGGAGCTGTCAAGTGTCTGTTTTATTTAAAGATTTAAAGATTAGAAACAGAAAAACAGTTTAATAATTCAACAAGTATTTCAATCTCACTATACAGCTCTTAATGAGTTCTCATGTTAAGAAATTTTAAATGATGTGTGAATTGACTTTTGAAATCTATTTGGTGGTAAAATGTTCTATTACTACTCTCTGGTGCAGGATTCTCCGTGTCTCCGACACGCAGTGGTCTGGCTTTGGGCTCCTCTCGGTGGCGTCTCTGGGGTGCATTGGCATCTTCATGGTAGACTGAAAGGAAAGAAGTACATGGCATAATTTGAACCATCAAATGCATTTGGAGTCTTTTTGTCAACTGTAATGCACATTTTGCATTATATAGAGTTTGCATCATGAAAAAAAATCATGCTTTCATTAACAAACTATATAAGACTATTGAAGTAGGTGCGAAAAAAATGGCAGTTTCTTTTCAAGTGTTTTTGTAAACTCACAGCGGTTATGTTGGACGTAGTTCACTGCAATGTTGGTGGGAACAAAAGAGGTACCACTGTCTTTCTTCTTGTTTCTCTGCTGTTCAATCAGTTTCGCTTTGGCCTCCTCTGTGCTGATGATGTTCTTTATCTTTGCACTGAAACATGGGAATCAAACCAAAGTGAAGAACTGAGAATATCTCTAGACCAACTGCACATATAAAAGTTAAGACAGGCTGTATTGGATACTTGGAAAAGACTACAGGAAAGAGTAAGGATGGAAAGATACTTCTATGCATTGTGATGTATTGATCCAAAGGGGGTGACTGAACCCCACTGATTTTGGAATGTTGTATAATATTCAACAAAGAATGCACTCATCCTTCACATACATTTTGTGGGATAAGTATTTTCAAATTTAAAAACAGTGTATTATCTTTCTTTCACCATCTTTTTAAAATAATTCCAAATCATACCAACATAATCCAGTGGTGGGTGGTGAGAATTCACTGCGCTGAAAAGCTTCCTAAAGAATCGTAATGAAAAACAGGTAAATGTTTATCTGCACTTACTCAATTCCCAGGTCCACCTCTGGGATGCCACTAAGCATCTGATTGGACAACATCTCTTCTGTCTTTTCGGCGGAATTCACGCGGATGTTCTCTGGCAACTCGTACAGAAGGTCCTCAGCATTCTTCGGTTTAATCTTCTGCTCCTCGGCCTCCACTAATCCCTTCTTTTTCTTCAGCTCTGTTTCAATATATTTCATCCTGAAGGGCAGGAAAACGAGTGAACAATAAAGACAATGAAAGGAAAAGGAAGAAAGAGCACAAGATGTGACGTGTACATACATGTCGGCATCTTCGTCTCTCCTGTTTGTCTCTGCAGAAAAAGAGGTTCCCAGGTTCAGGTCGTTTTCATCCTCTGTCCTGAAATGGGGAAAAAGAAGGCTTGTTCATATCTGTGCAACCTTTTCCACTGCAATAAAACATTGGAACCAAGCACAACCCTTTGCAGTTTTGATCTATTTCACTTACCTATCTCTGTTTCTGTCTTTCACCTTTTTCATGTCCACAACCCCTCCTGTCTTGAGCTTGAACGGATCATCCTGAAGGCAAAACACAAAATTAATTTAATTCTGCTCTGTTGGTTCAGCCCTATTTTACTGTTGCTCACACCTCTCACCTTTGAGCTTTAACAATTTATTTTGGAAAAAAATCCTTTTTAGGATCCTAAAAAGAGTTGTTGGACCTTACAGTTAAATTAGAATAACTGGTAGCTACATGGACGAGTTCTTTAGTCAATGTTTTTCAGAACAGCCCCAGGCTACTCCACCGAGCAAACAAAAAACTGCAACCTCACAGCTAAAAAAGGCAGCAGCTTATTTCAGCCGCTGCTGTCTTTTTCCATGTCTTTCTGTCCTCTGCAGCTTCCTCGTTTACCCCAACCACCCGTGTGTCCTCTCTCACCACATCCATAAACCTCCTCTCACCCCTTCCTCCTCTTCTCCTGCCTCCAGACAGGCATTGCCCCTCTTTTTCTCTTTCAGCCAACAGTAGCCCAATTTACACTCGCACCCTGCTGGCTAACAGCACTAGAGGCAACACCAAGCCTCAACTGATAAATGCCGTAATTGTAAATTGTAAGTTGTGTATATATACACACACACACACATTATATATATA
>JBBPDE010000083.1:8948419-8963605 GCA_037974605.1 Nannopetersius ansorgii | reverse complement strand
ATACAGTGTATATACGTTGGTTGTTGTCCGCATATTGTTGTCCACATATTGTTTTGTCAACAGTTTTATACCGGATGCCTTTCCCTTTTATCCAGGCTTGTGACAAGCACTCAGAAATTCTCTGGTTTTTGCATCCCCAGTGGCTGGATTTTACAACTAAAAACACTATAGAACTACGATATACAAATCCCAAAGTTAGCTTACCTCAATCTCTGCATCCAGTGGCAGCTTCTCTCCAACAAGCAACGATGACAAGCTGGGAAGAAAGATGAAGCAAGGTCAAGAAATGCACCTGATCGAGATTTTACACATTACAACCATGGCCACCAATAATAACAAGCAAATGAATGATGGTACAGATTATGCTAATTTATACTCACCTCACACCATGTTGTCTCTTCCGCAAATTCTGAAGCTCTTTCACTTCATTCAGTTTAGCTCTGTGGATGTAATTACAAGCCAAACATTACATTTACATATTTGAAATGAAGCCTATCAACACACAATAGGCAATTATGTACTGAACATTAATAGATTTGCTATCTCTAAACATACTGGTAGTGATCGATCAGGGCATTCCACACAATAAATATCCTAAAATAATAAACAGAGCCATTGCTACACTGTATTATTTGCAGAACAAAATTAGTCAACGAAAATCTATACATTCGTGAGTTCTCTAACATTTATATCAATGGGGCAATGATATACATACAAAGTTTGTATTGTGTATACACAATCTCTTGAAAAAAGTACAGTCATTTGATCGCGAGTGCTTACGATTTCAAAGTATTTCTTAGATTAAAATTGTATAGATGACCCACAGAAACTCCAAAATCTTGTGGAAAGTCTTTCAGGAGGAGAGGAAGCCTTTATAGCTGCAAAAGGGAGGAACTCCATATTAAAGTCTTTGTATTTGAATGCAGTGTCTTTAAAGTCCCTGATGGTTTATGGCCAATACGTTTGCACATGTCGTTTATTTAGGTTTGAATGCAGCCGTTTTGGTCACCGAGTGGTTCTATAAAAGATATAGAATTATAAACCCAGCAGAGACCGAGGGGCTTTCGTGGGAAACAGCTCTTTATAATTTTATTCTATACGAAATTCAAATAACATTTGTTATGTATCACTAAACGGTAAAAACACTGCTTTCACTGTTAAAAATATTAACAACAACACACCTGACTTCTGATGTTACTTCGTTTGCCTCCTCTTCATCTGAAGACTCCTCTTTCCTCCTTCTAAGCTGTTTACCTGCTGGCATTGTTGTTTATTGTTGTTTTGTTTAAAAACTCAACCTTTCGTTTACTGCTCTCTCTAAATTGTACTGTCCTCCTTCTACCCGCCTTCCTGCAAAAAACAGAAACCGACAGAATATGGTTCCGCTCGATATTTTTGTTCCCCCAAAACAACAGAAGATAGCTGATCCAGGATCAGCCACAACATTCGGGACTTAATTGAAGACAAGACAGCAGAGGAAATGCTTGCTGATTCCAGGACGGTGCGCACAGCCTAGTGCTGATTTAATAGGTCTAAGAAACATTTTTTTGCCTGTGTAAACGACTATGGCGTTGTTTTAGGTCAGCTCCTACCAAACTAGAATTTATTTGTGTTTAAGTTTAAAAAGAAAACCTCTGAAGCTCCAGACAAGAGGTGGAGGAGGCTGGGCATCTTTGCTTTCGCTGCTAGTCTGGGTTAGCCTGCTGGCTAGCTTCGTTGGAGGAAAAAAACTGTCGTGACATTTCATTTTGGCCTGAAATGAACACTTCTTAAGATTTCCACAAAAGAGGTAAAGGCACAGCTTTCATATAATGTAGTTTAATGGGAATGTCACCGTTTATTTTCCGTTTTAACTTGTCTTAGCTGGATAACGGTGAGGTAAATGGCCTCAACTGTCTGTCTGTAATAAAACAGGATTCTATATTCTGTATAATATTGGCAATTTATTACTGAACTAAGGTGAAAAAGTGCATTTTTCTAACTTTAATGCAGCTAATATAACCTCATTAATGCTACACCGAACTGTATCACAGCTGTCAGTGGCTTTAATTTTCAAAAGAACATGTTTCCTCTTATCTCTAACCCACCGTTTAAATCAATTACACAGCCTGTTGTCTGTACATGTCGCTCGAAAGCTTTAAAAAGACAGTTGCTTTAAGAGCAGTTCCTCCTTTTTTTTTGAGCTCCTGGCAGCTGGTAAGAGGTAGCAGTGCCTGGCGAATGAAGCAGCAGTTTTGTCTCTCTGTGTGTAACTTTGTTTTATTGTAGTTTTCAGAGTCTTAACATACAGAAGAATTGCTTAACCTGCTATCTTATTGTGGTATATCACTCAGACAATCTCCCTTTGCTGAACAATACACCTACAGAAGAGACAAGGCTTATCAAAATACACATATCAACCATAACATTAAAATAATCTCTTTAATACACTAAATGGAAAGTGTTATGACCATTACACAACAGGAACTCGAATGACCTTGCATCCAAATACATAGACTTTAATATGAAGTTGGACCCCCTTTGCAGCTATGACAGCTTCCTCTCTTCTTTCCACAAAAATCTGGAGTGTTTCTGTGTGAATTTGTGCCCATTCACTCTGTAGAACATTTATGAGATCAGACAGTGATGTTGGATGAGAACTCCTAGCTGTTCCTGTTCCAGTTCATCTCAAAGATGTTGGATGGGGTTGAGGTTTCTGTGTGGGCCAGTTAAGTTCTTTCACACCAAACTTATCCAACCATATCTTTATGGAACTTGCTTTCTTTGTGCACTGGGAATATGTTGAGGAATATGTTGTCATGAAATGGTGCTTGGTCTGCAGCAATTTTAAGGTAGGTGGTGAATGTCAGAGTAACATCCACATGAATACCAGGACCCAGTTTCCCAGCGTCATATTGCCCAGAGCATCACACTACCCCTGCCAGCGTGCTTTCTTCCCATAGTCTTCCCTGGTGGCATCTCTTCTCCAGGTAAGCGACACACCAGGCCATCCATATGATGTAAAAGAATGTGATTCACTCTAGGCCGTTCACCCTCCGTTGCTTCATGGTTCATTCCTGATGCCAATTTTAGGCACTTTCAACAGTGAACAGGGACAGCATGGGCACTCTGATTGGTCTGCAGCCGCACAGTATTGTACAAAGTAGGCTGTGAAGCACTGTGGGCTAGTATGCCACTTCTGTGGCATTGGACCAGATGAACTGACCTTTGTCCCCATGCGCATCAGTGAGCCTTTGGCACTCGTCACCATTTGTCTTTTCTTGGGCCACTTTTGGTAGGTACTAACCACTGCATACAAGGAACACCTTACCTTACCTCACCCCTCGACAGATGCCATTGTACTGAGATACTCACTGTACACAGTGTGAAATTTCCTTCCACATTTAATCCATTCAGCTCAGAATGGCACATGGGGAGCAGTGTGTGGAGATGGTACCTTGCTCAAGGATACCTCAGTGATGCCACTAGCAGTTCTGGGATTCAAACCCATGGCATTCTGATCACTGGGGCCACCAGGCCACCAGCCGCCCCATCAATGGTTTTAATGTTTGTGTAAACATAAAGTTATGAAACCATGATCAAGTCTTGATTTGTAGCTTGATTTGTAACAGATCTTAGTAGATCTTATAATTCATCCAACTGATCTTTCCAAACTTTTTTATCCAAACTTTTTTAATTCATCCAATTGGTCTTTCCAAACTGTATTGTAAAAGTATTTCTGCTGCGGTTAGCAATATCTCTAACAGACCCCAAGATATTCTACTCAGTCTAGTGTCTAGTTTTATCAGACTGTAATCTGTGGAGATACATTAAAGTAAGAATTTAATTGTATGCTGTGCACTGTACTTTGTATGAATTAAAGTACAACTTTCAATCGTGAATATTATATTTAGTTTTACGAGTTACTAGTTTTATTATGAGGCATTTTTCAGAAGACTAATTCTCAGCATTTTGTGATTCTACTAAATGTAGCAGTCTCCTTACTTCCAGGCTGAGTCACTTTAAGACCAAAAGATGACGGACAGTGGAGATGTTTGTCCACATCTGGACTCCATAGGTGAAGTAACCAAGGATGAACTTCTACAGAAATCGAAGGTAAGACTCTAACCCTCGAGAGTTAAAGTTATTAAAGCGTTTTTACACATTGATCTTTGTGATTTAGCAGTGTGATTTAAAGGAGTACATGGGTATGTCCTATCCCTCAGTCAGATTATGTAGGGCTTTTTATAATGTACAGTATACACAGAAAATGAAGATGTAGTATACTATTGATTAAGCATATTAAACATTATTTTCACCATCAGGGCACCTGTCAGTCATGTGGAGTGGGTGGTCCCAACCTCTGGGCATGTCTACAGGTGAGGAGAGAAATCTAGTTTTTGATCATTTGATTTGCAAAAAAGAATGCATCTGTCTTGTTTTTGGCACTTGGGGTAGATCATGGCTCCATGGTTTGTGATATTTTTTCAGAGCTATGCACACATCTTGTAGAATTTCTGGAGCATAGTGTTAGGGTTTTGAGGGCTTTTATTTTGGAGTTCTGCTTCGTGTCACATGTTTTTGGTTTCCAGCTGTTTTGGGTTTCTGTCACATGATTATGTTCTGTGATTGGTTTCTATATATCGTGTTCTGTGTATTTAAGCCCTGTTTATTTGCCATTCTGTGTCAGTCCATCACCCTTAGCACCCTGTTCTTGCACGTTTTGAATAAACAAGAGCACAGCATGGATTCCGTGACACACAGCATATTGTGAAGCTCTTACAACCAAATGTGAAATCTCTGTTCAGTTTACATGTTTTGTTGATGAAAATAAAATTTTTGAAAATAAAACACGTTCTTGACAGCGACTAAAGTGAAACATGGTGTTTTTTTCTGCCAGTATTAATGCACAGTTTTCGTTTATTCCAAGTATTCCTTTTTATTCCAATGCCTTTCTCCATTTCTTCAGTGCGACTGTCCCTATGTGGGCTGCGGAGAGACCTACTCAGATCACAGCACCACACATGCACAGGTAACTAGAGAAAGCAGTCAACCAGGAGCTAACACAACACATGTTTATTTAACACGTATTTTTTTATTCCATTGGCTTGCAATGGTGTACTCTTGCTGTGGAGTCTTTTTCAACCTTCTGATAACTGTTGCTTTTATATAGTTCTATTTCTTTTCTTACATACTCCTAATGTAAGACAACTGAGTTCAGCAAGCTTTCCTGAGCATCGCTGGGGTAATTATGTGGATTTTAGTAGCATTAAATCTCTGCAGTTTTGATTCTTCAGTTTAATCAAGTTAGTTTTCCAAACCTCCACCAATCTGTCAACATCTGTCTATGATATTTATTTATTTAACTGCCTGTCTGTCCCCCTTTCCAGACGAAGAAGCACAATCTAACCGTGAATCTAACCACGTTCAGGGTGTGGTGTTACGTGTGTGAGAGAGAGGTGTTTCTAGAGCAGAGGCCTGTGGTGCCAGTGGCTGGAACCCATCGCTATAAACCACTTGAGCAGGTATTGTTTCACCATCCTTCATACCTGTGGTGCAGAGATGTCTAGGTGTGTATACTGAACCTTCTGACTCCACCTCAGGTTATACAGGTCATGGACGTGCTATTTCCTCATGTAATCTACAATGAAAGGGTCTAAAAGTAGTCGAAAATTCAGGGTAAAAAAGAATGACAACAAGACACACACACAGACACATGCATATACTCATACAATCTTAAATGAGAAACTGAAGTTAAACTATCATTTCTAGATTTACTTGTTTGTGTTTTTGTCAGACGGTTCAAATGTTTGTTTTTAGTCATTATTTGTTTGGAAGACTCTAGTTAATGGTGACAGGTGTCTCCAGCATAAACAAGAGCTAATGTTTTAAACATTAAATGTGGAGGTCTTGCATGTTGTTTGCAAAGTTTACTCTATAACTCTAGTTTGAAGGATTTTAAAGGGGTAACACTGCACTTTTCACCCCAGGCTGCTCCTCCACAGAGTACTTGTCACCCTTTAAAGGCAGTACCGATTGCCGTAGCAGATGAAGAGGGCTCTGAGTCTGAGGAAGATGAGCTCAAGCCTAGAGGTAAATAAACAAGCATGCCGGAAATCATATACGTTACATGCACCTTACTGTGTAGTATACAAAAAAATACACTGCACACCCAAAGGTATTTGCTTTAGTCAATAGTTAAAGTAGAAACCAGTAGTTAATAAATGGCATTCTGTTGTGCTGATTTTTTTTCATTCTTCTATTTATTGTGCTCTCTTGTGCTAGCTTTTATTTATTTTCCTTTATTTTTATGTGGCCTTAAATAAAATGTGGTATCCTTGATCTTTGGTCAGGCTCCAATTCTGTCTCTTTGACTGCTGTTTTTGTGCCCTTTATAGAGGGCCAGACTATCTAGATTTGGTGTGTTATGCTGTAGTAGCTGCTGTATGAAAAGGGGGCACAGAGTGATTATATTTCTCCTGTTAAAAGAAAAGAGACTGTTCTCTCTTTTTCCCTCCATCTCCCTATCTCCCCTACTTTTTAATTTGAAAATGAAAAAACATAATCTAACAGATGAAAATTCATACATTTTGTTTGTCTCACAAACTCCCTGATAAATTGCACATAGTTGTGTTTGATCTGTACTTTGATTAATCAAATTCACATTCCAAATAAGTACATCCACTCCCTCTGAAACAGTGCATCCTAAAATAAGGGAAGCATCTAATATACTTATACAACATTGTTGCTTGCAAAAAACATTCCAATATGGTCATGTATTCAGTGTAGGCAGTGTAGTCAAAGGGGCCAAGTTTTGATTCTGTGATTATATTTCTCCTGTTAAAAGAAAAGAGACTGTTCTCTCGTTTTCCCTCCATCTCCCTACTTTTCTCTCAGGGCTCACAGGAATGAAGAACATTGGCAATTCATGCTACATGAATGCAGCACTGCAGGCCCTCTCCAACTGGTGAGATGAACAACGCTAGACTCCCTGTGATAGTGATTAGTGATTTGATAAGATTGATTTGGAACTCTACCTGGAATTCTCTCAAGCTCCCTTGTATCAGTCAAGATTAGCAGCAAATAATCCTTATTTCTTCACTATCCTGAAATCACAGAATTGTGCAAAATGCCTTTAACTATTCACTGCTTCATTGTGTGATTTGAGCATCCTGCCCAATCACAGATGTCCTTTGTAGTCCACTCACACCTGGGGTTCAATCACCATTGGCTTCCTTTAGAATTTCATTCCGAAATGTATGACTTGTTTCAAATACTGCCGTATTACACCAAAACCTACAGTTTTTCAAAGCGACCTTTTCCTATTGTTCATCTCTTATCAGGAAAACATTTTTATCTGCTTCTTTCTCCCTCTAGCCCTCCCTTGACTCAGTTTTTCCTGGACTGCAGTGGGCTGGTGCGTACAGATAAGAAACCTGCTCTCTGCAAAAGCTATCAGAAACTAGTCTCAGAGCTGTGGCACAAAAAACGGTACATAATACATGCGCACGCACACACACACACACATACACACACTGGACATTAAAAAAGTTGTCCTACATTACTTTCTCTTTCCTCATTGATTTTCTTTCTCTTTGTCTAGGCCCAGTTATGTGGTCCCTACTAGTCTGTTCCATGGCATTAAACTGGTGAATCCTATGTTTCGAGGCTATGCCCAGCAGGTTTGTAAAGAGTGTCTTACTGTCACAAGAATAGAAGATCTTCTGACAACAGTTTGAAACTTCATTAGGCTTGCAATATAAATAGTCCTTCCTTGTTTAACTATATAACAGCAATACAAGCTAACTGTCACAACAATCACAGAATTGTTGGTATAATCGCAGTGGCGCTCTTGAAACCCTGAATGACACTCTGCTGGCTGTCTGTTTTGGTTAGACTCTGTTGCTTAGCAAGTTTTTGCAATGACCTGTGCTCTTCAGGACACTCAAGAGTTCCTGCGCTGTCTGATGGACCAGCTTCATGAGGAGCTCAAGGAACCTTTCGCCGACTGCAGCAGCAGCACTGACACCGACCCTGACCCTGAGCACGGCCTTGACAACCGTAACCACAACGATGGTGATCGCAGCCCCTCGGAGGACGATTTCCTCTCGTGTGATTCGGGCTCAGGGAGTGAAAGAGGGGACGTGGAGAGAGGGTCCGGGGCTGGAGGAGCAGGGGAAGCGGAGCTTCTGATTCAGGACGAGTGTTTGACTGCCAGAGGCAACATTGGGATCTCGGAGAAGGAGAGGCTGAAGGAGAGGCGGAGGGAGGATAAAGGGGAGGAGAGAACAAGAGAGATGGATGAAGATGCAGATGTGGACACAGCGGTGCAGGAGGAACTGACCGAGCGAGCAGGAGAGCAAGCAGGGACAATCAGAACTGTCCAGGCTCAAGGGAACACAGGTACACAAAGATATGCTGTATGTATGTATGTGCGTATGTGTGTGTGTATGTGTGTATGTGTATTATATTTTTTTATTATATTTATTTTATTTGTGTGCAATGACATTACCTAGTTGTGTAGTTAGTATGTAATCACTTATGTTATGAATTACCTTTTCATTTCAATTACAATTATATTTACATTTTACATAAGTCAGAGCACTTTGTTCTGCTTGTTTCAATGTTAAGAAATGTTAAACAACACTTAATTCCTGAAAAAGTTTAGCAACCAACTGAAATGTTTTTTACAGAGTGGTTAGAACAAAACAACTTTTTTTTTCATACTATATTGATCTCACAGACAAGTCCTCTGCATTTAACCCATTCACCTGAGTGAAAGAGTGAATGAAGGGCAAGTATCAAAGAGACAGTACCTTGCTCAGGGATACCTCAGTGGTGCCACTAGCAATCTTGGGATCTGAACCCACGGCTTTATAATTGCAGGTGTGGCTTCCTAACCACCAGGCCACCAGCTGCCCCATTATCCTACACTATGGGTCAATCATTAGAGGATCTGTACTTGACAGATCCTAAGCATGTAAAAGCTGATTCTGAAATTTCTCTCTTCAGAACCTGATAACGAAGCCTCCATGAATCGCCCCTCCTCTCGCCCCTGTAGCCCCACCCACAGCATCCAGGAACGTCACTCTAAACTGTCAAGCAGCCCACCCAGATCCAGCCCACTCAGAGCCAGTCCTGTGTATGCTTTTAAGAAAGGTCAAGCGCTTTACACACAGTACTAAGCATTATAAGTTATACCTGTTAAAAATGAAATAAAAACCTACATACGGTGCATATCCTTATTGTTTTACAGCTCAGATGATACTGGGTGCCAAGAAGAAGAAGCAGTCCCGTTTCCGCAGTGTTATTTCAGACATCTTTGACGGCTCCATTCTGAGTCTAGTCCAATGCTTGACATGCGACAGGGTAAGAGAAGAGAGAATTGCGCTGTCCTCACTAGAGGGCAGCACCATCACTCTGTGAAACTGAATGCTTGTGGTGGTGCACCATTCAGTTAAATAAAGTCGCCAAACATGAACACTACTTTGTGTGGTACTTATGGCTAAAATAGTAACATTTCACCCCCAAATTACACACTTTCGAACATTTTTATACATAATACAGTACGTAATACTGTCATTGGCTGACTTCGAGGTTTTGAGGGAGCTTTTCTGTCTCTGCAGGTATCTACGACAGTTGAGACATTCCAGGATTTGTCATTGCCCATCCCAGGTAAAGAGGACCTGGCTAAGCTCCACTCTTCAATCCACCAGAGCGCTCCAGCCAAAACCGGCATCTGCGCAGACACTTACGCCTCACAGGGCTGGATCTCCTACATTATGGAGTCTATACGCAGGTGGAAAAGTGACAGAGAGAGCATTAACCTTCTTATGGGCAATGCCATTTCTTCTGGTTTCATCTGCTCTTCTCTGTGAAAGCATGATTTATAAAGGCTGTTGTGTTAATTTGAAAATGAAAGAACATAATCTAACAGATGAAAATTCATAGATTTTGTTTGTCTCACAAACTCCCTGATAAATTGCACATAGTTGTGTTTGATCTGTACTTTGATGAAACACATTCACATTCCAAATAAGTACATCCACTCCCTCTGAAAAAACAGTGCATCCTAAGATAAGGGAAGCATCAAATATACTTATACAACATTGTTGCTTGCAAAAAACACTTCAATATGGTCATGTATTCAGTGTAGGCAGTGTAGTCAAAGGGGGCCAAGTTCTCGTAATAGATATTGACATGATATTTGGTTCCGTAGGGTTAATATATAAACCCAATTGGTCCTTAAAGAAAGTTTTGCTCCGGTGCTGAGCAACCATTACACCAGAGGGTAACAGACATTGTCAATAATGTTGGAAATACTTGCTTAATGGAGAATGTTGTTTTTCATTAATAAAGGGCAAGTATCAAAGAATTCAGGTATGAGTAGTAGCAAGTACTAATTTTGGTGTATTTGTTTTTTAGTTTTTGTTTTTTGTCTTTTTTTTCATATATATGTATATTTCCATTATTTTTTCCCCCTTTATATTTAGTGATTCCATAATTTTACCCATATTAGGAAAAAAAACACAATTAAAATAATGTAATTGAGTTTGTTAAAAGTATCATGAATCCAGACTGTTTGACTTATTAGACACATTTGTGTTATATTTGGTTTGTTTAGTTGCCGCAAAGTGGTGAACATGTGTGGGCGTGATTCAGTTATTTTTTTTGCATAGGTAGTATGATTAAAACTAGGATGAGGAGAAACCCATAAAAGACTAATTGTGTGTGTGTTGCAGATTTGTCGTGTCCTGTATCCCAAGCTGGTTTTGGGGACCAATGGTGACCCTGGAGGACTGCCTTGCGGCCTTCTTTGCTGCAGATGAGCTAAAAGGTGAAACAGAATCAAAATGTCTGCATGAGAATTATTAAGGCTTCCAGTTCCGAATGTCTAGACACCTGTGAGCTAGACATCTGTCATAACTAACATGTTTTAGGGATAATTTTTGTTTCTCTTTTTAAGGAGATAACATGTACAGCTGTGAGCGATGTAAAAAGTAAGCACCCGTACTACTGTATTTTATATTGTATTATAATATGGATTGTCTGTTAATAAAGTTTTTTTTTTTTTAAATAAACAATTAGAAATCACATCATTTTGCAATACATTGAAGCAAATTTGGTCATGTGACAGTATTATAAGAAATTTGTTTGTATTTACTACAGGTTGAGAAATGGCGTCAAGTATTGTAAAGTCCTACGGCTGCCAGAGGTAAGTGTCTGATTTTCTTTCACTGGAAGTGAGGGACTTAGCCCAAAGCTCAAAGGGGTTAATCAGAATCTTAAAGAGCTTATGTTATGACAAGAAGAATATAAAATATAAAGTCTCAATAAATCCAATCAAAAATCTGTAGACAAAACTCAATATGAGTTTATACTATGAGACTATATACACAAATGCTGGATATAAATACAATAGATAAGTAACTTACAGTTAAGTGAATCCTAATAACAGATGATGGTTTTGAGTACATTATTGCACATAGTAGGGATCAGTAGTATATAAGTAATATTGACATAAGAAGTAATATTTTGTCGTTGCATTTTTGTTTTTTTCTTACAGATTTTGTGCATTCACCTAAAGCGGTTCCGGCACGAGGTGATGTACTCCTTCAAGATCAGCAGCCATGTCTCTTTTCCGTTGGAAGGTTTGGACCTTAAGCCGTTTCTGGCCAAAGAGAGCCCATCTCAGATCACCATGTATGACCTTCTCTCAGTCATCTGCCACCACGGCACAGCTGGCAGTGAGTCAGCATATTTACATTAAACATGTTTAGATTGTTGCTGTCTCAGAAAAAGTAATAACCCTGCTTTGCCATTTTTGCTTTTTCTCCAATATTGTGAAATCCTAGAGTGACTTTTACATTGCTTCACCTATTACAACTGAATGATTTCATCTAAGGACTTGCATTTATGTTATAAGTAGCTCATTGTATTGTAAAATGAAATGTAGTGAAAAGGTTTGTCCAGTCCTAAGAAGTGGATGTGGACATTTAGCCTTGTAACGGACACAGTTAGGGGCAGCCAGTGGCCTGGTGGTTAGGAAGTTGCTTGTGTGATTAGAATGTATTGTGTTCAAATCCCAGGACTGGTAGTGGCACAACTGGGGTACCTCTGAGCAAGATACCGCCCCTCACACTTGCACCACAGGCAGCCCACTGCTTTACTTGGTGAATGGGTTAAATGCAGAGAAAGAACTGTTCGCACTGTGCGCTGTTCATGTGTTCATGTGCGACTATAGGAGGCCTATACTTCTCATTTCAGCAAAAGTTTTGTTAACACAAAACAGCTATTTGCTGATGCTTTGAGTATCTGTCACAGCACACAGTGTGAACAGCACAAAATTGTTTATCTGCATTTAACCGCTTCACCAGGTGAAGCAGCGGTCAGTCAGGAACACAGTGGCTGGGAAGCAGAGTGTGAGGGCGATACTTCGCTCAAATGAAAAAGGTACCTCAGAGGTGCTTAGCAGTCTTGGGAATCGAACCCACAACATTATAATTGCAGGGCTCCATCTTCTAGGCCCTGGTTTCTCAACCACTGGGCCACGGACCACCGGTGGGCCATGATTCTAAAATCGAGACAGGCCATTGTTCCACAATTGATTAATCAATATCATCTAATGTGACCAAATGGGCCTTGGCAACATGCTGTGATGGATAGGTGGGCCTTAATGTTGAAAAGTTTGAGAACCATTGATCTAGGCTACCAGCAATATTTGCAATATTCAGATTAATGTTCGTTATGTTCGATCGTCTTTGACCCTTTTCTTTCATATTAAACATTATAAAAACATCTATTGAAACTCTTGGCCCAAAGGCATTTAAAACAAAGGCTTTTAAGCTGACAAGTCCTAACATCACAATAAGATGAAATGCATGGGGTTGGGCAGTGTTCAAATGTAGCACTTGTCTGTTGTTCTTTTAGTTATTAAAGTTAAGGTAGGTGTCCTGACATTTTTGAACTGTATGAGATGTGCATCTGTAATTGATTCAGTATTTTTGTCTTTTAGGTGGTCACTATATAGCATATTGTCAGAACGTAATCAACGGTCAGTGGTATGAGTTTGATGACCAGTATGTGACGGAGGTGCACGAGACTGTGGTGCAAAACGCAGAGGCGTACGTGCTCTTTTACCGGTAAGAGCAATGAGACAGGTGTCTTTTTTTGTGTGCCTAATTACAGTGTTTTGAGCAACCTCTAATTCATGCTGTCATTTTGAAGTAGGGATCTGGTGATCCCTTAATTTATTCTAAGCACTGATTTAAGCAAGCCATTGGACAGTGTATGAGAATGATCTCTCTCTCTCTCTCTCGCTCTCTCTCTCTCTCTCGCTCACGCTCTCTCTCGCTCTCTCTCTCGCTCTCTCTCTCGCTCTCTATCTCTCTCTCTCTATCTCTCTCTCTCTCTCAATTTCTCCCACTCTCACTCTCTCCCTTCTGCCCCCCACCCTTTCTCCCTATCTTTCTTTCTCTCTCCTCCTCTTCCTCTCCCCCCTGTCTGTCTCCCCTCTCTCTCTCTCTCTCTCTATGTCTGTCTCAGGAAGAGCAGTGAGGAGTCAGTGAGAGAGAGGCAGAAGGTTGTAGCTTTGGCTAATCTGAAGGAGCCCAGTCTCTTACAGTTTTACATTTCCAGAGAATGGCTGAACAAGTTCAACACTTTCACTGAGCCGGGCCCAATCACTAACCACACCTTCCTCTGTCAGCATGGAGGTATACAGACACACACACACATCTACAACCTATTTTGATAAGTTAAAGTACAAAATGTCCAAATGTCAACATTTTAAAATGACATTAAGCCCCCTTCCAATTCTCTGATTGATCAACCCACACATAGCTGTTGTCATAGTATCTGTACACTTGTTTAATACAAAATGCCAAAATATGTTGACGTATAAGAAATGAAACAGAGCAAGTCCCCTTCACATACTATATAAAATAAACTAGTTTCATATTTGGTGCAGCTAGGGGCCTGGTGGTGAGGGAGTTGCCCCTGCAATCAGAAGGTTGTGGGATCAAATCCCAGGATTGCAAGTGGCACCAGTGAGGTACCTTTGAGCAAGGTAGCGTCCACAATCACTGTTCCCCAGGTGCTGTGTCGCTGGCTGCCCACTGCTTCACTTGGTAAATGGGTTAAATGCAGAGAAAGAACTTCACACTGTTCACACTGTGTGCTCTGGTGTGTTCACATGTAACTATAAGAGGCCAGTTTACTTCACCGTCAATGAATATAAACCCAGTCCAGAATGAACTGGAGAGTGTTTCAGTCTTGACAATTGTCTTGCATAATCTGTGTTGTTGACAAGATACTCACTTGGGCTGCCATATTGTGCAGGAATCCCTCCAACGAAGTATCACTACGTGGATGATCTGGTTGTCATCCTGCCTCAAAACGTGTGGGAATATCTTTACAACAGGTGAGCAGCGCAGAGCATTGTGAATTTTTTTTAACACCCCTGATTTACAGCTTCCAGTTAAATGTCTGATTTAGTGATGGGCGCACACATGTCGAGGGATCATCCACTCGACAAGCACTTTTACCTGACAGAGTTTGTACTTTTTTAAATGAGTTTCATACAGTTTTCTCATGGGTGTAGGAATCTTTGACTTTGCATGTTTCTCCTGTTTGTTCAGTAGCATCTAATCTCACAGCACCACACGTTTGTTCTATTCCTTAAAGGCACTGACTGATTGACAGATGTCTTACCTTCTAATGGTGGTAAAGAGTAGCTGGTGATAGTAACGGTGGTAAAATCATCAGGAAAATATTATTTTAAGCTGCAAAAGCTCAGTTTTATATTTTAACGTCTTTTATATTTTGACAGTGGATGAATTTGATGGTATGCAGTTATTCACCAGTTCAGGGATGATTTCTCAGATATTTTTCAGGTTTCCGGTAGGTTCAAATTAGTTCCAGTTGCAAATAGCTGTTCTCAGGCCTTTAGTGTTTTTTAACACTACTTTAGTTTAATTAAGTTTGTACAGCTGATAATAAGGCCAGTAATGATCTGTTTAGTAGGCAATGCCATCATCGTGTCTCACTATTTTCTACTTGCTTCAACACTTGCATATGACAAATAATGAGGTGAAACTAAATGTGTCTAAAAGGCTACACTTTTTAACACAGAAGGGTTTGCATGCATCAATGTGTACTGGCTGCACCAGGACCTCCATTTAAATACAACCAAAGTTGTAAAAAGTG
>JBBPDE010000083.1:8928144-8941764 GCA_037974605.1 Nannopetersius ansorgii | reverse complement strand
CGCTTCAGGCCTTCAGCCCTTCAGCAGAATTCAAATGAGCCATTTTAATCTAGATTAATCTAGATTAATTCCAAGATTGCAATGAGATTAATCTAGATTTTAGAAAATAATCTATGCCCACCCCTAATATACACAAACAAAAAGTTAGGGATATTTGGGTGAAATGTTAGGATGAACCTAAAATGCACTATAACCTTTACAGGTGAACTTAATGTGACCTTTCCTAAAAGTTTGAATGCACATGTCCAACTGTTCAGTGTTTCAGTATTTTTGTATTTTTTACACAACTTGCTGTTTTCTGACAAGGAGCTTAACAGCAAAATTCACAGCTGGTGTTCGACCAATGCATTTCCTGGTTCCATCAGAATTAGTATTTAAACAGTCCTCTTCATCATACTGTTTATATTTTGACATCATGACACCAAGATGACACCTAAGAATTGATCAGCAGTACCTCGACATTGTGAGGCTTCAAACAGGATGTTCTCAGATGGAAGTGGCCACTGAGGTTAGAGTGCCACAGAGTGTCATCAGCAGGTTGCAACAGAGATACAAGGAAGAGTCACAGAAAGGCATAGAAGTGGATGTCCTTTGGCCACATCCCACACTGATAACCGCCTCATTGTAAACAGAGCCCTGCAGAACTGAATGATGAATGCCACTCAACTCTGGGGAAAATTAACGGGAGGTGAGAGGCACCCAAGTGTCACGTCAGACCATTCGAAACCATTTACACCAGCGTGGTCTGCCTGCTAGACAATCTGCTAGGGTACCTGACCACATGACATAGACACAGGCAGCATTTACACTGAATGAGGAACCAGTGGGCCTCAATGCTGTTCTCTGATGAAAGTCGTTTCACGTTGAGCAGAAATGATGGCCGCCAACGATGTTGGAGACATCAAGGAGAGCGCTATGCATCAGCCACTGATGTCACAGGATGAGTGGTAGGCAGGTGTGCCTAGTCAATACAGCACTGCCCTATACTTTGTGAATGGTACAGTGACAAGCCCATACTACCTGAATAACATTATTAATCCAGTCATTGTGCCCCTGCATGAACAACACCGGCCTAATTTCATCGTTATAGATGACAATGCTCCAGTTCATCAAGGTTGCATCATTAAGGAACAGCTGCTGGAGACCAGTGTATCTCAAATGGAGTGGCCTACACTTTCTCCAGACCTCTATAGAAAACCCATGGGAACACCTGAGTCACTGTGGTGAGGCTCGTAACTCTGAACCCCAATGACCTGAGACTCTAATGACCTGAGGGCTGCCCTTCAAGAAGAATGGGATGCCATGCCTCAGCAACCAACAGGTCGAATTGTGAACAGAATGAGACGTCATTTCCAAGCTGTAATTGATGCTCAAGGGCACAGGACACGTTAGTGAGACATTGACATTTTTGTTTAGGTATACTCACTGTTGTTGGTTTTTGTTTTAGTAAATTGTTTGAGATGAGGAAATCACCATTGCACTTAAATGCCCTACTTTCATGCCATCACCGCAGTGTGAACTTTTTACATTTTCCATTAATTTCACCTGTGTGTGTGTGTGTGTGTGTATGAACATTGTGGATATAGAAAGGTACACACTGAAGTGTCCTCAGTTGCTTGGTAGCTGCTCAAAAACAGAAATAATACACCACAAAATTGCACATACAGTAAAATCATAGTAGTCATTCATAGTAGTTTGATATTACCGGATTAATTGTAAAGACATTTACCCAAAAATTACCCAATTTTTTTGCCAATGGTGTTGAGAACAATCATGCTTTAATACTGTACGACTACAGTTTAGTTCAAATGTTAAACCTTTCATTATTTTAATCAGCCAACTGTACAGCTGGAGATACTACTAACAGAATCCAGCACACCTCCTTCTACAGGGTGAAACAATGGACAGTCACCCAACACTTCATAAAATGGGGAAGTTATCCAGTCCTTTCCGGACTTGCTTTGTCATGTTAGTATGAAAGGTTTTATTTTACATGGCTTCTCTCTGTTTATTAGAGTGCTGGCCTGCTGCCATATGACACATTTTCTTGTGATTTCTTTGTCTGAAATGCCTCTGGACACTTTTTACACACACAAAAAAGATGTGGTCACATAGGTCCTTAGACCACCTCAGCAAGTGATTGCATACATTGGGCAGACACTGTTATCCAAAGCGTCTTACAGTTCGAGGAAACACAAGTGTCAGGACAATGTGAGAACCAGAGGAGAGTTCTAAGGGCAAAATCTTTATTTAGAGAGTAGTGCAAGATCAAGAGAGGAGGCACTCTCTGACTAGATGAGTCTTCAGGAGATTTTTGAAGATGGAGAGGAATTCTGCTGCCTTATGTAGGGATGGCAGAGCCAGACCGTGTTGATTGGAGGAGTGGAGAGAGCGAGTAGGAACATAAGGCTGAACGATGAGATTGAGGTAGCCTGGTGCAGATCACTCTGTAGAGTTAATGACGTGAATTTAATTCAGGCAGCCATGGGTAGCCAGTGTGGGTCAATCAGCAGTGGGGTGACATGCAACCTTTTGGCTTGCTGTGTTCTGTTCATTCACGTTAGTGTTTTTAGCACTCTCTACCTGTGATCGGATCACACAGGATGCATTTTAAACAAGGGCCTTAAGATCAGAGGTCTCTGTAGGTCTCTGGGATGAGACATCAGATCTGAAGTAGGAATATTGTATTGAATTTCAATGTTAATTTTTCCAATGTTCATACGCTCATCTTTTCCACAGCTTTGGTGAAATATTTCACTATGTTAGAGACAAACCGTTAGCCGTTTTTTTATTAAGCTCTTACTGAGAAACTGTAATGGAAAGACTGGCTTGTGTTGCTGTTGTGTGTTGCACTCAGGTCTGTGAAATGAATTGCAAACAAACAGTTTCTGAGTTCCAAACAATGTCTATCTCTATACATCACATTCTGACACGCCTACTGTATACACACCCTTTTTTGTACACACATTCTTAGACCACCCAAAGCTTGCCAAGACCACCCACGTCACTACATCTCTATATTCTCCTAATGCCTCATTTCTGTGCCTCCCATCGTCCCCTCTCTTTTTAGAGCCACCGGGCCCAATTGACAACAGCAAGATCGCAGTGCTGAAGGGGGGTCATTTCCAGCTTAAACAAGGTGAGGGTGATAAATTTGTGTGAAATATAGATTCTATAGATTCCTTGTAAATGTTTACATTTAACCAGCATTCAGTTAAACTCTAATGTATTTTCACTTTTTTTGTTCCCAACTGGCACGAGTCTTGAGTGAAAGTATCAATAAATATCTTTAATATTCAGACACTCTATTAGAACAAGAAGATCCCAATTCATACCTTTCAGTTTCACCTAAATAGGAAATCTATGTTTTATCTTTTTGGAATCTTATTGCAATTATTCCTTTTTATCACAGGCAGTGCATACCTGTTCAGGGAGGAAGCGCAGGTGCAGATTTACATTTCATTAAGTGTAGCTTTTATTTACCAAAACCAAACATAAAATCACATGAGGGCCAATACACTTCCAAAAGCTAACACAAAGGACAGGTACAGGGAATGTGAGGATGGACTGACAAAGCCCACAAACTCAGGAACTCTTTATACTAAATGTGCACGGACCAAAAACCAATCACACCACCATCATCATCATTATTACTTAATCCCTGTCCGGGATTTTACTTTGCTGGGTGTGTGCGTGTGTGTGTGTTTGTGTGCGTGTGCACAGGAGCTGACTATGGGCAGATTTCTGAGGAGACATGGCAGTATTTGTTGGGGATTTACAGCGGTGGTCCTGAAATTGCTGTGAGGCAGAGCATCAGCCCTCCAGACCCCGACAACCATGGAGAGAGGAAGATAGAAGCAGAAACCAGAGCACTCTGAGCGAGTAAGACACACACACACACACAGTGCAGCATTCAGATACAGTAAGGAGGTAGTAATACATTCAATGAACTCTGAATCTGATATGCCAGAAAAGGCTGACACACAAACCATATGAGCAAGACCTGACAAGACTATGTACCAAATAAGGTGTGAAATACTGATTAACACTGAAAAGCTCAACAGTAAAAATGTAGTGGGGTCATGTGAAATAGTTGAAATGAGCTTAAGGTTAAAGATATTCGGTGGATCAGTTTGTTGGTTTTTTTCACTCCCTACAAATTGTCACCATTCATACACACACCCACAAACACGCACACAAGCATATGCACAACACACAAAATAAATTACATTTCATCATCCCAGTTCCTTTTGTTGTGCTGTGTTAAACAAATTGGGGTGAAAGTTGCTCTTTTGCTCTGTCTACAGTATATTTTAATAATAGCTTGGCATTGGCCTTTTCTCAAGCAGCTTTATGAGGAGCTTATCTAACAGGCCTGAGCAAGTTCCACATATCTTGACATCTTGTTAGCCGCTGAGACTCTTTGTTGAGGGCTATAAAAGAAAGTCAAAAAAGAAAACTTTTACAAAATACAGGTTTAAGAATTGTCTAAGCTTCAAATGCTTACCATGTGCAGTATCGTGAAGTTTTCTTAATGAGTGCTAAATAATTTCATTACATGCAGCATCTTATTATTATTATGTGCAATAGTCTTACCATGTATATATCACTATGTATGTCAATATATATACCACTGATTTCTACTGCGTGCATATTGCAAGATACTACTACCATCTGTGTCTTTAGGATTTACTTAACTATAGTATTTATACCCAGTATTTGTGTATATAGCATAGTGTATTTCATATTGAGGTTTTTCTATGAATTTTTATTGGATTTATGTAGACTTTATATCTTATATTGTTCTTGTCTTTGTGTCTCTGTGTGTCTGTGCAGTCATAACATATGCAATTTCCAGCAGGATCAGTAAAGTTTTCTGATTCTGATTTCAGTATTGAAGCAAAACACCTTTAACTTCAAAATATCTAATATTTTGGAAAATATGCGCTCATATTACAATACCTTAAGGGTTGTTCTATATTTTACCATTAAAGACTCAAAGAAGCAGAGATGTGTTATACCACTGTTGTAATTTCTAACTCTCTTTCCTCTTCCTAGGTGGCGGTCTGAATGTGGCTGAGCATTTTCGCACCATGTTTATGCCTGCTTTCTTGTAAGCACTTTGTGAGCGCACCCAATGCCATGATCTGCGACCTGTAGAAGACGTGGACATCTAGTAGTTCAGAGATCGTAGGCTAGAAGGTCTATAGATTATATCGGACAAACTAGTGTAGAATAAGCCACTGTCCTGCTGTGGGGAGGGAGTTTATTTCCCTTTCCCACCACCTTTGCTGCCCCACCCACTCAACTGCACATGTATACCAAAAAATTCTAATATACATATATTGTATGTCAAAAAGGCTAAAAATGCTTTACACATTTAATGGGGTGGCAAGATAATGTAGACTGTAGGATGTAAGACTTTAGAGATGTTTACTGCCAGGGAGATTTAGCAGGCCGGCATTTTAAGGGACAGTTATGCATTAGTCCATGTCACGTTATGCCAACTGCACATGAGTCTATACTTCCATGAATGTACATACTTAAAAACAAACTCCCTAACAGGACCCTTACAAATCTATTCAAAAATCAACCCCGATTACACCAAATCCTCAAAGTCTTAACAGAATACAGAATAATCTGCTGCATTTATAGCATGTGGTTGATACATGACAACAATTGTGTTACGTTTCCCAACACTAATAAAAGAAGGCATTGGGCAGTTGCTAAATTGTCCATAGATGTTTTTTTAAAACACGTTGTCAAAGTTATCTAAATATAATGCCATTACAAATACATGATTATAATTGTTTATGTTTACATCATAAAAGTTGTCTTAGTGATTACTATCACAATAACCAGGATATCGTACAGCCATGTTCGTTTGAAACATTCCCATCATCAGGGGCCGTTAACACTCATAACAGATCACCTTTGGATGCTTTAGTGAAAGGGAGGAAACCCACACTGGTAGGATCTCATGAGAGTATGTATATCAGTAGTTACAGTTACAGACATCTTAAATATATTTGCTGGTATATATTGTCTGTGATGGCTCAATAAATAGTCAAAATTATAGATTACTTGATTACTAATATAATTAGCTGCGACAGCCCTGGATAGTTTTAAGACACTTCTAGTAAAAGGTGATTAAGCTGTAGAAAGTGTATAAAGAGAAGAACTTGTCCTAATTCTTAACTTGTGTATTGTCTTAAGCCTTATATATTTGTGTAAGTTACTGTTTTTAATTTGTGTTAGTCATTTAAAAAATGTATTCAGGAAATTCAGAAACTGCCTAATGGCTTCTTTTATAACCAAATGTTAGCTGTTTTTCAGCTCTTTTCTAGGTGGAGGGAAATGTGTCAAAAATCACTGCTTATGGTTATTGGCTCTACAGCAGTAGACAGATGAGGCTGAAAAAAGCCTCCTTTAAGTCTATGACTACAAATCATTATTATTTAGTGTTCAACAGATCAACTTAAATGTTAACCCCAAACTCCCTAGCTAGGTTACCTTGACAAATAAATAGATTTGCCCTGAGTTGCAAAACACAGGTGATCACCTCAGTCTCGTAATGATGAGTTTTGCTGTCAGCTAATGATATTGTTCCGAACAGTAACTTCCTTGAAGACAGTAGCTAATAACCTGCTTCCAAGGTGAGTCATACTCATCTGACTAAATATGTTGTTTTCATTCCTGGTCTGAAGCTCTTACTTAGAAACACCTCAGATTTGTGTGACGATATCATACGTAGTGGAATATTAATATTCTGGAATATTGACTCATTCAATGCTAGTGCTGTCTTGTCACACACCATTATTTATTCAGTGCTAGTGATTTCTGACAAAAGGTAGCTGACAAGGGGCGTCCGTCTGCATTTTGTTCAAATTGGAGTGCAGAAAAGAACATCTGGGGACAATTACATTTTTAAAAAATCGGGCTAAATTATCTTTACTGTACTGTACCTGTATTATCTGACTTCTTATAGTAGAAACAATTATTAAATCTTTTGCACCAGTTTAGTTAAAGGAACGCAGGCAGATTATAAATGTGTATTACGAACTAATGCACAAGCCTAAATATTCTTTGGAAATTGGAAAAAAGTGCACTTCTGTCTTTCATATGCATTTAAGAAAGAGCCCAGTGCAAAATAGTGGGTGGAGATATTAGTGATTACACAATCTGCTCAACTGAGCAGCTATTGGCATTCGGTTCTATAGCGATTTTCCACCTTTTTAAACAAGATTTAAAACTTTGAAAGGGCCTCAACTATCTTACCATGACAACATTCTACCTTAAGTGTATGTATGAGGAGATGCAGAATGTGCAGCACAGAATATGTCCTAATGTGGCCACAACATGGGCATGAAGCCCATACTATTGTTTCACACTTTTTTATTAGCTGGAGAAGAATTACACCCCTGTTCAATGATTTTGTAGGAAAGAACATGACTTTTAAACACTGATTTCACTGTTCTGTTCTAAGAATGCGTGAGACCAAACATCTTGCACCTCACAGGCACTAGGTGGACACATTTAGTGTAATAAACAGTAGTTTTAGTTAATCACACATTAAATGTTTGTGGTTGTATCAGTGCACATTTTTGTGCTGTGCATGGACTTGTTTGTGCATCTGGCTCTGAGTGTAATGGTGCTACTGCCAATACAATTATACAACAAACCTGTTGTTAGTCACTGGATGCAAGTTAGCATGGATGAAAAGCTATGAAGAACCGCATTCGTTTAAATGATTGTTTTGCTTGTTATTGATTGTACTCTTGATGTTAGGAGGATGTGGTAGAGAAATTTGGGGGGGGGGGGCAGACCTGTGTTTGCGGCAGATTTCACCACAGTCCAGCACCAAAAGTTAATCAAGATGTCCCCTGATGTGTTTTCTTGTTACACCCCAAGTTCTGTTGAGTGAGTCCATAGTTCAGGAATCCTGAGATATCTACATGATGAAGTAATCCTATTGAAGGGCAGTCATTACATCAGGGATAATTTTAAATGCACAAAATAGGTGTCCTATAATCTGTGCTGGGCTGGCGCCCCGCCAAGGATAGGCTCTGGATACCCCTGACTCTAGAGTGGATTAAGAGGTTACAGAAATGAGAGGTTACAGAAATATAACCCTATACTATATGTGACAAAAGGGGGGTTGAAATAGCATTTCCCCTGTTGTAATTCACCAGTATAGAACATTGACCAGAAAAACTGACATTCTCCAGTTAAGGAGTTAATACTGACCTGTACATTCAGTTCAAGGTATGTGCAATAGGATGAATGAGATGAGTTGACTTTAGTGGCTTTTAACTACAGAGCACTGCGAGCTGAACATAAAACATCAGTGCAGCGTAGTGTAAATTTAAA
Organism: Nannopetersius ansorgii; assembly: GCA_037974605.1. Classification (NCBI taxonomy): domain Eukaryota; kingdom Metazoa; phylum Chordata; class Actinopteri; order Characiformes; family Alestidae; genus Nannopetersius; species Nannopetersius ansorgii. The sequence continues at coordinate 8,933,394 of JBBPDE010000083.1, read as the reverse complement.
GTTAGCAGCAGGCGCTAGGTGGATTACACATAAATACAGGCCATCCTTTACTGTTGTATCAGATTGATCCTACCTTTAGTCCCATCTGTGTTTTAAAACATGTATATTTAAATATTTAGTCTTACATTCTTATTATTATTATTATTATTATTATTATTATTATTATTATTATTATTATTATTATTATTATTGTTGTTGTTATTGTTTTATTTATATATTGTTTCCTTCTACTGAGCAGAAAGGTCAAAACTGTTGTAATATGTGGACCAGTTATGGACAGCTTGTTGGTTTGTTAGGTGGTACTAAATTAAAATAAATGTAAAAGACTATTCAGCTGTTACATCTGAACAAAGAAAATGTGTTATGCTAATTGTTAATTTCAACCAGTTGAAATTGCAAGCTTACTGCTGCTGTCATGGCTTTTTGACTCTAATCTGAGAGTTAAGATGTCTCTGACTTCTTGACAAATGAACTAATAAAGCCTGTTCTTTCATCACTGTTTTCATGTTTTTTAAGTGAATGTGAAAGTGATCGTTCTGTCGTACGTGAACACACAGCAGCATGCAGTGTGAACAGCACGAAATTCTTCCTCTGCATTTAACCCAATCACCAAGTGATGCGGGGGGCAGCCAGGAACACGGCGCCCGGGGAGCAGTGCGTGAGGACGGTACCTTGCTCAGGGTACTTCAGTGGTGCCTAGTGGTAGGGGCTGGAATGAGATAGAATGGTATTACTGCATTTTACATGGCTCTAAACCTAAATTAGAGCTGCTACAGTGTGACGCAAATCCAGATTGTACTTGAATGATACTGCAACTACTGAGCTTTTATTCTTCATATTTTCATGTAACGTCTCATGAATTTTGCTGGGTTTTTTTTTTTTGCTTTATGTATATGTATTCCAGTACTACAGTAATGTAATCGGTCCGCATGTCACAATTTTAGTCTTTTCATTAAGGGTTTGTGTAATGAAATGAATGCGATGAGAATTTGAATGTCTTTATCATGAACTCATGACCTTTTGAGTTCTGCTCTGATTGGCTGCCTTGTATTGTGCCTTGTTCAGAAAGCACCCCAGGCTAATTCATTCCTTATAATGACAAATGCTATGAAGTGCTGTATGTGATCTAGATCAATTCAAAATGTAATGGCTTTTGTGAAATCATGAAAGTACCTACTCAAAAACAGCTTAATTTCTATATACAGACTATATAATCTGGTTGTTTAGTGTCATGGATAACACCACTGCCTTAGAAATGGGAGAGTGGGGTTTGATTCCTAACTTGGGCAGCACACCACACCACCAATAAGAGTCCTTGAACAAGACTCTGAACACTGAATTTGCCTACGCTGATATGAAAAAAAAAAACAAAACACCTCTGCCAAATGTTGTAAATGTAAACATGAACAAATTGACATGAGGGAATATAGAGTGAGGAGAGTACGCTGTGAAGTGTAATGCATGAAATGTAATGGTCTTTTTTTGTGCCTTTTAACATGTCATCACAAAAAGCTTGCAAGTGCAATTGTTGTTTTTAAGGTAGTATATAGTGAATTCTGGGGTTGATTATGTTTACCTATGTACTGAATACTACTAAGCTGGTTATTTAACTCAACCAGGCACAATTGAGTTAATAACTGGTATTTTTTTTATATAAATTGCTACAAACTGGATGTATTTCACACACCCTAAGGAGACTAGTAAAGCACATGCCTGTCCCTCAGCCCACCCCAAACCCTCCCCCCAAGCTCCCCCCCAAGCTACCCCATCCCTCCCTGCCAGTGCGGCTTTAAGTGCACAGACTGTCCCATTAAAACAATCTCCCAGGGGTGGTGTGTGTGTATGTGTGTTTGTCACAGAAGACCACAACCATCAATGATGTCATTTCAAGTCCCCCTCCTAATAGCAAACGGACGAAGGGAAGCCCAGCATAAGGAGATGGAGGGGAAGATGAGAGGGTAGCATTGCAGTGAAGGGAGCAAAGCCTCAGACTTGCTGATGTGGAGAATATCGTCTGTTTCATCAGGGGCAACCCCAAGTGAGTATTTTTTTTTCTTATCTGTGCTATCAGTACCTCAGACTCAGTTAAATGCTTTAATGCTTTCACTTATTCACAAGAACAGCTGCGAGCAGCTAGCAGGTCTAGGAGGAAGCTATCCTGGCTTTTTTTTTCTGGCAGCAAGGGTGTGTCCTTTGTTTCTGGAATGAGATTTCCTTTACCTTGCTGAAGAAAAAGGATTGTAACAGGATTAGAATTTAATACTTAAAGTACAACCTGGAAAAACAATCTCATGTTTTAATCTGTCTTAGATCAGTTTTTCTTAACTGATATTATTATTATTATTATTATTATTATTATTATTATTATTATTATTATTATTGTATGGCATTCTATTGTAAAATCCAGTATGTTTTATACCACAAAGCATATACTTGGCATTTTTAGTGATGTAAAGATACTGTTATTATTTTACTTATTTTGGAGCCACATTTTCTTAACCTGACAAATTATAAAAAAGTAGCTTGTGTTTTTAAAACATAGAGAAAGCATGTAAGACCACACCCTCAGTACAATAACCCTGTACTTACAAAGAAGTAACACAAAGTAGGTTATGCGCAAACAATATAAATGTTAGTATTTATAAATATCTCCTTTATAGTATCTGTCTTCAACCATATATATTTCAGCTTTATATTCACTGAATTTAACTGAATTGCATTGAAGTTTCAATGCCCCAGAGCATGTTTCCACTAAATTAGTTTTAAGTCTAATGATTGAACCACATTTGGAAAATGTTGCTTCTTGATTACCCAGGATTACCCAACGACAACATGCAGTGCTCAGGGAAAATATTTTAAGGGTGAGGTGGAGGTCATGTGTACTTTCATATTCAATCATAATGACTTTGTTACACATAATTACCCTCAATAATGAGCCATTCGCTGACAGGGAGGGTTGTCTATGGTCTACACTGCCTGTCTGAGCCTCGAGACGACATGGAATATTTTACTTACATAATGACTCCGGTGTTTCACCAAATTATCAAATGTACAAGGAGCAACTGACTGAAGTTTAGTCTAAAAAGTAACTGCTCTGGCTCTTCTGAAAAGCTCTGGTTTTTGGATTGTGAGTGTCATCAGTTATGTGCTAGAATGCTAGAATGAAAGGGACTCACTGTGTGTTCTCCAAGGTAGGATGTGACCATATGTTCAAGTAAACCAAGTGATTCCTTGAGGCTTTATAGAACAAAAGTCCAACACTAATGCGGAAGGGTTCATACACACTATACACTATTCAAAATGCAAAAAAAGATGTCAAGGGCAATGTTCAAATCTTATTTTTATTTTACATTATTCTGAGTATTTCCTTTTACATTGTTTTGAGCATTATTAACATTAATTAATGTGATTAAATAATATATTGTTTAGAGAGAGAGAGAGCAGAAGTATGCGTGTTGCTAAATACCTGGAGGGAGACTAGGTCCAGTCTAAAAAGAAGTTATGTATTTGTTTAAAAACCTTTCTCCTAAGAGCTTTTTTGGCCTTTACTGAGCTCTTGTTGGGAATTCTTGTAAACCAAAGACCACAGAAAAAAATCTGTTTCCTCCAGTGTTTACACTCGTAGCCAAACGAATATGATAAACGTCATCTGCCTGAAAGCTGGAGTGCAGACTGAAGGTCAAACTCTCGCTCTTCTCTTCGAGAGAACTCTTTCATCCAGCTCCTCAGCTCCTCTTTCATTCCATCTGGGCCTCTTTGGAGTATGTTATACAGTAGAGACTGGATCTATTTCTAATTTCTGGGTGTGTCCCAGTTATACTCTATACACTTATACTGCACAGTACACTGTATACACAAAAGAACTGGGACTTTAATGCCATTGCATTCCACTACAGAGATTTTAATATACAGTTGGTCCCCCTTTGCTGCTATAACAGCTTCCACTCTTCTTGGAATGCTTTCCACATGATTTTGGAGTTTCTGTGGGGAATTTGTGCTCATTCATTCTGTAGAACATTTATGAGGTCAGACACTGATGTTGGATGAGAAGGTCTGTCTTGCAATCTTCGTTCCAGTTCATTCCAAAGGTGCTAGATGAGGTTAGGGTCTGTGCGGCACAGTCAAGTTCATCCAGACCAAACCCCTCCAACCATGTCTTTACGGAGCTTGTGCTTTGTGCACTGGGACACAGTCCTGCTGGAATAGAAAAGTCCCTGTTCGTGTAATGGTCGGGCGTCCCAATACTTTTGTCCATATAGTGTATGTACACCTGGTATTGAGCTTTGGAGGCTAAGGGTTAACTTGTAACTCGTTTGTACTAATCAAAGCATTGTATTTCTCACCAGAGGCAGGACAGAAACCTGAGAGGTGTTGAACCTGCAACGTATTGAAGAAGCAAACAATGGGTCAAAGCCACGTCTGGGATTACGGGACAAAGCAAGACATCACAGAAGTGGAATTTCAGGTGGCTTTCAGGCTCACCACTACTCACAATCTACAGATACATATATATCAAATCTGCATTCCAAAATACACCTATCCATATATTCCATTTTCATAGGACCAGAAAATCTCTCTTTGTTTGTTTAAGCCAGTTTTCTGCCATCTCTCATCTAAAGCTAGACTGTGAAATTTCATTCACATCGTTTGAAATAGGACGTCTCCTTTTGCTCTCTCCAAAGAGGGAGAAATTCACGAGTGCAAATATTTAGATTTGGCCTGTGTGTGTAAGACTAAGCTGGGAGTGGAGTGGTGGTACGACACTGACCCTCTGGACTACCTCACACACACACACCTCCTCTCTGAGATGCACACAGAGGTAGCTTAAATACTGTAGTTCTCTTTCATCTAAAGTTATTTTCGTCTCTTGACCCCAGGCCACCAAAAGAAACACACCAGTGCATTCCAAGGCAGCTTTGGGCCTCCCTTTTACAATCTCATATGCTAACTTGCCGTCGCACGCTAGTTCTACCACTGTTGCAATGTAAACATAAAACATTACAGTCTGCCAGTTAATAGCTATAGTGAGTCCACCTGGAACTGTGTCTCTTAGGTAGTGCAAGGTAGCATTGTTAAGTCAGTATCACAGTATTAACAGATAATGCTTGTCAAATTTCCATTATGTGTGTATGTTACATTAATGTTGTCTGTTCTTTATATATAATGTCAGGCTTTAAGAAACCGATAAAGGATTTTGAAGGCCGATACCGATACAAATATTTGTTGGTTTTAAAATCCAATATTCCGATA
>JBBPDE010000083.1:8911940-8928044 GCA_037974605.1 Nannopetersius ansorgii | reverse complement strand
AATGGGTTAAATGCAGAGGTTGAATTTTGTGCTGTTCACACTGTGTGCTGTGGTGTGTTCACGTATGACAAATGTTCGCTGTGGTGAGTTCACACATGGCCACTTTATCTTCCTCAAGGGTACCTCAGTGGTGTCTTTAGCAGCCCTGGAATTCAAACCCACAACCCTCTGATCACAGAGGCAGAGCTCTCTTACCAGCAGCCGCCCCAAACATTTTTAGCAAAGTATGGTTTTAATCCATCCTTTGAGTAGCACAGTAACTAATAGAAGTAACTAATACGAGTAACACAATCCACCCCCTGCATTCTGATACTCCCTCCTGCTGTCCAGTTTTTTTGCCCTCTGATTGATTAATTGAATGTTCTTTGCTGCACTCTAATTTGCTAGCTGATGTCCCACTTCTAATATGAATCCTCTGCTTTCTACCCAAATAAATTACATTTAATTGATTTTACAGCCTGATTGGATTTTCTCCTCATGTAATCTGATTGGCTCTTGGTTGCTCTGTTGCTACTACAGATTTAATATTGATGAAACTACTTTATAAACTGTTTTTCATCTTGAAAGGTATAAAATATTTTATCTAAGTTACATGTAATTGTAGAAACATTGTGTAGTCCTTCCACGGCTTGCTCATTTTAGCTAATAAACTAAGAAATCATTTGATGTTTAAAAAATCAAAGGTTCCAATATTAATAGATTGCCGAACCTGTATATAAAGAATCAATTTCACACATAAATCCCTAACTGCAAACTAATCCTCCCTCTCGAGTTTCAGATGTTTCTGTCATTACCACAATGTGACAGAGAATGTCTGATCAATATGGTGACCTACACATTGTACGCTCAACACTGCCATCTAGTGGCCATTCACCCAAATTGTATTGCTGATAAATCTTAAAGGAGCTTTTCACATCTGTTCTGGCCAGATCCCAGCGAAGTCACCCTTTTTAGGACTAAACCACTGTGTATTTATTCTATTAATTATTATTGTCGTATTTTTTTATGTAAGCGTTCTAGCTAGCAATTAGTATTCAAAAGCCATTAAGAGTGAAATGTTATAGTACTAATAGTTATATTACTACTACTAAATTACGGCATTTATCCAAAGCAACTTACATTCCCTAACTACAGGGGACAGTTTCCCTGGAGCAAATTAGGGTTAAGGGTCTTACTCAGGAACCCAGTGGTGGAATACTGAAGGAAGGATTCGAACACAAGACGTCTTGGTCCAAAGGTATGTAGCCTACCCACCAGACCACCACCACAATACTACTACTAACGGTGATGATGATGATGATGATAATGGTGATGATGATGGTGATGATGATGATGATTGTTGTAATAAACTTTTACTTGAATTTAAGCCGATGCTTTTAGTTATTTAGTAATTAAAACACTAAAGCCATTCAGAGCAAAAATCAATAAATAAAATAAATTAAAAAAATAACCACAACAACAACAACAACAATAATAAAGGACTGGTGTTATTATTCAGGAATTACATGCATATTTTACACCAAGACTTACCAGCAGATCACTAGTGCAAAATGTGGCTTAGCGTTAATAAAATGAAAAATAAATGCAATAAAATAGCAGACGAAAAGGTAATGATATTAACATTCAGTAACATTCGGTAAATACATGGCAATGATTATACGTTTTGTCAATAAATGGTAATGATAATAATAATTACCATTAATTGAATTTGTAACACATTTATTCCATTAAAAATGTCTATCAATATAGGGCAGTAATAATCAACATTCGGTAACATTAAATCAATATTTAACAATATCCATGTGTTATCCATATGATTATTTTTGTTGTTGTTATTGTATATTAAATTAATCATTAATAAACACAATAATGTTAGAATAGAGAAGGTCAATCCCAATGACGAATCTGCGTCTGTGACAAACTGTCCACTATAAATCTCACAAAGTGTAATAAGTAACACTCCATAAAATCGTATTATTTTACGAATATGAAATGTGTCATTTTTAAAACGGATTTAATAATTTTTTTCATTTACTGTTCTTGACGTTTCGCTGAATCAAGGTTTTATTTTCTGTCGCTGAGTTTACCAGAAGGAGGTCGATCATGGCGGCGCCCGGTGGAGGAGAGGAGCGGTCTGAGCATGGAGAGTATTTACAGTACAGCACAGTGCTGCAGCACCTCATTGGGGACAAGAGACAAGCCAAAGAGCTGGACCCCCGAGTGATGGGCGGCTTACCGAACCCACAGAAAACGGAGGAGCAGAAAATGATCGAGCGAGGAATGGAGAGCTGCGCGTTTAAAGCAGCCCTGGCCTGCGTGGGGGGTAAAACACCTCTAAACACACTGTCCTAAAGTATAGGGACACCTGACCATTACACCAGCAGGGACTTTAGTGGCATTACATTCAAATACATAGATATGTAGCGTGGAGATTGTAGATTACTTTATTGTTCTTGTACAGATCCTGTTATTCTACACCCTACACTGATACAGGCTCCACAATAATACCACATTTCATTATTTTATGCTTGATTTCATTATTTCCCTGCACTGATCGAACTGTACAAATACCATAACACAAGGTCTTTGCATTACTATAATAGAAATTATTAAAGGCAACAGAGGGCCTAGATCAAAACCCTGCTCATTAAAATATATTTGCCTGTAACAGTTTGGTCTCTTCTAGTAATGCTGAATCTTGTCAGCCTGGATTGCTGAAGTGACTTTGATAAAATGCAGATGTCATTTATATATAAGTCTTAAAGGATCAGTTCATTTCTGAGAAATAAGGAGAAGTTGGAAAAGGATCATTTAAATTTGACCCAGGAAAACACAACAATACAAGAAAGATGTAGTAGTGATGCTGTAACAAATGCATGGAGATAATTATACTTGTTTGACGTGTTCAATTTATCCTGCCAGGGTTTGTACTGGGTGGTGCTTTTGGAGTGTTCACAGCAGGAATCGACACTAATGTTGGGTTTGATCCCAAAGACCCACTGAAGACTCCCACGGCGAGAGAGGTTTTGAGGGACATGGGTCAACGAGGAATGTCCTATGCCAAAAATTTTGCCATTGTAGGCGCAATGTTCTCGTGTACAGAGTGCATCATAGAATCAGTAAGTTTCATGTATTCTTTTTCCCTTTTGAAGCTGCTGTTTTGTACTGTTTCATGCCATTTCCATGTCTTATCATGGACAGATTATATGTTTTATATATGTTTATTAAATTACTTTTATAATTTTTAAATGATTATTATCATTACTATTATTAGATTTATTCCACCCATTTTGTGAAGCCACTTCTCCAGGGCTGTGTGAGTAATTGGAAGGACTCTAGACCCTGCCCTTATATTGCTCTTATATTACATTAATCAATCAATCAGTTATGATCGTTTTAAAAACTTTGTCGTCGAGTCTCTTCTGCAATATATGGGGAGAGAAAAAGAAAGGTCGAGTAATCAGCCCGAGAATGCGGCTACAAGAGCTTTCAGCCGCCCTTAACCATAAAGGGCTTGGTAAGACCGTAGAGCTCATGCCACCTGGTGGTGCAACGTTAAAGTGCTGGACTTTGAATCAAAGACAGTTGTTGGAGCCCCCAGTGCAGTATTTTATTTTTTGCCCATTAAACCATTGTTTGTGTGTCTCCAAACAACTATGCAATCACACTTCTCACTTCACATTTTCTCATGGAAGTGCATCTGGTTTCCCAAGACTGCTAGGCACCTCTGAGGTACCCTGAGCAAGGTATCGTCCCCACACACTGCTCCCCAGGCACTGCGTTCGTAGCTGCCCACTGCTTCACTTGGTGAATGGGTTAAATGCAGAGGACGTATTTCATGCTGTCCACACTGTGTGCTGTGGTGTGTTCACATATGACTGAATTGTTACTTTCATATAATATGTTAGAATTTAGCCTTTAAATAAACCGTCCCTTTCCGAAAAGGTGGTCGTCAGTGTCCTAGAGCTTCTCTGTGTTTCTCAGACTTTCTTTTTGTCCCAAATCTTACATTCCTGATCCAGTTAATCAAGGGCCTCTGGAAACCTAAACAAACGAGTTGGGGTAGATTATGGTTAGAACACAACAGCCTAAGCTAGACCAGTGACCACTGGTCTGGTCTGGAATTTCCTTAATACTCAACCCTTAGATTTCTAAATGACTCCCCCTAGTGGATCTCTGTGTTTTTTTACTGATGCAAGTAATGTTTGCATAAATCTCTGTTCCAGCACCGTGGGAAATCTGACTGGAAAAATGCAGTATACAGTGGCTGCATCACTGGAGGTGCCATTGGATTCAGAGGTAGGAGTCAGATCACCTTTATTCTGTACCTTTTTAAAGGTCCAGGGACTATAAATCTGTGTAAAATATTGTTTGTATTATAATTTTAAACATCTAGCAGCGTTTGGATGAAAAAAACAAACAAAAGTGCAGTAAAGCACTGCTGAAACCAGACTTCAGGGTTTCTGAGAGCTAACCTGATGGTATGTGAAGTATATAAAGTTGCACTACAGTACAATTCTGCAGTGACATGACATTAAGACATCACCACATATTAAAGTCTATATTTAAATGCAGTGTCATTACAGTCCCTGTTGGTGTAATGGCCATGCAGCCCAATACTTTTTTTCATGTTGGTTACATGCAGTGCTGGCTTGGCTGGTTGAACGCTCAAAGAGAGCAAGAAACTGTTTAGATAAAGGAACACAGTTTTGATCAAACCGGTGCAGAGGGAGGAGCCATGTACACTTTGTGAGGGAAGATTGAGACTGCCCAGTCGGGAGAAATGTGGTCAGAATACATCAGTAATTTATTGATGGTCCTTTGTGCCTTATGTGCACCCAAAAGAGCAAGAAAACCATAGATGAAAGCTTTAAAACTTGACTCTGTTCGTCTCTGTGATCTGTGTGTAATCAGTTATCTGTATCCTGTCTTTTGTCCTCTAGCTGGCTTGAAGGCTGGAGTTCTGGGCTGTGGTGGTTTTGCCGCTTTCTCTGCTGTCATTGAGTACTACCTGCGGTGAGCGTCTGCTTCGCAACCTCCTGAGTTGGACTGGTGACCAACCCGCTGGGATGCACAACAGCTCAACACAGCCAAGTGCGGACACTGAATATAAAACCTGAATTTTGGCAGCCTTCCCTTGCTTGCCAAAGCGTCTAGACTCGTTCTCATGGAGAACTGACTCTCCAGTCCAGTTTCCTGAGTGGACCAGTTAAAGAAGGGTGTAAATGTGTTTTTAGAAACTTGTTCAGTGTGTAAGGGTCAGTATATGCTGCTCCTTTTATAATGCTGAAATGAATGCGATCTAACTTAATAGCATCTTCGTCACCATGCAGAAAGCAAGTAAAGTTAATAATTATGGAGTTTTTATTAATATAAAATATCTCATGAATTAAAGTATTCTCTTTTTGTCCCCCAGCTGTTTTTGAATTGAATGATAGAAGCCAAAAGGCATTATTAATCCATGTGCTGATATTAGCAATTTGGCCTAACAATGAACTATTATTCCTTTAGTGCAGCATTTCTCAAACTTCTTTATCCTGGGGCCCAGCAGTGACAGACTTTGGGCCTGCAATGCCCTGCGCCCCCAACACGCATCCCCTACCCCCCTGCGCATGTCTGGATAGGTAGATTGATGGATGGATGGTGTTATACCACTACTAATACGGTTATTACTATTGGTATTATTAAACAAGACCTACAGGAGTACTTTGACTGAATTTGCAATTATTGCCAAATGACCATTAAATATACAAATATGTAGTAATTAGGCATATTATTATCGGCCTAGGCCTATATACAAACAACCTAGATTTTTTTTCTCATTTTTTCGTGTTTTTCGTTACTTTTTACTGCTTGTGTGTGGATGAACACGCAGCTATGTCTTGACAGGGTTTTGCAGTGGTCAGGCGTCCCATTACTTTTCTGCATATAGTCATTAGAAGAAAAAATGCAATGTATGAGGTGTTATTTCTAACCAGTGTGTGATGTTTCTTGTAAGTCTGCATGGTTAGATGGTCGCTTCACAAAGAAAGAACCAAGACTCGGTTTGAACATGCCATGATTTATTGACGCCTCTCGGAATGGGTGCGAGAATGACAAAATTTTGACTGGTGCAGAAACGAGTTTTGACACACTTTGACATACAGTGTGTATCTTGACCGTGACCAAAGGGGCTAAAGCCTTGATTCTCGAACTGTGGGCTGTGGGCCAGTGCTGATCTGTGATCGTTTCTGAATCCAATAATTAACGTGTGTCCCAATTATTTTTGTCCGTATTGTGCATTTTGCTTCCATTCTGTTGACAGTGGTGGACAAATGGACAGGGTGTGTGATGGTGTAACTCAATACACTAATAAGAACTGGACCAGGACTTAGCAAGCTTATTCCTGAACTGTTTTTTCTAGGGGTGGGATGATTCATTATTTTCATGGTTTGGTCTCAGCCATCACGGTTTTACAGAACACTGAATCGACTTAACGAGTTTCTCTTTTTCTACTTATCAGTTTTCAAATGATCTGAGCTAAACAGAACTGTTCACTAGTATTCTCCTTTCAATAGAAAATACATTAATCCCTGTCTGTGAAATAATACATGATTCATTATTTTGGTTCCTTAAATTTGAACTGGAGCTTAAAGGTTGTAGCTAACACACAAGCTAGTCTAGTCATGGCCATTTCATACGGGGGATCTGTAATTAAAGCTTAAAACCGAAGCTTAAAAGCAACGTTCCCCTTAGCAAAAACAAAAGGAAAAAACCCCACACATATACACAGTTTCAGCAAATAAGATTTTACTTCTCTGAAAAGGGTGTCTGGATTCACAAAAATTCAAAAAAATAAATCCTTTTCAATCAGCTGTAGGTTAATTTCATGCAGTAGCCCAAACAAGAAATTTCTTAAGCTTACACACTACAAACAAATCCAAGATCTCATATTTTATATGTATTTATATATATATATATTTATGAGCAAATCTGGTCTATAAATATATTTCAAAAATCAGAATGTTATCAAAAATAAGACGAGGCAGGGAGTGTTAAAGGTTGTCAGTGTGGAAAATCTGATATCTGTGTGTGACGCCAGATATGATGTAACTCTCAGAAAGGAAAGAAATCCGTATTATGGAATGATTAAAATGGTCTGATTGTGTTTTAACTCTCTTGAATGAGTTCCTTCCTCCCAGACGTACTTCTAAACTGTGAAGTGGGTTCTCGGTGATGCCGAAATGTGCAGATAAGAGAACGAGGGGAGGGGGGGAATGCGTTTGAAGGAGTTGCGCTGGATGTGGCGTGGTCTTCATCTTGCATAGTAAGACACTGACACACTGCAGTTCAAGTATGGCAGGGTGGGTGACTGGCTGCATAATGAGCTGCATAGCTAGGCTGTGTGCTATTCGTGTTGCGTACTGCCACCACAAACAACATGATGGAACTGGGAGGTACTTCATTTCATTTAATTGATTGAAAGTACAGCACACAAACCTATTTTGATTTTGATATTTAAGAAAAAAAGAAAGACATACATGACTATAATGGCTAGCTCCAAGACAGGTTGCTAGCTTGAAATAAAGGGGAAAATAAAAACCACACTTAAGATGAAAGATGGACCGTGTATCCATCCCTTAAAGGAAAGGTTCACCAGATTTCCGAAATATTCATCCATGACTTTCAGATTTTGAACTTGGTGGGCCGTTATCTGGCCTAATGCACTCCGTTTACGTCGAACAGTCAAAAGTCAAGGTAAAGCTCCAGGAAAGTTATTGCACTCGCCCACTCGTTAATCTCAGGGCAAGTAAGGCGAGCAGACATCAGAAACCTTTTGGGGGGAAAAAAACCCAGATGAACTTTCCCTTTAAGTCTACAGACGAATCACAAACCTGTGAACACGACCTGACCAGAGATCCGGTTTGCGCCAAGCTTGTGTGGAGACCGCACACAGATTTAACACAAGGCACTGGATTTTTCAAATTCGAGTTACAAGCCCAGACTCTTCAATCTGGACAACACAGGCGTTCAGGAGTCGAATCTTGGAAGGACAACAAAGCATTAGTTTTTGAAATCTAACGATCTGATTATCATTTGCACTGGCTGCTTTTTATCCAGTTACTGCGAGGGGAAAAAGAAATGTGTCAAGACCGAACGCCCCTTCAAGAGAGTCCGTCTCCATGGAAGCATGGATATGTATTAAAAAAAAAAACAAACAAACATATATATATATATTTTGCACCAACATATTTCCAACCACATTCTCAACCCACTGCTTTCTCTAATTTTAACTCTTGAGCTTAATATGTACAGCAAAAGTCAAACCTTGAATATTTCAGAGCACTAAAAGAAGAAGAATCCAACGGAACCAAAAATATTCTCAGTGCTTCAGCACATTCTCATTCATTCTGGCAGAAAAAGAAGTCGTTCTGTACTTTCATACTCAGCTCCAAGTTAAAGGAATAAATTTGACAAAAACATTGATGCCTTCCCCAAATCAGCCATGTTCAGTAGAATTTAGGAGCGAATTAAAATGTACCTAACATTTATGTACCAATTAGTATTGAGCAAACTCTCATACCACATCTAATATTCTCAAATAGACTTGCTTGTGTGGTTCCAGACAATCTACTGATTTCTATAACAATGGATAACAGTGGTAGCCTGAAATGTTTCTTTTTGTTATTTTGGCAAAACTTCAGAAACCGATTATTGGCTCAATGACATTTGAGGAAAGGACAAATATGTGTGAACTATTTTTTTTTGCCAAATTTGCTTGAGAGCAAGGGCGTGAAACAAATGATTGAAGTATATTATGAAGTATATTATAATTGAGACCATATATAATAACCATATTATATATAAATACAGGGGCTCCTTGGGTTACAACAGTCTCCACATACACCGTTTCGAGTTTATGATGCTCAATCCGATAAAAACGTTCAAAAATTGAGACTTGAGTGTTTTGTCATACTTGGGCGAACTAGTTTTGTTGCATGCGGCGGAAGTAAGGGTTGGCCTTACCCAGTACCCTTAACTACGTACAGTATGTTTATGTCCTTTTCCTTTTTCTGTGGCTTAGTCGTGTTTTCATGTCCCAGATTATGATTTTACTGTTAGGATGATTGAGAAATGAGTGAGCCTAGTGTGTGTTTCAACTTACGCCAAAATTCAGGTTACATCAGTGTCACAGGTATGGATCTGTGTCGTAACTCTAGGACCCCCTGTAATATAACATGGTTAGAAGTATAATATAATGGTTCCGACGCCCATGCTTGGGAGCGTGGAAGTACAGACACTCATGGAAAGGTTAACTAGAGTAAACTATGGTACGGTATGACACTAATAGTCACTGCAGAGTAAAGTGTCTGACACTCTTTGGTCTACCAACCCAAGCGTTGCAATATCACAAGTCATGTCAGAAAGCGAACTAACACAAACCAAATGAACGGTACAGTACAAGAGCCTCGGTCGTGTCATGCGGGGCTGTTTTCAGTTTCTTTTTTTTTTCGGTTGTTTTTTTTAAACTCACAGTTTCATCTTTATATCTAAAATAAACCTCTACCGACAGCATCATCATCTTCACCAAACCCTGAGCAGTAAGGAAGCCTCGTAACAGACCAGGCCTAAGACTTCGTACAGCAATGTTAAAAATCTCTCAGCATCAAAAAAACTAACAAAAAATAAAACAGGGTTATCAGAGCCCACCGCAGCTGACCTTTAGGTCCTAGGTAGAAGACAGATTCCATGCAGAAATGCACACATTCAATAATTATTCAAGGAAATTATTGTTCCCTACAAGAATGCTACTGATATGATGTAAATGATGTACGAATCACAGTAAAAGTGCACACACACACACACCTCTTTAAATATATGACCTATAATCGAAAGTCAGATGTGGGAAGAGCACAAAACTCAGAGGCGTGGATAAATAATATGCATGGTTGCCGTGCTCATAGGTAATGGAAAGGAATCGGTCAGAAGATGCTAATTTTGCTAAGAAATAAATACACTAGGGGAACTGGATAGCCTAAAGCTTCTAATCTTGGCTGGTTGTGTTATGTTTGGCCAAACTATTCCTTTAAGACTTCTGAGTAAAAGAAAAAAACAAATTTAACAACTGAACTGACCAATGGAGAGATCTAATGCCCAGTAAGACGAAAAGAAACAGATCCGTTCCTCGACTAACTGGAAAAAACAGGATTAAATGAGAATATTTAAAGAAAAAGGACTAAATTAATCATTTGAATGACATAAAGGTTACAGAGTGAACTAAAACAATGTGGTGTAGTTTGATAACAATGTCCTGAAAAAATAGGGCAAAACTATCAAATTATCCAAAGTTAAAGCTTTTAGCGGTGCAAGTTAGATGCTAGAATTTCCAAATGGTGCCTTTATGAATATGTTGTGAAAATTGTGCTACAAAGAAAAGCCAGAAGCATTGACTGCTTTAAACCAGAAAAAAAAAATTAGATCCACTATGGTACAAACCTCACACCCCACTATTGCTTTTACAGAACCACACGATCGAAAGGCAGTGACGAGCTTCAGCTCAGCTTAGAAATAGGATGAAGCCAGTCATTCCTCGTAAATATTTTAACGTCGTAAAGGTATGTGCTGCTGAAAGTGCTTTTACGCAATCCAAAGTTACTTCAGTAAAAGAGTGTATGATGTGATCTTGCATTCACTGAAAGTATGTTCCCAAAGCTGCATTCAGGAAATGCTAATGCCCTTTGAAGAAGGTTCTCTGAGTTCCATGCTAGGACTAAAGCTAATATGCACAAAATGATTCGAACAGTAAACAGGTCGGCAGCGTCTTAACTGCACCATACAACATTGTTTAGCTAAAGAAGGGTTTTCCAGAACCAAACTACCAATGGAGGGTCTCCACTGAAAATCAGTTTCATCTATGAATTCCATAAAACTGCTCTTAAACATAGAATAACACTCACACATCCTACATTAGCATCCCTGCTCTGAAAAGCTTCAAGCATACGGGCCCGGGCCTAACAGACCTACCTTTGCTCTGCCCACAAATGTAATTTTTAAATGAGGATTTAATTCATAACTAATATTATCTATTTGGGAAGTGTGTGAAAGGTTGCAGTGTTCTAAACAGACTGGATGTAGGACACGTACAATAATTCAAGATATGCTCTTTGTATATGTTTTTAATAGTTTAGCTGATGGGACAACCAATCGCCTGGCGGATAGGGAGATGCCCCTGCAATCGAAAGGTTGCGGGTTCGAATCCTAGGACTGAGGTACCCTCGAGGAAGGTACCGTCCCCACACATGGCTTCACCGGGTGAATGGGTTAAATGGAGAGAATTTCACATTGACAACACTGTGTGCTGTACACAGGACTATAATGTTCACATTACTTACTTAAACTTACTTAAACAGAAACTAGCATCATTATAAAGCTGGTCAGACCAACTGCTACAAAACATGCATTAATGGGTGGAGCATGGATAGATCGATTACAGCCCAGCTTCAGCTCGGCAACATTACACCAAGGATCCACTGCCTTCTGCACCGGCCTCTTCAGCCACCAGTATCTACCCAGATAAACACTTCATTACAACCACAGTTTCAGTTAAACAGGAGTGTTAGGAGCACAGTGCAATTTGCCCTCTCTGTGACCTGGCCCCATTCTGACAGCACTAATACAGTAACGATCCATAATACCCTGTCTTTCATCCAGTGTTATTGCTTTATCTGCTGCCCAGAGATGCCCCCCAGGGCTTCAGTGACCTGTAAGATATGCCGAGTGCTGTAAGCCCCCTTTTCTTCCCAGGCAAGACCTCCACCCGCACTATGTAACAGTCCAGAAACTACCAGAAGCCTTGGCTACCATGGCAACAAAGCAAAGACGTTCCACAAAGATAGATTTCTCACTAAAACTGGAAATCTTAAAAGGGGCTTCAACTGATTTTTCAAATGACGCGTCTAATAAAAAGGTGAAGACGTAAACAAATGTTCAAAGTGGTTTGGTGCAAAATACACAAACCCATTCGACAGAAGCTTCCCGAGTCAAAACTGTGAACTGGTTACAGTAGAGATGTAAAAGTAACCAGATGTCTGAAGCTTCTAAAAGCTCCCTGACAAACGTACAAGAAATTGTTATGAATTACACAGCTGGATTTATGATTTATGATATATTGGAAATTTTTACAAAAAACTTTTGACAAAGTGGGGTTTTTTTTTTTACCTTCATGAAGGGGTACATGTCAAGTGTGGTGAGGCAAAAATGGTACCAAAAGAAAAGCCAAACACAACCTTTTTTACCCCCCATGTACCACCATCAATTCTATGAGGGACGTTCAAAACGTTTCTGCACTTTTATGTCTTGGTTGGAAAAGGTGGAGGCTGGATTAATAGGAATTGGGCATGTCTGAGAGTTTAGTGCCGTTCAGTGCCATCTGATTTCCACCTCTCTGGAGCTCAAGGAAGCCTTAGGGGGCAGAAGATTTTCTTGTGATGATGAGGATGATGATGAGGATGACGATCATGTGACCATGATGATCATGTGAAAGCAGCAGTGTGTCAGTGGTTACGCGCTCAACTGAAAACGATTTTTGCCAATAGCATTAAAACGTGTTGGGAAACTGCATCCTAAAGGAAAAGTGTCTGTGTAGAAACGTAATGCCACTTCTTTCAAATTTTCTTTGAAACTTTTGGAACGTCCCTCATACAGCTAAAAATGTAAATAAAAGTAGACAAATGTAGGTTCACTGCTCATTTTGGATAAGCAATACAATGTAAGCATTATGAGCGTCATAATGCTTATATAAATTGTGTAGAAAGGTTGAAAAATCAGTAGAATTCCCCTTTAAGCCCAAAGTGAGGACTGTGCAACAGAAAATGTCCACTGGCTCCTCTTTCTTCACTTTCTGGTCTTATCTATTCTTAGACTCCTTAGGTCTGTTATGTAAACATCAGAACCAGAATCAGAATCGGAAAGCTTTATTGATCCCGGAGGAAACTGCTTAACCTTGTGGACCTGAGGAGTCGTGCGTGTTCCGAAGCCCTTCCATAAAATGGGTCTGAAGGTGTGATGAACTACTGTAAGACTTGTGATTCAAAAGAAAATATAGTGTATAAACAACCCAGAACACTCACAGAACTCTAGTTATCAGCCATAAATAAAGACCATAGTTGAGGATATGCTTTAAAAAATGTGGGAACCTCTGAGGCTTCTGGAGTGAATGTCACGGGGTAGAGGCCAAGCAATGTGGAATGGAAATGAGGCCAAAACAAAAAGCTACTTTAAAAAAGTGATTATAAGCGAAATTCAAAGGGGGGGTTGAGAATCAGTGCTGGTGCAAAAAGATTACTAAGAGTTTGTTACGTGGGGGGTCGCTCCTAGATGAAGTCCAGCACCCTTGAACAACCCGCACCTCTCCATAATACATCAACTCGCCTCCTACGAACTTCTGAGGAGGGCGGAATATCGTCTAAGGGTGTGCAAAGAATAATAGGAAAACAAAATACAGTTCCAGTAACATCACTCCAAACTGTGAACAATACTCCAGTATCTAGACAGCGATGAGAGGGTCATGACCTTTCACTGATATGACTCCCTTATGTCCCTCATGAACACAGATAAAGGGGAGACCACTTCCACCCATGGACATAAAGAAGCTAAAGAAAGGGTGGGTTCATAACTCAATAAAGCTGCTCCAGTTAAACATAGCGGAGCAGCACTGTAACAGCCATGTATGTGTGTGTGTGTGTGTGTGTGTGTGTGCGCAGAGTAAAGAGAAAAACTAATAGTCCTTTCATAGAATAAGTGATAGCTGAAGCAGCTGCAGTACTAGCAGTACTGGAGAATCCTAGCGGTTGGTGTTTGCCCTACTCTGCTTTGGAGCGCGGCTCCGTCGGGGATAAGGGCGAGCCCTGGCCCTTTCCGTTACACTGACGCTTGTAGAGCCTGTAGCCCTTTCGACAGAGCAGGACAAACCAGTAGACCTGGGGCGAGAGGATGCAGAGGTTGCCCAGGTTGGCAGAGAGTGGGATGTGGAAGGGCACGCTGTAGAGGGGGATGCCGTAGTGAGTGCCGTACACCCAGTACATGTAGGGGAACAGCACGATGCGGCACAGGAAGAAGCTCAGCAGCACCATGCCTCCGTTCACCTTGTGCAGCCAGTATTCCTGCATGCCCAACTACAGTGAGAGAGAAACAGAAAGCTCGTTAACAGCCTTATTATTGCAGTCCTGTCACCCAGTAACCGCTCATAATTATTTGGTAGCTACTATGAAAGGTAGCACTACTACAACTTTTGTCAGTGTGTGATACATGCCATTAAAATGATGTGTACTGTGACCCGTGATCGTTGACAAACAAACTGTATTTTGTATTTTTTCCCCCCTTTTCCTGACTCCAGACCAGTCACAGACTCTCTCTCCGTCACATGTTTTAAAGGCGACTGTTCTCTCTCTCCGCATATATTATAGAGGGGACTCGACCACAAAAAAAAAAAAAACACTTTTTTTTTTTTTTTTAAAAATCAGTCCTTGGCTCCTGATCAATTGATGAAAAACATATACATGTGCTCTGCATTTGATGTTGGAAGAATGCCCATATTTCAAAAACTGTAGAGAAGAGATGCCAAATCAGCTATAATAATAATAATAATAATAATAATAATAATAATAATAATAATAACCCTGAAGAAGAATAGTATGACTAATGACCAAATACATTAAAACATACTTCAACCCAGTACTGACCAAATTCCTCAGAGAACAATATCAGACATTTCCACAGGGGGGCACAGTATGCAAATATGAGCATTTATGTACTATGCAGATAAATAATTTACTTCAAAACAAATGAAAGAGTACGAATCAGAGACTTGGTGAGAATGGGAGAGAGAGTGGAAAGGGGAAAAATGAGCAAGCAGGAGAAGAGAAAGCCAGAGCAGGTCACGGAAGACCAAGAGAAGGAACAGAGAGTTTTACTTCTGTAAAGAAGACCTTTTTCAAGACCTGTAGTAAAAAAAAAAAACACTCTGCAAGTGTGTGTGTGTGTGTGTGTGTGTGTGTGTGAGAGTGAGAGTGAGAGTGAGAGGTAGCAAGAGAGTGAAGTCTGCAAATCTGTAAACCAACCATCTAAAACGTGCAAGCAAGTCATTAGGGGCTTGTCTGTGTGTGTGTGTGTGTGTGTGTGTGTGTGTGTGTGTGTGTGTGAGAGAGTGTGTGTGTATTACCTGAATGAGGATTTTGCCCAGTGAGACAAAAGGTGTGCTGAGCTCTGTGAGGAAGAGGCAGCCGATAAAGTAATCACCCTGATCCTTCCTAAAGAACTGAGGCATACAAACAAACAAGCAAAAATGTCAGCAACATAAAATAAAAAGAACACACAATGTTCCACTATCAGACCCATAACAACTATGTCATACTAATGTACATTAATAGGACAAAAGTATTGAGACACCCCTGTTTCACCACACCAAGACATTCTGGACAACACCATGCTTTGTGGACACAGAAGAACCTTTTCTATTCCAGCATGACTGTGTCCCAGTGCACAAAGCGAGCTCCATAAAGACGTGGTTGGATTAGTTTCAGTGTGGAAGAACTTGACTGACCACACAGAGCCTTGACCTCAACCCCATCCAGTGCAATGGGGATGAACTGGAACGGAGATTGTGAGCCAGGCCTTCTTGTCCAACCTCAGTGTCTGAGCTATAACAGCTTCCGTTCTTCTTGGAAGGCTTTGTGTCCATTCATTCTGGACAGCATTTATGAGGTCAAAGAGGGGACCGACTCCATATTAAATTTGAATGCAAGGTCATTGAAGTCCCTGTTGGTGTAATCATCAGACGTCCCCATACATTTGTCCATATAGTGTATATGCTATTACTACTACTATATTTGGGGCAGTTGGTGGCCTAGTGATAAGGGCATTCGCCCTGTGATCAGAAAGTCTGGGTTCGATTTCCAATTCCGCTAGGCACCTCCGAGGTACCCTGAGCAAGGTACCGTCCCCACACACTGCTCCCCGGGCGCTGTGTTCGTAGCTGCCCCCTGCTGCGCTTGGTGAATGGGTTAAATGCAGAGGAAGTATTTCATGCTGTTCACACTGTGTGCTGTGGTGTGTTCACGTATGACC
>JBBPDE010000083.1:8884644-8904071 GCA_037974605.1 Nannopetersius ansorgii | reverse complement strand
ACACACACACACACACACACACACACACACACACACACACACACACACACACACACACACACACACACACCACCCTGACTGCGTGATTCCCCCTCTTTATATGGCTGTGGGTGGAAAATGTTTGCTATGGCAGTTATCCAGCACGTTCCACTGAGTTTTCTTAATTAACATCTTCACATTCTCCAGTGTGTTCGTTCAGTTCTCTGGGTGATGTCCCGCACTCATCCCTCGTGCCTTCCTCTCTCTCTCCTACTGCATACTCTCTCTGCCACCCCTGTCCACCTCTTTGTTGGTTGGGGGGTATTTTCCGGCGGCCGGAGGAAGAGGGATCACCCGCGTTCTTCGGCCCACCGTGTTTTAACCTGGGAGAATACGGGGGGAGTTCTTTTTTTGGCTGGAGAAGCCTAACCTTTTGGAGACAATGCGGCCAGTCTCTGGCTCCTCAAAGACGCCTTTGTGCTGGAATACTCCGGCCAGGAAACCGATATACAAGGTGGCAGCTCAATTCTTTTTTTCTTACCCCCCTTCTTCTTCTTTATATCCCCCTCTCAACTGCTTTCTTATACCCTGTCTTTTCTTTTTGCTTTACGGGTACTGAGGTGGCAGGTGGATTTTTTGTTTGAGCAAGATGGGATGGTGAATGTCTCCCGCCCCCTCTCCCTCTCCCTCTCCCTCCCACTCCCACTCACTCATTTCCGTAAGTGCCTCACATACTTTATGAATTGAAGTTGTGTTAAGCAGTAACGATGCATCGATTCCTGTATAGAGAGGGAAAGTGAGTGTGGAATCATGAATGGATTTCCCCTAAGAGCTGGCGGAAGCTCTGTGTACAGTAATTGTGCATCAGCCCATTTACAGTAAGTGGACGAGGCTGTCTGTAGCCAAGCAGAAGTCTCCGCTCTACCACGTGGCTCATTGCTGTTACTGCCACTGACCATCACTCATGTTTTCTGACTTACAGTGTGCTGGTTTTATATGATGAACCATTATCATTTGATATTAATTATGTTACTCATAGCTAGTTGCTAGGAAAGTTCTGTCAAACGTGGAGATTAAAGACCACATGCTCGTTAGTAGAAGAGATGTTTTTTTATTAATTGAATTTTATTATACATTTTATATTATAGCACATTACATTACATGAATTTGACAGACACTTTTATCCAAAGCAACTTACAATTTGAGGAAAAGTTTCAGGACAGTGTTGAGGACCAGAGGGGAGTTTTAAGTGCTGAAATCTTTATGTAAGAGTAGTGAAGAAGATAGAAAGTGCAATAGGAGATGAGATGCTCTCTGAAAAGACGAGTCTTCAGGAGTAGTTTTGAAATATTATATATTACGAATGGAATTTATTTAGGGGTGGTGGTGGCTTAGTGGGTAGGATATTTGCCTCTGGATCAAGAGGATTGAATCCTACCTTCAGCACACAGCCACTGAGTCCCTGAGCAAGACCCTTAACCCCAAGTTGCTCCAGGGAGACTATCCACTGTAGTTAGGGAATGGAAGGTGCTTTGGATAAAAGCGTCTGATAAATGCGGTAAATGTAAATGGAATATACAGCCATGGAAAAAAATGAGACCCTTTTTTTCTGTTCACGGTTGTACAGTTTGCGGTAGTGTGCGTGTGTGTGTGTAAAATGCCCAGATATTATTTTACAAACTATTGCAGTGTGTGTGTGTGTGTGTGTGTGTGTGTGTGTGTGTGTGTAAAAAAATAAGAGTGCAGTAGTGTGTGTAGAGCAGCTTTTCTATGGTCTGTATTTGTTGCAATTGTAAAATAATGTAAGAGTGCTGTATAGTTGAACATTTCAAAGGTATAATAAAATAATTTATTTGTATTAGTTTAAAAATTTCTCGAAACATTATTTGGATTTTTTTCATCAAGAATGGTCAGTAGTGTATAAAACAATAGCGACATGCACATTTTACACAGACACACTCCCACAAATTACAAAAGCAATAACCAGGGAAAAAAATTATGCTGTCATTTAATTTTTTTCCGTGGCTGTATAATATCATGTTCCCGTCTGTATAAGCTGTTCTGCATGATATATTTTCCTTTTAGAAGCTGGAAAAGGCAAAAGAACACCAGTAAAACTGTTTACAAAAATATCTGTAGAAACGATGAAAATTTTTATTCCATTTTTCACACTTGTGTCATACCTTCTCTTTGTAATGAAACATCCAGTCACTCACTGTTCTTTCCTGCTGATATCCAAGATATGTAGAAAAGTAAAGCGTATAGAAAAAGAAATATATCGGACACCCATGCTGAGCGCTGAACTGACACACCCTTAGTGTTTAGCCATCACACACAATATCATGACAAACCTTCACTGGTCTTATGATGCATCAGTTCCTGAGTTGTCACTGGACATGTTGCCTAAAAAAATCATTAATGGAATTATAATTTTACATCTAGCTGCATATTTGTCATCATATAACTGCAATATAGCAAACAATGTGTTCTGTCAACAAATACAGTATAACATATACAAACTGTGTTCAGTGTATATCTACTACGATATCCAACAAAGTTCTTCCCCTCGTACATCTTTTAAACAGTAGTAGACTGCTTTAGTAGGACCCCCACCCCCTCCCCCTCCATTCCGCAGCATCAGGATGGTTCCCAGGGGAACATGGTTGAGATCAGGCTTGGCAGCAGAGGGGCGTGGGAGGGCAGGTGCTGAGTGGGTAGCACTGGTGTAGGGTAAACACTAGAGGTGAGTTAAGGTTGCCCCTTTTCTGACCCAGACAGCTTGCCCTCCCCTCTGAGCTCTGGGCTGAGGCTGCTTTGTGTCCCTCTCATGAGGGAGAAAGAGAGATTGAGGTGGACGGGTCCGTAGTTGACCTTTAACCCTTAGAAAGCTAGAGTTCCTATTGTTGTTGTTTTCTATACTTACCAATTTAATTGCAAGATTACTTTACATAGTGAACTTGCAGTCTCTATTGGCATGTCTGCAGAATGCTTTTCCATTTGTTTTCATGTCAAGACAGTAGAAAAACATAGCCATTGTGTTATAACAGTGTATTATTGCTGCAAAACAAGACAAAAACTTAGTAACCTGTATTAAAATATATGTATTTTTTGTGGATAAAAATGCTCCATGTTTGTTTGAGAAACTGGTATCCCCTCCACTTACTGTGACAAGTTTGGGCAATATGGTTAAAAATATATGTTTTTAAGCCTTTTGTCATAAATGATATATTTTGATGTTGATGTACTCTCTCCGAAATGTCCGAAAAATGTTTTTTTAAACATTAATCAAAAACTACACAGCCTTGATTACATGTAGTGATATGCAATAAGAATTTCAATATGGTAGAATAGAATAGTGCATACAAATAAACATTTGACTTAATAAGGACATACCTTGTAGGCAAAGGAGGCTGTTTGAAATGGTAGAAAATTAGTAAAAGGTATTTTTTATGTTTACCAGTTACTTTTACCCAAAGTAGCTTGCAGTGATAATAGAGCAGCCTTTTGCAGCTGGCAGCCCACACAACCGACCACAAAAGCTTCCGTGGCCTACAAGACTTACACAGCCTGACTACACGACCTGCAAACACAATCAACATTACAGTCTGTAGTTTTGTCTGAATCTATAAGATAAACAAGAACAAAAAAAACAAAGACATTAACAATAAAACAGTTATTCATTTAAGATGAATTCTGCACAAAAATGTTTTACAGTGACCAAAAATAGATGCACATTGAGCTGGCCATGCCAGTTAGATTATCAACAATTACCAATTACAATGATCAAAACAAACATATTTCAATATTTTATAATTTTTTGATAAATAAATGAATGCTGCTGCTGCTGCTACTACTACTACTAAAAATAATAGTGATAATAAAATGTCACCTCACAGCCCCTTAGTAATACTACCAGGCCCACTGGAGGCCACAGCCTACAACTACTGTTGTTCCATGTAGGAGGTGTGGTGTTATTCACTAAGCCATTCTACTACACTATTCAACCACTTTAGATGTTGCCTGACATTGTGTTACGCTTAAGGCGTCCATTGTGCTACTGATGCTTAACACACCCATACTCACGATCTCAAGATGGGTGTTGTTGAATTATAAGTCAATGTTTAATTATCATAATTATTTAAATTACAAATTAGAATTGACTATTACTTCAAAATAGGTGATCTTAGTGCTTATTACCCTCTAAATTGATGTTACTCTCTAAAATCTTCTTTTACGTTCTTTGTAGATTGTACATGAAATGTAATGCGAGTAATGACTTTATTTTGTAATAAATAGTCAAAGTAAATATAATTTTAAAGCATGGGGGGGCACTTGGCTCTATGTCTGGGCCGGTGTCCGAGGGGGGGTGGGGGCAAATCATTTTGAAGTGGGGTGGTACTGCTATAATGGTTCCGGCGCCCATGATTTACAGGCATTCCACTGTCCATTCCAGCTTAGTTAAAAAAAATCCTGTCATACGTGAACAGCACAAACTTCTTCCTCTGTATTTAACCCATTCACCAAGCAAAGCAGCAGGCAGCCAGGAACACAGTGCCCAGAGAGCACAATATCTTGCTCAAGGGTACCTCAGAGGTGCCTAGTAGTCTTGGGAATTGAATCCACCACTTCCTGATCACAGGGCAAACACCCTAACCACTAGGCTATCAGGTATAGATAGATAATCGTATTTACAAACCTAGAATCAGCTGCTTCTAATAAACAAGTGAAATAAAGCAAAGTATTTTATTCACAGTGTCACACACTGCACTGCGCTAAATACAATTAGCCAGGACTAATGATGCTCTCTTTTCAATGAAGCATGCTGTTTTAGTATCCTGTCAGTTTCAATGATATATGTTCATGGTTAATGTGACATAATTAATGATAAATATGCTTATATTACCCACGTCTTCTTGAGAGAAAGGTGTACTCCAGGATCAGAGTTGAGAACCACCACCCTAGAAGACAGAAACAGCAAATACATGGAAAATCTACAAAATTGATTAAACTCTTTCCGTATCTAGCTGAGACCATATTTGCTGAACTCTCTACGAGTTCATTTCTTGCTGTAGATTTTTACTGTGGAGGAATCGGAGAAAACTTGAAAGGTTATGCAACCCCAAGCTCTGCCATGGTTGCTTAGGCGAGGGCCCGAGCAGCCACGGTAGTGTTATCTCCATGGAGGTGAGGGGATATAAGGAGTGGTGCACTCTCGAGTAATTCTAACCCTGCACTGCTTGGTTGCTTGCCTCAGTAGCACAGATCAGGCCGTTGGCCTATAGCTTTCTCCAGCCGAGCATTGAAAGAATTGGATGAGGGAGAAAAATAAGAAGAGAAGTGAATAGAAAAGAGGCACAGAGGAGGGAAAGAAGCTGTGGAGAGGTGATATGACGTACACAATATGGACAAACGTATTGGGACACATCTGTTTTTAAGACTTTGGACTAGGCCCCTTTACTTCCAGTGGAGGTCAATCTTAATGCTTCAGTATGCCAAGACATTTTGCTTAACTGCTTCCAACATTGTGGACACAGTTTGGGGAAGAACACGTTTTTATTCCAGCATGACTGTACCCCAATGCACAAAAAGCTTCATAAAGACATGGTCGATATGGAAGAACTTGACTGGTCCACACAGAGCCCTGACCTCAACCCCATCCAACACCTTTGGGATGAACTGGAACAGAGATTGTGAGCCAGACCTTCTCATCCAGCATCAGTGCCTGACCTCATAAATGCTATACAGAATGAATGGGCCCAAAATCTTGTGGAACGCCTTCCAATAAGAGTGGAAGCTTTTATTGGACCAACTCCACATTAATATCCATGTATTTAAACGTAATGTCATTAACGTCCCTGTTGGTGTAATTAATGGGTGTCCCAATACTTTGTGTATGACCTGATGGATGGACAAGTGGGGGTTTAAACCTAAAACTATGTAGTCATCAGGTTCACAGGGAAGAGATTTACTCACTAGGCTACTACCACCCCATGTGTGCCTGTTACTGCACCCCAGTGATGTCTCTGTGCTGAGAAAGGGGGAGAGTTTGTCAAGTCAGCTTGAAGCAGAGTGGCCACAAGATAGCTTGTTTATGAGGGACTGATGAAGAGAGAAGAGAAAGGGCTCCAAATGTCCACCAGCCTTTGAGAACCCAAAACCACAACAGTGGGCATGGACACCACAGCCAGATCTGAGAAGGGCAATGAGCGATGAAGAGCGAGGGATGAAAGATGGAAGAGGTAGTGCTAGAAGAAAAGGACAAGGGGAGGAGAGGGTGATAGAAATGAAAGAGGGCCTTTAGGGCCCATTTGTCACCGAAGAACCCATGGCCTTGGCTTGGTTGGCAGCAGCGACAAGAAAATCATGGAGGGGTGTGGGAGAAGGGAGGATTTAGGTCATTGAAAAATAACTACTGAGGCGAGCCCCTTAGTTGGAACTAGATGCATTTCTGTGAGAAAATGTGAAGTGTGATTGCATGGTTGCTGTAAAAGCACTGTTTAGAGACAACCAAACTGGTTTCATAGGTAACAAAGTGTGCCTTTAAAAAACTTTCACAGGCTCAAACTCCAGTCATCTTACTCAGAGACCAGCTCTTTAGCATCACGCCACAAGGGGAAGGTGGCAGGGTCAAGCAATCCAACCAACCAAAAGTTATACAATGGTTGGAACGGTTCCAAAATTCCACATGAGCACCAAAGAGAAGCGGCGCCTTTTTTGGCTGTAAAAATAAAAATCGAACAGTAGTGCGAATGCTGTGAAGATAATGAAAAATTTGATTATTTTATGTTATTTTATGAAGCTTGTAAATGAAAACAGTACTGGTTGATTTCTCTGTGTCTTCATAATGACTTCATAATACATCAGGACTTAAGTACAGCACCTGAAGGCCTAATTAATAGGAAAGCTTTGCTTAGCTGTATATTTCTATAAAACACAAATAAAAAAATCTTGAAGACTATTATTTTAAAAAGGTACCAAGGAGGGTTTGGTGAGGCTATGGTTTAGAGAAATCACTTTTGGTTCTCACAAGAAGCACTGAGCACTGATGTACGTCGCTTTTGATAAGAGCATCAGCTAAATGCCATAAATGTTGATCCTAGAGCAGTACATCCAAGTCAACAATTTCATAACTTTAAGATTGTAGATGTTATCCAGAATAAATAACTCTCGTGTACACTATATGGACAAAAGTATTGGGACCATGACACCAACAGGGACTTTAATGATACCGCATTAAAACACAAATTTTAAAATGGAGTTGGTCCCCCTTTGCAGCTATAACAGCTTCCACTCTTCTTGGAAGGTTTTCTAAAAGATTTTGGAGTTTCCATGGGAATTTGTGCTTATTCATTCTGTAGAGCATTTATATGGTCAGGAGCTGATGATGGCTGAGAAGGCCTTGCTCACAATCTCCATTCCAGTTCATCCCAAAAGTGATGGTTGGTCAGGGCTCAGTGCAGACCGTTCAAGTTCTTTCGCACCGAACTCATCCAACCATGTCTTTATGGAGCTTGCTTTATGCACAGGGACACAGTCATGCTGGAATAGAAAAGGTTCTTCTCCAAACTGTGTCCTTAAAGTTTGAAGCATGATGTTGTCCAGAATGTCTTGCTGAAGAATTAAGATTGCCCTTCACTGGAAGTAAGGGGCCTAGCCCAAACCCTGCCATGGTCATTTCCCTGCTCAAACAGACCAACACTCAGCTCCCTAGTATTGGAACTGTGTTGGAACAGAGAAATCCCCAAACTGTGCTGAATTCCAGTGGATTGTAGAAAAACCTTGTTTTGTCAGAAGGGCCATTTTTGGTTGGGATTTGCAGATCTAAATAAAATTAAGACCTGGCTGTCCAGTAATATACATCTTGAAGTAATGGTGCTCGAACAGTCTCTGGTGACTAGTTATCTAGCTGAAAACCAACCCGATCATTTGTGTCATCATTCTATCCTCATTAAAGCAGACAAGTCACTGTATTCTTTCTCTTAAAGGCTCTTTCTCTGTCCGTAAGCTCTATCAGTTACTGTATTACAGTACCTACAGTGGACTCACTGTATATCTCCTGGTATGAACTCGCTGTACTTTCCACCAGCCATTGTCCAGTCTCATCTCAGAGGCTGATCAGAGAACAGTGTGTGGGTGGAATTCAGGGCAGTCATGTTATCACTACCAATGCGATTTCCCCTGCATTTAAGAGAGCTTAGCCCTGGCTAAATGAGACCTTTTTCCCCATCAGACAGAGTGGCACTTTGTATGGACAGGGCTGTATTCCCATGGCGAAGGCTCAGAGCCGCAGGCACCTACCCATGCTCAGCCTCCACTTTGTGGGGACACTTCTCTCGGCAGGCTGGGAAGGAAATTACTTTGGCTCCGGCTATACTGTAGCGCTTTTTTTTTTTTTAAAGAAACTTTTCTCAGCCCCTTCCCAGATTTTATTGAATCATTATTGCTTTCTGCCTTTTTATCTTTCCCTCAATCCTTCTCTAAGGTGGAGTTAGGGGGATTGTTGAGAGCTTTCTCACGGCAAGAGAACACGTACACCTTACTGATTCCAAAGGGCTGTAGGGTTGTCTAATTGTGCTATTCATTTAGAGCACGGTTGGCAATATCCATTTCTGGAGGGCCGGTGTCCTGCACAGTTTAGTGATACTCACACAAATCAGCATCTAATTACAAGGTTTAATGAGTGTGTTAAAGAATGAAGGTCATCAACGTCTTTAACATGGGTGTTACTGCCCCTTTTTAGCTTTGTAACATGCCGTTCCCCCCGTTTTTCCGGATAATAAATTGAAAAATAAACAGCTCAAAGGCAACTGTGTAATGTATACAATGTAGTTTGCAATGTAGTGTTGATTTGCAAAGTGGCCCCTTGTAGTCATGTATGAACACACCACAGCACAGTGGGTGGTAGTAGCCTAGTGGGTAAAACACTTGCTTGTGACCCCGGATAACTACAAAGTTGCAGGTTTAAATGGCACATGGCACTTCACTTTACACTATAAACAATTTGAAATTCATTCCCTGCATTTAACCTATTCACCAATCAAAGCAGTAGGCAGCCAGGGATAGTACCGTGCTCAAGAGTACTTCAGTGGTGCCCCTGGCAGTTCTGGGATTCAAACCCAGCACCTTCCAATAGCAGGGGCAACTCCCAAACCACCAGGGTGCCAGCTGCCCCAAAAGTGCACATGCATCACCCAACATGGGACATAAACCCACAACCTGAGCCTCACGCTCTACCAACTGATCTAGCCAGACACAGTGTCCGCTGCAAAATTATTAGAACCTGCAAAACTGAAGAACCAAACCTGCCTTGCCAGATAAACTTTGGACTTGAGCATTGAATAAATCTGCTATTTTTCAACTACTGTTTCAAGAGATAACATTCAGGTCCTGATCAAACTATTTTGTCTACTTGCAGGTTCCACACTCTGGTGGCGCGGTATGGGCGTCTAGCACCGCTGGCCGAGGTGGACCTGCGTCCACTGAGCTCTGCCCAGGTTGTTCTACAATTCGGGGACCAGATTGAGCAGCTGGAGCTTCGGCTGGAACAGACCGTAGCTGAATTAAAGAAGCAACTCAGGGCCGTGGTACAACTACCAGCCAACAAGATGCGTGTTTACTACATTGATCGGCAGCTAGGCTACGCACTAGCACCTCAGGAGCTCAAGTATGGAGGCCGTGCTCTCCATTCTTTCAGCATTCGAGATGGAGATGAGATCCTGGTGGTGCCCAAGTCTCAGTGATTCACGGGGTGCTATAATGTGGGTGCTACTTGGGGAAAGGGAGTTGATTTGGCTGATCTTCAAGGAATAATATCTCGATTTAAAACAAGTGTGATCCTTAATTTTTTGAGATAATGCATAATTTAGTGGACCAGTTAGTTGGTGAGGGGGAACTGGTGAGAGGAATAGCTACTGTCCTGACTGGGAGTCATAAACACCTTCATGGGAAATAGTAGTCCCCTAAAAGACACTCTGAACTGGAGCACAACCTTTCTCAATTCTTCTGACACCCTCTTGTGAAGAGAAGTGATGTTTAGACACTGGGGCATTTTTAAGATGTTTTAATTGCTTGGTAGTGGCACAGATTTTGCATATGTGTAAGTGTGTGGGACTGCTTCTCAGGAATAACAAATATTTCCACTTACTTACTCAGTTCCAAAGAGGATTTTTTTTTTTACTGGTTAGTACTTTCCAGACAACTGACCATTAAGATTCAGGCACTATACAAAACTCAGAAGACATTTTGGGGAAATCGTGTTTTAAACACCCAACATTTTTTTTATCCAGTTATAAGCTCCAGCTGAGAATATATAGTAAGGCATCAGAGAACTCTGTTAGGAAAACACTGCAGCTAACATAAGCCTGTATATCTGCACTGCAGTCTTCCCATACTTCCAATCATGTAGAACACTGGACAAAAGGCCAGTAGAGGAAGGGAGACTGCTGCAGCTTTTCCTTAAAAAAAACAGACAGCAGGGCAAGGTCGTCTTCCGGGCTAAAGTCTTTTCATTCTTCCCTAGCTTATACATTAAATGGGGAATTCCATTTATTTTATTTTTTTTATTTCTGTATAATTGAGTGTTCAGAACAACCTCATTCAGAGGGATTGGCTGTCAAAGCTTCATTCTAGAGAAACAGACTGAGATTTAGTCATGCTCGTGTCTGAAAGGCCGCTAAAACCTGAATAGAAAGTTGGTTATGAACATACTGCCTCATTCCCGAGACATCATTTCATGATAGTTTTACAATAAGCTTTTGGCTTAAAACTTATTTTTCAAATGCATTCAGGGCACCCTAAGGCAAGGTAGTTCCCAAAGAAACTTGATTACAAAAAAAAGAATAATAATATCAAACCAAATTGAATGACTTTGTTTGTATCAAAACTATTGAATAATGCATGCATGAAAAAGGGTGAGGATCCCCTTGAAGACCACTGAGTGATTCTGTGGGGTGAAACTTCACATCAGGAAGAATCATGTTATCTGAAATTCAGCCACTGAGCCCTTTTCCATTTGTGCAGAGATGCCTTTGGAGCAGTTCTGACCACTGCTGGTCCTTTATATATATACAGGGCTGTTGTGAATGAAATTGCCCAAAATTGCTGTGCCATTGTCTGGGGGCCATCCTTAATATGCTTTTCCAAGTAGATGCAGCTTTTCATGTATACATCTCAGATTTTATCACAATATGCAATGTATATTTAGGTTATGGGCTCATTAAGTGCGCGCGTGTGTGTGTGTGTGTGTGTGCTTGGGCTATATGTTGAAAAGAGAAGAATTTATCCTTTTCGTCATTTTATGAAGCGCTTCTTAAGGCTTTGATATAGTTTTATGTTTATAAAAGGGATATTGTTTGCAAATGTAAAGATTGTAAGTATTTTCAACAATTATTTGTTAGTTAACTCATTTGCTTCATTCAGACTTGGAAAGAAACAGATCTGAAAGCATTGAAAACATGACATAAAAGTGGTCTGTGTTCAAAGAGGCAAGTCATTTGCCATCTTGTTTTTTGTTACATAAGGGGATTTTCCTTGGTATGTAAGGGAGACTTTATACCATGTACAAGCATGAGAGATTTGACCTTCATTTCAATGACAGTTACCAAAAACAAAGGTTTGCTGTTGGATTCCCTTCCCCGACAGCATGGCTTTGGTAATCCTGACTATTCAGATACCTGCGGAGTGTCTTTTTAACACAATCTTCGCATCCTAGTCTATACGTTTTACGTTTCAGATTACCAGGCCTTGACATCTCTACTCATCTGTCATTTCCCAGCGGAGTGGTTCTAATCCTGGTCTGGGGGTTCTGCCCCCTCTCTGGTTACAGGCAACCCTATGCAACCCTACACTAGACAAGAGTGTTAACCCATTAAGAGTATATGTTATCCCTATTGATGGTTGGAAGCACATGCATGGAGTTTGTTACACACTTTGTTTTCATGTTGCTTCGTTTGTCTCACAGATGAGCCGTTACTGAGATATTACCGTCCCATATTCTGGCCCAGTTTGGTCCTTAATCTTTTCAGCTACTTTTGCTCATTACCAAGAAATGGCCCAAACATTGTTCCACCTCACTGTTGTCTTATCAACCACTTATTCATTCCCATCACTGCCAATTTTACTCCTAATCCTTTGATTATGCCGTACTTTGACTAATTCACCTTTTGTCACTTTTCTTGCTATCGGCTTGGATCTGTCTCCTTTCTGCCTCATGTTACTCTGAGAATCCCACTAATACCTACCTGATTGGTCATTAGCTGGTGTGTCACCACAGCTGCATGTATCTTCTTTGCCTCTGTTTAATCAGTGTTGTATATTCACTCTCTCAAGAGTTTTCCATCCACGACTTGCCTTCCATTAGCTTTGGTACTTCTTTTACAGTGGTTCGTTGTTTGTGTTTCGCTCTAGATATGGTGTTGATACTAAGCCTTTTCAGGATGTCTCTCAGAGGCCCTTTCTCCCATGCTCTGAAACCAAAGTGTTGATTAGCTGGTGAAAGGGAGCACACACTACTGTGTGCTCTGCATCTGCTGAGTCTTTCTAGCATGGCTGTGTTTCTGTGGATCCCAGGACTGTCACTTCAGTGAGGCAAGAGGCAGTTGCCATGTATCTGAATATGCATCCGTCCATCCATCTATCCATTACTGCTTATCCTTAACCAGGTTTTCAGGGGTGGGAGGTTGGGAGGGAAAGGTGCTGGAGCCTATCCTGAGGTAGTACTGCAAAATGCAGAGGGCAATTTAGTATCTCCAGTTCACCTGATGTGCATGTCTGAGAGAGGAAACCGGGGTACCGGGTGGAAACCCACGCAAACATGGAGAGAACACTTCATGCAGAAAGGACCCTCGACTGCCCAGCCAGGAATCCAATCTAAGACCTACTCTGAGCCACCATGCCACCCTCTCTCTGAATATCTTGAAGTTCATGTTGTTTTTGCTGTTAAGTGTGAGATCAGTAGTTGAATGCTGTTGTACAATTGCTTGATTTCCTGTAAAAGTCTGATCAAGAGATGCTTTAAAAGAAAAACTAAGAAATAAATGAATAAACCACTTCCCAGTCTCTCCAGCAGATGTTCTTAACTAAATGTAAACATTTCTTAATTTTTGTTCCTACTATACACTGATCCTTGACTTTCCACTGTAGTTCATGAATTCATTCTGCCTCCTCTCATCTCATCTGAGCACAAGTTTTACATTTGAGGACTGCGAAAGTAAAATACTCCATTGAAGGAGAGAAGTTAATTTGATTGGGTAGTTGGTGTAGTGTATTCAAGCCCTAGAGGTCATGGGTTTGAATCCTACTTTCAGCATACCACCACTGGGATCCTGAGCAAGACCCTTAACTACTACTGTCCATTGTAGTTAGGGAATGGAAGTCACATTGGATAAAAGCATCTGATTAATGCTTTAAATGTAAATATAGTGTAACAGGTAGCACTGCTACCCAGACTGGTAGCCTACTGGTTAGGGCATTCGCCCTGTGGTCAGGAAGTCATGGGTTTGATTCCCAAAATCGCTAGGTACCTCTGAGGTACCCTGAGCAAAATACCGTCCACACACGGTGCTCCCTGAGTGCTGTGTTCCTGGCTGCCCCCTGCTTCACTTGGTGAATGGGTTAAATGCAGAGGAAGTATTTCGTACTTGCACTTTTTTTTTAATTCCCTACTGAAAGAAGTGTAACATGCTTGGGCAAGACTCCTAAGGTTAAGTACGCCCGTGTCTGTAAATGATGCTCTGGATAAGAATGTGTGCTCTTGCTTCTAAATTGGTACTAGTGTACCTTAGAAATTTCAACACTCTATGTGTCCATCAGACCAGTACTGTCTCAGCATTTTAAAGGCGATGGTTTAAGCTGCTCTAGCACTTTTAGTCCTTAGACACTAGGGACTAGCCCTAGTGAAGACCTTACTCCAGGCAAACACTTGCATCCAACTGGAGTCAATCCAGTCCTCTAGGTACCTGCATGCCTGCCTCCTGGATCAGTGCAACAACTTGGCTGAAAAAATAATCAGGCTTAATTTGTGTCACCAAGGCCCAAGGTGCTAAGAGGGGCTGGGCTTGCTTTGTCACGCCTACAGGTGAAAGCCACACGTGCCAAATCTGGCAACTCAACAAACGCTCACACCAGCACACCTACACCACGCATCATCCCAGTCGAAAAATCCTACCTCTTTAATGGCATCAGGCAGAAAAAGCCTTCCTGAGTGAAGCAGGAGTCAGAGTTCACCATCAACTTGGCAAGACCAAGGCCCATGGTGATCTGGAGGGACAGCAGGAGTGGGAGTCAGACAGGGGGTTACCAGGCCATGAAAGCAGAGGCAGACCACAAAAGAAAGGTCACAGAAAGGGGTGGCTCTGGGAGTTGGTGCATTTTGGAATGGTTGGGGCTTTAAGAAAGCTTTTTATACCTTTCCTTGTACCAAAAGCAAACCTATTCTGGCTGGGCTGCTGGTAGCCTGATCCACCCAGAGCTTCACAAAGCTGAGGTTAGGGCAAGGTGGGCTGAAGGAGACTCATTGTGTGGCCAGGAGAGGGAGTAATTTTTGGGGGAGGTTTGGGTTACCTGATGGGTTGACATTGTGGACGAAAAGGAATGAAAAGTAGAAGCAACTGGTAAGCAATAGATGGGGGGGTAGGATGGAAATGGAGATATTGGATGACCCAGCTGGGTTCCTGGCCAGGACCTTCTCCCCCTTCAAGGGTCAGGCCTGGTAGACCTACCAGAACGCTGTGACAGCGCTGGTGCTCCAGAATACATTTGACCCCTTTCCCACGGAAACGGTTCCTTGCCTCCACAGTTCTTCCTTGTGCCTGCTGACATTATGGTAACTCAGTCAGCCTGATTCTGATCTGCCAAGTTTGGTTGGCAGGTGGTTGATGGGGCTGATGATTTGTGGCTGCGTTTAATCGGACACTTGACTCCTACACCCAAACAGTGGAGTTAGTGCTTATCGGCTAAGTACGTCTCAGCCTGTCCTTTGTGGAACAGAAACTGGTTCAGACGACGCAGAGTCGTTTCAGTCAAGTTGACCTTTTGCACAAGCATCAGGCTGCTGCTCTGCCCAGAGGGAAAGATGGAAAGAGACAGCATGGGACGATATGTCTTATTAGCAAACTCATTACATCGTGAAGAAGACAAGATGGTGAGAAGATAGGAATGACAGTCTTGCAGTCTTTCTCCTGCTCCTTCTTCTTCCCCCATCTGTATTTCATCAGTTCACACCGACTCGAGAGCTACCCCTGCGAGCTGGAATTGTATTGTCCTCTTTATCATCTTTTCTGCCCTCTTGCACAGCAGATTGATTTAAGAATATGGGTGCATTTACACAACAAGGCGACAAGGTGTAAAAGAATCCTCCTCTGGGAATCCCACGTTGGTCATAGGGAATCCAGGTTTGGCGTTCTGTACAGCAGGTTTTCACACGTCCAGCCTCTCTCTGGTCTCTGGTTACCTCCACTGTCCCTCTGTGAACAAAGCTGTGTCTGACTCCCATCTCTCTCCCATCTCCTTCCCAGACCCTATCGCCACGGATTCACCAGCAATTTCCCCGCCTTTCGGTTCTATCTCAGCACCAGATCTATGGAAATCAAGTCCCACTGAGACTGACCTGGCCTTATGTGTGGCGTTGCAAATGAGACTGTCCTTAATTAGTGTAGGGAGCCAAGCAGAACAGGAGGGGGAGCACTCACACGCATCGCACACAAACAGTCGTTGACTCACACGCATACATATTAAGTGTCCTGATTGACTCATGTTAATGCTGTAACTCTAGCCAGGCCTTCTTTATATTTACAAACAAAGAGACTATTTTGTGGCCTTGTTTTCTTTTGTAAATAAATGCCCCAAGGGTGGGCAGAGGAGCTTTATGCTTGCTTGAAGGAATGTCGTAGACAGTAGAGTGCCTATGGAGAGAGCTGTCGTCTAGGAAACCGGGGTCTGCTCCAGAGGTCTGACATTTTCTTCAGAAATCCTTTTTGTTCAGACCAGACCTGAAACAATATTTTCCCGTTCTTTTTGACTCACTTACCTGCCACAAACCATCACTGGTCAACTTTCTCTCCTTTTTCCCCCCTTCTTCACCACTCCTCTCTTGCTCCTCTCTATCACTCTCTCTTTTGCTCTCCCTCCCTCTTCCAAAACAAAGGCTCACCCTCTTATTCCATCTCCAGCACCACTCACTCTCCCTTCCACACCCCCCCCCCCCCCACCCTTTCCACCCCAGAAAAACGAATCACAGATTAACACTATCTGTGGTGCAGAAGGTAGCACCTGCTTCCGTGGCTTCTCCGTCCAGCACAGCAGTAAAGGAACTCACACAAACGCTCACTTCCCTCTCCTCTCTCATTCTGGGATCCCTTTCCAGACCCTTGCCTCCTTGAAACTCAAACAGGCGCCACAGGCTCGGATTGGGCTGGGTTTATCACTCCTGCTCTCCTCCATAATCCTGCGCACTTGGACCAGCAGAGCGCTCTTGTGTGAGGGGGATTTAGGAGGGCTTTCTTGGAGCACGCTCCCCCTCCCCTTCCCTTTCCCCCTGTCCCAGCACAGAGGCTCTCTGCTCCTGTGGATGGTACCCAGTTGGATGGGACTGGAAGGCTGATGCCACAGGTGAGGTGCTGAGCTTCCATCCATTGAAGGCAGGTGAGTAGATGCTTACCTTCGCCCTCTTGTGCAAAATCCCAACCAGTTGATTTGTGAGCAACAGACCGGTGATCCTGTAGTCTTTTAAGAGAAGCCTGTAGCAAGCGTTGCATGTTCCTTTCTTCTATAGTAGATGTGTGGTTCTCACTCCCTTTCTCCCCCCCTTCTCTAATCCATTTGGAATCACACGTAATGCGTGAATATGTAAATCATCAGTTTTATCTGCCAATAAGTAGCCGAGTGTTTTCGATAACATCTATCTTTGGCATTAATGCCTTGATGGGTCGTCAAGAAGACAATTTGTTAGAGATCAGTTTCTCATGGGGTTAGCCAACTGAACCCTGCCATCCCATGTAAAGTGATGTGAAAAGAGATGGATTTACCTCTCTGGCATCTCTAACAAAATCTTGCGGTGCACCTGGGATTGCTATCAAACACCAATTTCCAATGCACTCTGTTTCATCACAGAGGACATCAGACATGAGCATGTGGTCCAAGCACCACACTCTCTCTGGAAGACTAGGTTTCAGTTATGTTGGAAGGTGGGGATTTTTGTACTCGTTTGTAAGGGGTGCCTCTTGAAGAACACCGACAGAAATCAAACGATCCCTGAATCCTATCATTCTTTTAAGGTTTAAGGAACGATTACTTAAGGCCTGCTGCCTTAACACTAGATAGATCACTAATGATCTAATGACAGCTGCCCAGGTGTTGTTTGAGAAATGTTTCAGCATTTCAAAAGCATTTCTTACAAATAACTCACTAAAACCTCATCAACAAAACATGACGGCCTAATATTAAAGACTACCAAATACACTACAGGCCATAAATTGTGCATTATTGTCACTGTCCATGTTTGTCCATTGTTTTAAAATACCAATTACTGTGAAGCTAAAATTCAGAATGACTGCTTTAATTTGTGTATGTGTATTTTGGGTGAGTTGCTGTCTTTTTAACCACAGTCCCATTTAAGGTGACCTCGAACAGGAGTGCCAGAAGTATCAGTGCCAGTTAAACAGGCCATGATACGGCTCATTCAAAAAACAGCTGTGCAACCAGTAGGCACACGCATGTGCAGACGTGAGGGAAGTTTGACTTGTTTTTAACAACGATAGGACTGCTGATGATAGAAGAAAGAAGCAAGAATTCTGTTGGATTTTT
The DNA here is from genome assembly GCA_037974605.1 of Nannopetersius ansorgii. Lineage (NCBI taxonomy): Eukaryota > Metazoa > Chordata > Actinopteri > Characiformes > Alestidae > Nannopetersius > Nannopetersius ansorgii. Next base: position 8,886,293 of record JBBPDE010000083.1, on the reverse strand, counting down.
AACTATACATTATAACTACAATTTAAAAGCATAAAAAGCGTAAAAATCTTTTGCTAGCACTTCACCTTTGGGCAGTACCATGACCCTAGATGTAAATAATGGTAAACAAGGTGAAATGTTCTTCTACCAGTTAAACTATTCTGCCCAATGAGCATGTAGATGTAGCATGTAGTATAGAAAACTAACATCATCCATTGCAAATGCTACCAGTTTTATTTAAATTCACCCCTGGAAATGAGGGAACTATGTATGAAGGTCTGTGATTCCATTATAGAATATATAACCATCCTAAGAACGGCCAGTCTGCACTTTAAATGAAAATACCAGTGAACTTTCTAAACTTTGTGAACAGAGTAAATCTGAGTGATGTATTGTGAAATTAATCAATTAAGCTGTGTTAGAGAAACTTACGAGAGCAGAATTATGTGTCTGATTTCATACCGCAAAGAAAACAGATTTAACATGATTTTATTATTTTATTCCTTATTAAAAATGAAGTTTGACCTCATTACCATCATTATCTGTCATAACATCTGTCTTATGTCATTAATGTCATGTCATATGTTGCTAAGAAGACAAATTTATAGAGATCAGATTCTTGTAAGGTTGGCCAACTTAACCAACAAATCCCTGTCAACCCATGTAGAGTTGGATCTGGCATCTCTCACAAAAAAGAAATTGCACAAATTTGTTATGATATCACTGTCTGATGTCAGAGATAGTGTTTTGTGAAATGATTTAGGCCTTTTTTATTAAAAAAAAATACATTCATGTCACAAAGATATGTGTGGCAAGGCAAAATAGTTTTTTTTAAATTTACCATTATCAAAGTTACTTAGAACATCTCAGACAATATGTGTAAGTTCACTGGTCATTCCTGGATAGTTAAGGGAATTGTTAAGTATATGCTGTACGATCCCTGGTTCCTAAACCAATTTGAAACAGACAAATTTGCACCAAAATCGGTAGAATTGTCCTTTAAAGCAGGCGTGGCTTCAATTCCAACTTCAATGGAATAGAGTAGCAAAGAGCCTTTTTTATCATTTGAACAGTGACAAATTATAATGACTATATTAGAATTAATGAGCATCTTACTTTATAAACTTATCATACTTCAATCATTCAGTCTAAATGATGCTAATAGTGTGCTGCGGTACTAAAGTTTATCATATGTTTAGAGAATCATAGCGATAGGCACAAGCATACATATTTTTCAGTAATATGTCAACAGTATCCTGATTCACGTTGTTGTCTTGCTTTATTGGTATTGCAATGTGAGCATCGCAATGTGACTTTGGGTAATAGCCTAAATAATTCCAGTCCAAATCAAAGTCAGCTTTACTGTGATTTTCTGTTGAGGTGAGGAATGAAGATTTCTGGGATCATAGAGATTCATAAAATTATAAGTAAGACTTTTCTGGAACATACAGGTTTAAAGTTATTGGCGCATTTGAATTGCTTTACACCTAAACAACTGAAAATGACAACACATTTTCAGTTGATGCAACTCCCATCATCCAGTGCAATTTAAGGTCACTAAAGTCATTAGTGTCTACCATAATATTGTGTGGCAACCGATTGCCTTAAATAAACCAAGTACCACCAACTCAAAGATATTAGGCATGTTCTAAATATGATTGATATATATA
>JBBPDE010000083.1:8863719-8884544 GCA_037974605.1 Nannopetersius ansorgii | reverse complement strand
TAAATATGATATATATATATATATATATATATATATATATATATAACAATAGATATGTGATGGAGTTATTAATCTACATTAATTTCTATGCTTCACTGTAAATACCCTGATAACAAGCAATGTGGATATTACTATAAAACTATAAAACACATCATTATTGAACTGCTTTGAAGATAAAGGACATTTGGCTCTAAACTGGTGGTTGCTCTGGTTTTCTGGTCTTGTCTCATGAGAAGCGGATCAAAGCACAATTATTTGTCTTTATATTGGTGATACAGGCTGGACTGATAAATTCCAACACTAAACACAAACATGGTTAATATAATAAATAGTAGAAACCTCACCTTCAGTACTAGAAGGTAACAGAACCCAAAATGAATTTTGTTTGAATGTAACTAATTAACAGAAACCAAGAAATTGCTACAAATGTTGGAAAGCCTGCTGTCTTTCTATTGATGTCAGATGTAAAACTCAAGTGAAACTGTGATAAGTGTCAGTAAATATGTCATAGACAAGCTTAATGAACTTGAAATAAGTGATTGAATACGTTATATAAAACGTTATATAAAACTTTGGTTAGTTGGGAAAAATTGGTTTGTTTCTGGGCAGGCGTACTATTTTGAGTTAACTATCTTTCTAATATTAACGCTTTAAGACGAAAGTGCTATAAACAAAACATCTACATTTATAGACATTATGGGTTTTACACATTAAAGTACCATCAGTCCTTGGCACGCCTTTCTCGATAACCTCTTAATTTGTTGATAAAGTGTATACTTAGTATACGTAAAAGTATGAGTATGCAGTACCAATAATACTTGAGTGAAGTACAGATCTACCAAAATAAGTACATTGTATTTTCCACCACTGGAAATATTTTGAAGATGTACCTCTTCTCTAGAGAAAAATGTTTGAAATAAATGTGCTTATTTAGGTGCAATATTTGCAAATAATAGCAAGCTATTTCAGACATTATATGATGAGATTTCTTTTAGGGTAAAAAATAGTCTTCTGGACTATCTGAGATGGCAGCGGAAACGATAAAAACGCTTGGATAATGCATTTCTCAAAATTCAATGTTTGGTTCTCTTCAAAAGACTGAATAAAATGTGGAAAATTGAAGTCATTTCAAACACAACAGGAGTGAAACTCAAACTTGAGCCCCTCAGGGTTGTGGAAAAGACCATGGCAACTCAAGCCTTCTCAATTAGACCCATTAGCTGAACTGCTTACGCCCCTTCTCTGAAGCCAACGAGACATGGCACACAAACACACGGTAATGGACCCCTCCAGATGATGTAGAGCCGCAGGTTGGAGTCCCAGCCACAAGCTCACTGGCAATGTAGAGGCCTAGAACTGCTCCTCCACAGCCCACTCACACAGTAGTGCTGGTGAATGTGATCCTTACACATTGTTCCCTGTCGCATAATGGGACCTTTTCAGCAATGGGCCAACAGGCCCACCATGGCGGGGGAGAGAGGGGGAGAAAACCCCATGGGAGACCTGGGAGACTGCTCTTAAAACAGGGAAGATTAGAGGGGGACTGTACTTGGTCTATTTGCTTTTTAAAATGGCCTTTATAAGTGCTTGATGGGTCAGTTCACATGTATAGCACATGCTGTTTAAGAAAATAACTTATGTCCATCATTCAAGCGCCTGACCTTTGTTAGGCCACTGTCACTGAAGTAACGTAAAAATGGTTGGTTTCCTGTTGATTTCTCTGTTCATGCTACTCTAAATTCCAAATGTATGTATGCTTTAGGTCTTTAGGATGGTCAAAACAAGCACTTTAGTCTCTCTACTCCAGCTTTTCAGCACTCTTGCTCCTGGAAGAGGTGAGTCATGGTATTTTCTTCTATTTTCAAACTCCCTGTTCTGGTTCTATCAGAATGACAGCATGGATTGTCAATAATAATACATGGATAAATGCAGCTAGGACCAATATCCATGATGTTCAAGCATTGTTTGTGTCCAGGTGTGAATATAGTGAATACTAGCATATTCCACTAGCAGATATTGTTCTGCTATCAAGCATTATTTCTAGAAACAAGCATAATGTCTTCAAATATGACCTGGTTCTCCAGATAAACTACATAAAACATATGTATATATGTATGTATTTATAAAACACCAATCACCCATAACCTTAAAACCACCCACTTAATATCTGACCTGTCAAGACCATGTGCACAGTGGTGCTAAGTCATTACCAGCAGATCCTTTATGTCCTGTAAACTGGGGTCTTCATGGCATGGACAACTTTGTATTAAAGCCGATTTTCTTCCATTACTCTGTAATTCAGTTCTGATGCTCACATGCTGATTGTAGCAACTTTGAGCAGTGGACAAAGGTCAGCATGGACACTCTAAACGGTGGATTTACAACTGAGTGTCCTTTCTATCAGAGATAGCATTTACTTTTTAAGTAATTTTTGCCCCAGCAGCTCTTCTGTGGAATCAGAGCAGACTAGCCTCTGCGCCACACATGTATGACCCTATCACAAGTTCACTAGCTGTCCTTCCGTGGGATAATTTTGTGAGGTACTAACACTCCAAAACACCTGCTATTTTGGAGATGCTTCGATTCAGTCGTCTAGCCATCAAAATTTGGCCTTCAAAAAAGCTATTTTATCCAACAGATTCACTTCAAAAACTGACACTTGCTGCCTGATATATCCCACTCCTTCACAGCCGCCACTGTAATGAGATAATCAGTGTAACTCACTTCACCTGCCTGTCAGTGGGTTTCATTTTGGGGCTGATAATATATATATGCTTTTTGCACTGTATTCTATTTTAGTTCTTTACTCGTTATCTCAGTTTAGACAGGAACAGTTTTGTTTTTTCCATCTTGCCTTCTGTAATCAAGCAGGTTATGACTAGTTGTTCACTGTCCTCTCTGCATAGCTTTTTCTCAGGATACCCTCTACCCCTATGGACCAGCCCATAGGGACTTAGAAACTCCAAAGATGGATGATGGCAGTTCATCCGAAATTCCTCTGCTAATTCCATTTGTCTTCTTTACTGTCCCCTACCGCTCCCTATATGTGAGTGTGATAATAACGAAACTGTATGTCTTGCTTTAGTTTTATTTTAACCTGATGCAAATGCATTTCAATCAATTCCATTCAATCGATACCAATTTTATTGTACCTATTTTGTAAATAGTGCCTCTTACCCCTCAGGTAAACAACAATGGAGTGATCTCCTTCAACGTTCAGGTGAGCCAGTTCACTCCTGAGGCGTTCCCGCTCAGCGACAGCCGCTCTTTTATTGCTCCCCTATGGGCTGATGTGCACAATGGTATCCGTGGGGACGTGTACTACCGTGAGGTGACAGAGTCAGAGACCCTGGAGAGAGCCACTCAGGATGTCCGGAAATATTTCAAGAACATGGCATCCTTCACTGCCACCTGGGCCTTCATCACCACCTGGAGTCAGGTCACCTTCTATGGAGGCAGCCAGACAACACCGGTAAAGAAAGTCGTGCCTTTGCATAATCTTTCATTTGGCAGTGATACAGACTGATCTGGCTCCATAAAAACAGATAACCACAAATACAGCAAGGTGTTTCACGATAATACTGATAGTGGCCCACCACCGGTGGCACTGAATATAGTAGAGTTACTGTAGTTAATAAAGAAGAATCATTCTTAATGGTCACTGACATTTAATCATTTAAACTTGATTCCTGATGCCCTTTCTTTTACAGAAACCTGACATTTATCAGTATAACAATTCTCACATTTACTGTTTTCATGCTTGTGATCAAACACCAACACAGAATAAAAGGTTTGATCTTGTGCCAGGTGAACACATTCCAATCAGTGTTAATCTCAGATGGCGTGTCCTACTTTGCGATGTTCAACTATGGAGAAATCACATGGAGTACAGGAACAGCTAGTGGGGGAGACCCTCTCACTGGCTTGGGAGGAACGACGGCACAGGTAGCCCAGAGTCCCTCAGGATTCAGTGCAGATCATTTCTTATTCATCATAATAGACGATTATTCATTTATAACTGGTGTTATTGATGAAACATGACATTCCCTGTCTAACATCTTGCCCATTATTGACCTCTGTAGTCAGGTTTCAATGGTGGAGATGTCAGCCACTTTTTCAATCTACCTGGCTCCCGCTCAAATGAGGTAGTCAACATTGAGCAAACAACAAATGTCAACATGCCCGGCCGCTGGTTCTTCCGTGTCGACACAGACCAGATAGACCCAGCCAACGGCTGCAGCTATAATGGTAGAACAACCCAGTCCAACTATCAACTGTTCAGTTCATTTAGAATGTATCTTCTGATCCTTGAGTGTCTTGCAATTTAAACATATTTGAGCACTGGTGTGGATTTCTTTGACACTTTCATTTTCCTATACAAGTCTCTTCTTTTGACTGACATTTAGACATTATATTATTTAAAAGTATCTCAAAATGTCTTGGATCAGTGATCCCAACACCTTGATCCAACTAATCGGCTCATTAGTAACCCCTAAAAGAGTTGACAAAGTTGTGCTGAAACAGGTGAAAGACTCAAATTAAGACAAAAAAAATCATCTGTAAGACTCTAATCTCTCTTCTTTAGGGCGGTATTATCGACGTGGGGAAGTGTTCTGGTTGTCAGACCAGTGCTCTCAGCGCTGCAGGTGCTTGGATATCAACAATGAGGTCATCTGTCAGGAAGCTCCGTGTGGCCAGCTGGAGACATGTGAGCAGCAAGAGGGCGCCTACTACTGCCAACCCACCCGAACCAGCACCTGTGTAGTGTTTGGAGACCCACACTACCATACTTTTGATGGCTTCCTTTACCACTTCCAAGTAAGACAACAAACAACCAACTTTGATTTACAGGAATTCAAACACATATCTGCCATCTCCCAGTCTTGTCTGATCTTGATTTTATCATCAAGTATAAGACTATACATACTTACAATGCATATATTAGCAAATATATGGCAAAATATTGATCTAATAATGCTCTAATTTCCTTTGAATTTTACCCTATAGGGCACCTGTTCTTACCTATTGGCTCGCCCATGCTGGGAGGTGCCTGGTCTCCCATTTTTCAGTGTTGAGGCCAAAAACGAAAACCGAGGCATGGCTTCTGTGTCCTGGCTAAGAGATGTTACAGTGGAAGTGTATGGCCATCGAGTCATGCTGCCCAAAGGAACTCTGGGCACTGTACAAGTGAGTTACATTCCTGCTTTCTGTTTCTATAAAATGAGGTCACAATCCTCTGGCAGAAAGTGCCATAATGCATAGACAAAATGCTAAGTGTTTAAGATGAGTGTTTAATTAAAACAGTAGGGCGTTGTTTCTTTATTCTCCCAAGTCCTGGTATGATCGTTTGTGCTCATGACTTTTATTCATCTTCATGGTTTCAGGTGGACAGTCTCTTGAAGACTCTGCCTGTCCAACTCCAGCTTGGTGCTGTCAAGGTGTACCAGTCTGGTGTTGCCGTTGCTTTGGAAACTGACTTTGGTCTCTTAGTAACATATGATGGCCAGCACTACGCTTCCATCTCCCTCCCCAGCTCCTACTTCAACAACACTTGCGGTTTGTGTGGTAACTACAATGACGATCCTGCTGATGACCCTGTACTGCCGGATGGTTCACTTGCGGAGAGTGTTGTCGAGTTGGGTGGCAGCTGGCGAGCAGAGGACACAGATTTCCGTTGTACAGATGGTTGTGCCCAGAACTGCAGCTTATGTGAACCAGCAGCTGAAGCCTTTTACTTTCGGCCCGATTACTGCGGTCTTATTAACAAGACTGATGGGCCCTTCAGAGACTGTCGGGCTGTGGTGGACCCCACTGCATTTGTGTACAGCTGCGTGTATGACATGTGCAGCAATCGGGACAACATTACGACGCTCTGCCAGGCTATACAGGCATATGCTCTGGCTTGTCAGGCATTGGGAGTCACCATCAGACCCTGGAGATCACGTACATTCTGTGGTAAATTATTTTACACGTTGAACAAACAAGCATTTTTCTTACTTCTGACTATATTGGAACTGGTCTATGACATCTCTGTGTATCTCTGTTCCCTTAATTGTTTTCAGCTTTGACATGCCCAGAGAACAGCCACTACCAAGTCTGCACAAGTGCCTGCCCAGCCTCTTGCTCAGACCTGACCGCTCACCTGTACTGCACACATCCATGTACAGAGGGCTGCCAGTGTGACCAAGGATTTGTCCTGAGTGGCAGCCAATGTGTACGTCGCTCTGAATGTGGCTGTGAACGTGATGGCCTTTACTATGCCCTCAATGAAACCTTCTGGGCCGGTGAGGGGGGAGAGGTGGGCAGCGAGTGTTTCCAGCGCTGCGTTTGTGGCCCCGCAGGAGAGGTCACTTGCTTTAATGACTCTTGCCAAGAGGGTGAAGTGTGCACTGCAGAAGTGGGGTTGCTAGGGTGTTACCCTCGTAGAGAAGCCATGTGTTCGCTGTCTCAGACACATGTCTTCGCTACCTTTGATGGTTCTTCCATGCCATTCCCAGACGAAAGCTCTTTCTACCTGGTCAAGACTTTGGGGCGTCTGCCGGCCAATGTGTCAGTAGTGGAGGTGAAGATTGGCAGGAAGTTGGTGAATAAGGGTCCCACCTGGAAGAGGCCTATAGTCATCAGGGTTGCACACCTGGAAACACAGATAGGTGGCTCTGATTTTGATGTTGTTAAGGTTTGTATAGGTTGCATTTCTTTGGAAACCTTCCTGTTTCTTCTACCGCATTCGAAATCTTGTCAGATTTACCTAAAAGTACAAACGTTTTTGGGTGTGATTAGCAATAAGTGACATTGTGCAGCTATTGTCCAATTTTTGTTGCTAATCTTGTTGCCTTCTATAAACTTTACACATGTATTTTGTGGCTCATGAGTGACCAGTTTGATCTCATACTGCACAAGTGAATTTAGCTGAGCCCGTGATTACATAATGATGACATTTCTCCACTCTCTCTTTAGTTAAATGGTGAACCAGTGATCCTTCCATACGTCCACCCACTAGAACCTCTTATGGTGTACCGTGCTTCCAGTAATGCTACTGTAGTGGAGTGGACTGGTCTAATTCGTGCTCGTTACTCCCGTCAAGGCTTCCTGAACCTCACCCTCTCTACCCTATTCTACAACTCCACCTGCGGACTCTGTGGCTTCTTCAATGGAGACCCTGCTGATGACTTCCGTCTGCCAAGTGGCAGGCAGGCTGACACTGCTGACCAGTTCATTGAGGGCTGGAGGGCTATTGCAGATGACTTGACATGCAATGGTGACTGTGACGACCTGTACCGCATGTGTACAGACCTGCGGTTATACCAGAGTCCCTGGCTTTGCGGCAACATCAACGACCCAGGGAACAGCTCTTTCCTTTCTTGTCATTTAGCAGTCAGCCCCTCACCTTTCTTCAGGAACTGCCTGTATAATATGTGTGTGAGGGAGGGCAACCGGTCGGCCTTGTGCTCTTCCCTGCAGGCCTATGCTTCTGCGTGTCAAGATGCCCAGATTAACCTCGGGCCCTGGAGAAGTGCTACCAACTGCCGTAAGAACTCAAAAGCCAGTGTTATCTCAGTGGGTTCTTAGTGTTTTAGTGATTTTGATGTTTCTGTTCTGTCTCTCCTCTCTAGCTCTGCCATGCCCTGAAAACAGCCACTTTGATGAATGCACTACTGCCTGCCCACTGACCTGTGAGAACCTGGATGAGCCACAGGAACCTTGCCCGTTCCCTTGCTCTGAAGGCTGCCAGTGTGAGGAGAGCTTTGCCCTCCGTGATGGACTTTGTGTGGCCCGCAGTGACTGTGGCTGCTTTTACCTTGGCCGACAACTGGCCACCAATGAGACCTTCTGGACTGACTGGGAATGCCAAGAGCGCTGCTTCTGCAATGGGACCGACAACAGCGTGTACTGCACCTTCTCCCCATGCCAGCCAGAGGAATACTGCCAAGAGAACGAGGGGCTGTTTTTCTGCCAGCCTCGGACTGAGGCCATGTGTGTGGTCGCTGGATATGGCCACTTCTTGCCCTTTGGAGGTGTCCCATTTGACCTTCAGAGCAGCTGCACACTTCGCTTGGTCACTACAGATTGTGGGGGCTTTGAGGATGATGGAGACACAGGGTTGGATGTGGACTTCAGTGCAGAGATGGGTCCAGGGGGGCTGCCTCGGTTCCAGCTCTCAGTTCGAAATGAGGAGAGGGACACGGGCCAGGCCATCTGGGTGCGAGGCTTTGTAATGGAGGTCTACGGTTACGAAATTGAGGTGTCAAGAAGCTTCAAACATACAGTCACGGTGAGGAGAAGCAGAACTCTGGGCTGCTAATATCTTGAACAGTTCAAGCCAACGTTTTGGGAAAAATCACATATATTTAAACACATAATATGCCACACATCTGTAGTGTGAGCAAAGAAAAGAGCCACAGGATTCAGAAAGCCACCACACCTGGGAAAAATGACGTAAAATGTCTGTGGTACAGATTCTCTTGAAGGCTAGATATTTCATAATCAAGAATTTATCTGTAATTCTAATGTATAATTTACATTTTTTGAAGGTCAAACACTTCATGCTTATGACAAAAAGTTATTTTTAATAAAGGAGACGGGGGCCAGGGACAAAAGAACACATTCCATGTTGAGAACATGAGGAATATCTGATTTCAGTCTCTGCCTGTTAACAAGTTGGAACACAAACAGAGAAAGCACACATTTGAGTGATGGTTGGAAGAGGTTCACAACAGCATCTAAAGATCTGAAAAACTTTAGATCAAATAAAGATAGGGAGAAGAGAGGAAAGATGGAGATGGTTGTTTACAAAGACTCTCTCTGTAATGCAAGATCAGAAGAGGGAGAAAGGGATGATGGGGAGAGAGAAATGATGTAGCAATGGAGAGATGCAGTCTGGGAACTACTGCCCTTCTAGAAAACACTGCTGGACAAGTGGAGCAATATGGTAAACAGAAATGAGAAAAAAATGGCATATTGTAAGTCTGTCTGTCTCTTTTCCTACAAGGTAAATAAGGAGCGTTTATATCTGCCTCTGAAGTTGGGCCCTGGGAAAGTCAACATATACACCCTGGGCTTACAGTTACTGGTGGAGACTGACTTTGGACTGAAGGTGGAGTAGCATCACAAACCAACATTTACAAAGCACCAACATTTGCCCAAATGGTGGATCTTTAACTTTACGTCCTCATGTAAAGTAAACATGGTCTGCTGGCGTGGTCAAAGTCCATTTATAATCCTCTCTGTTCTTTAGGTGGCCTTTGACTGGAATACCCTACTGCTGCTTTCTCTGCCTCGGAGCCTCTTTAACGCCACCTGTGGAATGTGCCAGGGAATGCCGGTCTCTGGCCCTGCCCTCAGTGTAAGCGAATGGGGCATGGCTTGGGCAGACCGTGACACTTTTTGCCAGGTGGGGTGTGGTGACTCCTGTCCTCGCTGTGGATTGGTTGAAAGAGGCCTAGCAGCTGATGGCCCCGCCGTAGCTCAGACGATGGACGCCGTGGCCGGAACTGACATCGACAATGGAAACCCAGGCAACCGTTTCCACCTGGCTGAGGGCTTGTATGTCTATGTGGAACCGGAGGCAGTGAGGCTGTGTGGACTTATTATTGATCGTGGAGGTGTATTTGCCCGGTGCCACAGCAAAGTGGCACCAGCGTACTTCTACCAGAGCTGCCTCCAGGACACATGTGTGGACCAGGGGGCGAGAGACACTATCTGTAATTGGCTACAGATCTATGCCAGTACGTGTCAGACACAGGGAGTGCCTGTGATTGGCTGGAGGACTTCCACTCCCTGTGGTGAGAAACAAACTCAGCTTCCGCTCACATCACATAACACGTTTTTTACATCTGCTTTGATAGCAACATCTTCCACTCACTGGCCACTTTATGACCCACATCTACTTTCTAACTACAAACTGTAAAACAAAACAAAAACATACACCATCACTGTGTTTTTTTTAGTGGCCACTAATACTGTGATAATGTGCTTTAAATTTACAGTGACCTCCAGTATTTGCTTTAAGAAGGCCTATTTTAACATCTGCATGCATTAAACATTTTACATCTTGAATAATATGAAGATGTTTCCTTGATCTACTGCAGCCCATTAAGATTCCTTCATATTTCTGGAGAAATACTGAATGTGCACTAACTGCTCCTTCTGTGAACATGTGTCTAGTATTCTCGTGCCCTGCAAACAGTCACTACTCGAGCTGTATGGTAGCATGCCAGCCCCAGTGTGCGCCAGCGCGGGGCCAGCGGGACTGTAACCAGCACTGCGTGGAGGGTTGCCAGTGTGACCAGGGCTATGTGCTCAATGGCAAGAGCTGCATCCTCAACCAGAACTGTGGCTGCTACACTGATGGCAAGTACTATGAGGTGAGAGAGGGCTTAGGACTGAGGTTGTACTGAGCTACATCATTTTATATGGTTACTGCTAAAGTAGTAGTTCTCAAAATATCAACTCCGGTGAAGGTAGGTAACAAATAATGGAAGCTGATACTGTAACAATCTGCACACAAGCGATGTATAATATGTATAAAAATTTATTTCAGACAATCGTCAGAAATGTATATATTGTTTTGAGTTGTTGGTTTTATAATTCAAGGTGGTTGGAGTCAAGTGTGATCATTTAGTCAGTAAGATAGCAATGTTAATTGGTACATCTACATAATGGCTCCATAACTATATTTGGGGTTCCTTTCAGGGTAGGAAACGCAATGGCAAATTCAGGTCAAGTCATTTTGGTCTTTTGTCATTCCTCAGGACGTACATTAGCACATTGAAATGGTGCAATATCAGCACATTACGCTGGACTACATGAAGTGCAGATACATGACAATGTGAACAGAGTGCAGTATTAAAAAGGACACCAGATAAAACACAAAAAGCTGGTGGTCGGATGGTTAGGGAAATGCCCTTTTGATCGGAAGGTTTGAATCCCAGTACCGCCCAGGGCACCCCTGGGGTTCCCTCGAGCAAAGTACCATCCCCACACACTGCTCTCCAGGCACTGCGTCGCAGGTTGCCCACTGCTTCACCTGGTGAATGGTTTAAATGTCACCACTAATATAGATTAGAAATTTAATATAGCAAAACTATTTTGATGCTAACGAACTATAAAATGAGCACAAATATGAGTGTGGTTAAATACAAAGCATATTGGTTTGAAAATATCAACTAGTAATCAAAGTCTAGGAAATGCTGTTCAGGCCAGCCTATAGAAATAGTGCAAACAACTGATGACAGTGAAATACTGGGGTAAAGGAGTTGCATATAGACCCTTTAAAAGAATTTAGGCACAGATATGCAGTGGTGTGTGCTAGAAAGTGTTTGGGGTAACAGTATTCAGAACCTGGAGGTAGAAGCTGTTACAAACTCTAGGTTCTCCAGTACCTTTAGAAATATAAGAAAAGAATGAAAAGTCCATCAGTGGCATGGGAGGGGTCCTTTCTGGTAGCCTTGTGGATGCAGGACTATAGGATGTAGGTGTCCATGGTGGCTAGAGAGGTGCCAAAGATCTTCTCAGCAGTCCTCACAATCCATTGTAAGGTCTGAGACTGTGCAGTTTCAAAACTTGGCCCCTTTTAGAAATTAGCGAGGATGGAAATGTGGAGGTCGTTGATGGAATTTCTCAACTAGGCACATGGTGTTGAGGGTCCAAGTGAGGTTCCAGTAAGGAAGCTTTACTTGGGAGCTTTTAAAAAACCCTCCTCACTGTGCAGTCAAGAGTGATCACAATAGGTTCCCCAGAATCTAAGAATCATATCCTTGCACCAGATAGCATGTTCCAGACATCTTGTGTTTCACAGTACAATTTCTCTCTCTCCCCACCTTCCCTAAACACAGCCCAAGCAGTTGTTCTGGAACAGCGACTGCACCAAGCGCTGCCAGTGCATTGGCCGGAACCTGATTCAGTGTGACCCACGTCGCTGCAAGGCAGAGGAAGAGTGTGCACTGCGCCACGGTGTCCGGGGCTGCTTTGCGCGCCGCAACCAGCACTGCGTCGCCTCTGGTGGTGGGGTCTTCCGCACCTTTGATGGTGCCTCCCTCCGCCTGCCTGCCTCCTGCTCTTTTGTCCTGTCCACCATCTGCCACAAGCTTCCGGAGCTCTCCTTCCAGCTCATCGCCAACTTCGACAAGTGGAGCACTCCTAACCTCACCACCATCTCCCACGCTTACCTCTACATCAATGAAGAGAACATCCTTATTTCCGGCAACACCGTCAAGGTCTGCGAACTCTGCAAATCTACACTTTGGCATAAAAAAAAACTAGTGATTTATGGTGCTCTCTCATTAGCTAAGAGAGACCCTAACAGGGGGAGGATGTCAATACTGATATATGATTTATGGGATGTACAACTATATATATATGAAAGATTGTTGCTTCAATCTGGTCACTAAGCAACTGTTTTCAGAGTGATAGACAGTCAGTTATAGTATGAGATTGGAAGTCATCATTTCAGATAAAGGGGATTTTGTTACAGTTAAGACAATGTCATTAAATTAAATTGAAAATACATTTGGACCAAAAACTGACCCTCGTGGGACACCTTTGGTAATTGAAAGGTGTTTAGATTTATACTGGCCGAATCTACTTAGGCAAAGAAAAAACATTTTAAGATCTTAACCCAAGGTTCAACCCAAATCTTCACAATTAAAGACAGTTGCTGCTATAAAAAAAGAGTATAATAAATGCAGAGTTTACACAAACTGTAATAAAAAAAAGGAAGCATTGCATTTTTTTATTCCCAGAATTCATTAGGAAGGCCTATAAAGCAATGAGGGTTATTGCTGCTATTAACACTTTGAGGCCAGGGTGTAAATTGATATGTGGACTGTACTGTTCATGCCCATCGTCGTACTTTATCTCGTTGTCTCCATGCCTTTCTGTCTTTTTCTCTCCACAGGTAAATGGAACACCCGTTTCTGTGCCTTTCGTAACAGGTTTGATGACCCGAGTATCCACATCTGAAGGTTTTCTGGTTATTGACACGCCCCAAGACATCCAGGTTCGGTACAACCGCTTTAACACGCTCAGCATCACCATGGGACCGAGGCTGCAGAACAAAGTGTGTGGTCTCTGTGGAAATTTTAATGGTGACCCCACAGATGATTACATCACCTCCCGTGGCAAACCTGCTGTTAGTGCTCTGGAGCTTGCCCAGAGCTGGAAAACCAATGGCATGCAGAACAGGTGTGTCTCCCACTCTCAGTTTTCTAATCTTCTCTCTTTCCCTTCTCTCGCAAACTTTCCTTCTTTCTCTTGACCACTCTCTCAGGCTATGTTCACAAAGTCTGTGGTGCTGTCTAAGCTCTGACTTTATTGCGAGTTCAGTACCACAGACCATCGACATAGCTAACCTTGCTCTCTTCGGTTAGGTAGGATGGCGACAAACACTTCAATTCCCCATACAATATATGGACAAAAGTATTGGGACTGGCCCAAACAGAGCCCTGACCTTAGGTCCATCCAACACCTTTGGGATTAACTGGAATGGAGATTGTGAGCCAGACCTTCTCGTCCAACATCAGTGCCAGGGCTCATAAATGCTCTACAGAATGAATGCGGACAAATTCTCACAGAAACTGCAAAGATCATGTGGAAAACTTTCCAAGAAGAGGGGAAGCTGTTATAGCTGCAAAAGGGGGACCAGCTCCATAAGAAAGTCTATGTATCTCAATACTATGTAATTAAAGTCCCTGTTTGCGTAATGGTCAGGTGTCCCAATACCTTTGTCCATGTAGTGTAACTTTTAAAGCGGGAGCAATGGGTAAAAAGAAAGGGATGAAATGTTCTCACAACAGGCACATGGCCACAAGTGAGATATGTATGCATATACAAAAGTGGTTCAAATCTTATTTATAAAAATAAGATTTTTATGTAGACTGATCAGGTGCTTCACACTTGGGTGAAAAAATCAGATTTGTTCCACTTCAACCATGACTGCTTCTGTCTTAACAAAACCCTTTACACTCTGTGACCCTTTCTTAATAATTGGAAGAAATTTTGGAAAGCAAATTAAGAGGAGAAATTCTATTGGCATTTGAACGGCATACAAGGTTATCTCACAAGGACAATGGCATAAGTCTGTCTTTCTATTTCTCAAAATTTCTCTCTCTCACTGTCTCCTCCACATCTTTGAAGTTGTGATGAGACTCAGTATGTGGCCCTGGCTCAGTCCTGTGACAACACGGCTGTCCTGGACCTGCAGGGGGAGGACAGCTGTTTGAAACTCACCCAGCTGAAGGGCTTCTTCCAGCCATGCCACGGCCTGCTGGACCCTGGGCCCTTCTACCAGTCCTGCTACCTGGACGGCTGTTACAACCACCGCAAGGCCCAAGTGTGCGGCTCCATGGCCGCCTACGCCGAGGCCTGTCGCTCCTTTGGGACGCTTACCACCAAGTGGATTGCCCAGGAAAACTGCTGTAAGGGCATGCTGCCACCTACAGGACAGGAGGGGGCCCACAGGGAGGGGGGCAGGAGCAAGCGATAGTTGGGAAGGGTAGCTTGACTGATGGAATATACTTTCAACACTACCATTCAAATGTTTGTAACCACTGTTTTTAATAATATTAATTATCTTGGCACAGATAATTAGAACCCATCATGTCATTCAGGGTATAAAACAAGATTACCAAAGAGTGCCAAAAATACCCAGTAAAAATTTAAAATATTCTACATTTGAATGTTACTCACTTAATATTTACTCAGAATTTTGAGTATTTTCTGCATTTGAGTACTTTAATAGCCAATAAATGTCACATTTTTAATTTATCACTAGTGACTTATAAATAGTATACAATAATATTTGCAATTGTTGCATATTGTATTTAATTTACAACCAAAGGACAGGACAGTCTAGAATTAAAGACAGTCTAGAATGTGACTTTGCATCCCCACACAGCCAGTTAATAGGATATCAGACATGGATTGTTACGAATTCTTTTTTTACTTTATAAAGGAAACTTGTTTACTTCACATGTGTGAACACATGTGTACATGTGTAGTTGCTCACTCAACTTTCCAGTTCTTAACAAGAATAAAATTCTTCATGAAATACGTGGATAAGAGGTTAAAACCTGTGGTGTCCATAAACTTTTGACTGGTAGTGTATTCTCATATGACCTCCAGACTAGAATCTACATTGTGGGCGTTACTACTCAGAAATATTAATATTAAGTGATTCCAAGCTTGTCAATGTATGTTTGTCTGTTGTCTGAACAATTTGTTGTGTGTGTGTGTGCTAACTTTGTGCCTGGACCTGTCTTTAGCAGAATGGATCTATGACCCCTGTGCTGGAGAGATCTGCACGAATAACACGTGTGAACAGGAGAATGGGGGAGACCTGTGTGGCTGTCCAGAGCTGCCAAGCACTGAAATCGGTAAGATGGTAGGAGGAGAAGGTACATTCGTCCATATCCCAAGTAGAAGCTACTCTACACCTAAATAAGTGAAAGAAATGAGAGACTGTCACTAACACATATACATCATAAAAAAAGTGTGGAGATGCTGTTTTGTCAGAAGCAGTGAATTGATTGCCTGTTATTATATCTTGCCAATGTAGCTATATTTGTCTGCTGAGTGGGGCTGAAATTAGTCAAGAAGGCATATGAAGCTTTAGTCATTATCCTGGATGAATGAGTCAGGACTCAAACATGTCCAGCCTTGTTACTATGAATACATACGAAGCCAGTGAAGGATACTGTGTGTATCAGGTTGCTGTTCAAGTGTCCTTTTCCTTTTCTTTTTCATCGTCAAGGCGAGGATGACATCATCCAGGCCGAGGTAACATGCAAACACGCTCAGATGGAGGTGTCCATCTCTAAGTGTCGTCTCTTCCAGCTGGGCTTTGAGAGGGAGGACGTGCGCATTAATGACCAGCGTTGTCCTGGTATCGAGGGTGAAGACTTCATCTCCTTCCACATAAACAACACAAAAGGACACTGCGGCTCCATAGTGCAGGTGAAGCACCCTCTTTAGAGGAAGTCTGAATGTGTTTGAATAGGGAAACTATCACACTGCTCAAGAGCGGTGATCCAGTGTTTCATAACCAGTATTTAACAAAGTCTCCTCAAAAAAATGTCCAAAGCCTCAACCGAAGCAGTGACATTAAGGTGGCTGTCTCAGTAGCATTTTTCCACAAGACAGCCAGCAAACATCAATATGAAGCAGCAGCCACTCGTGCTCTGACCCATTGTCATGGCAACGATTTTAAAACAGCCTGTTATTAGCCTGGACTAAATTAAATTAACTACATCATCCAATATAACACTTGACTCATCCTTGCTTTCGAGTGCATCTCGGCCGGATCTCGGTCCGGCAGCTGTGCACTGGACCGCCACTCTGGACTTTTCCAGAATGGGCAGATTGCCAGTCCGCACCTGGTGACACAGCATGATGCCTCCAGTGCTTTACTTGACACACTTGCACTGTGTTCTTTAGTATTAACCTGAATTCTGACAGTGTTTGACTGAAACAGTCTTCCTGAGTGTTAGGTCCTCTGGCACCTCACTGAAATAGATGCATTTTCATGAGAAACCAGTGATTGGTGACTCCCATGCATTGGTTTTATGAGCAAAAACCTGACTGCCTCCTTCTAATTCCCTACCCTCAAGTGTGCACAAACTTGTTGGCTCTTACCAGCCCATTTATGGTTAAGGATGGCTGAACATGTTATATTTGCAGCATTTAGTAGACGCTTTAATCCAGAGCGGCTTCCATTCCCTAACTACAGGGTACAGTCTCCCTGGAGCAGCTTGGGTTTAAGGGTCTTGCTCAGAAACCCAGTGGTGGTTTGCTGAAGGTAGGATTCCTCTTGGTCCAGAGGGAAGTAACCTACCCACTAGGCCACCACCACCCTACCTTTCACAAGCTGATTATTTTTAATTAAACAACAACATTGACAGCCATCTTTTTAATAAGCTTTTTCAACCTCATGTCTTTTGAATCTGTTGTGTGTTCTGTAGGAGCAGAAGAGGTGCCAAATTCCAGCTAAACGTCTGCAGTCAAACTAATGATCTGTTAGAACTTAATTGCAAAGAAAACATTGTGGCTATGGTGGATCCACAAATGTATGAGTAAACCTGCCAGCTGCTTAGGTACCACTAGGACAGTGGTCACCAACCCCCCTCCTGTAGATCCACTTTCCAGCTATGTTTAGCTCCAACCTGCATCTTACATACTGCCCCTTAACTCCTACCTAACACAGTCAATCAGGGACCTCTGAAGAACCAGAGAAAAATAGAATACCAAAGTGCCAGATGTATCACTGAAGTATTTGAAAGCATTGGAGTCAGTCTGAAGGAAAAATATGATATATGTCAGAACCAGAACCAGCTGAGATCTTTTTGAACTTGCAGTCAGTCCCTCTAAAGGATAAGCAGATATCTTAAAATAAGGGTCTTGTCAATAAAGTCTCCTCAGTAAATGTTTTTATGGATTTGAAAGGTAACTTGTTCTTCAGCCTCTTTTCAATGACTGTTTCCCATAATGCCGTCATTATGCACTCTACCATGGCATCAACTCTAACAAAGTACTTCAGTTCTAAACCTCTTAAATGGTACGTTTGTGTCTTTATATATCTGTATATGTTTATGTATATGTTCAGTCGAATGGAACGCACATCATGTACAAGAACACAGTGTGGATCGAGAGCGTGAATAACACGGGGAACGTGGTGACACGTGACAAGACCATCAACGTGGAGTTCTCCTGCGCCTACGAGCTGGACATCAAGATCTCCCTGGAGACCGTGCTCAAGCCTATGCTAAGGTCAGAGATCAAACTAGTTGCCTTTCAGAATGTGTCATTAAAACCACATCCCAGACCTTACAATGGCTGTAAGCACCGACATCATAAGGTTACTACATGTAATCTGTTGATAATTCAATTTAAATTTGTGCTTATACAGACGTGATTTGGTACAGACGTGTTTAATCCACAAGGCTTACCAATATTTCATTTAAAATCTGATTGACAGAACAAAGCAGCTAATTTAGTGGAAGCTGTCCGCTAACCTAACGGAATGGAATACAAATCACATTCTACCACTGATACCACTTCTTCATGTCTGATACTGACACTGATGCTACGACATGTCAAATACTGCCTTTTCACCTCCCTTAAACATCTAAGTGGCTAAAGTTGCAGTTAGTTGATAAAGTTGTTATAGTTGAGGAATAATAATTAAGGTTCTACACCCATATACTGTATAACATTGCATAAAAACGATCCATTATGGAATTCTGCATCCATGGCTGAGTCACTAATGACTATTTGTTAGACATATTGTTTGTGTGCAGGAGCCTGTATTTTAATTAGTATATAGTTCAGTTTAAAAGCATTTACTGCATGTAGAGCTTTAGGTCTGTTGTCCAGACTGAAGACTTTTCAGTAATGAAAGGGTCTGTATAGGACTTTTTGGTTGTTAGGGAGTTGCCTTTGCGATCAGAAGGTTGTGGGTTTGAATCTCAGGGCTGGTAGTGGCACTTCTGAGGTGCCTTGAACAAGGTACCATCCCCACACAATGCTCTCCAGGTGCTGGCTGTCCACTTCTGTACTTGGTGCATGGGTTAAATACAGTAAAAGAATTTTACATATGTGACTATAAGGGGCCACTTAAAGCTGTACTCCATCTGTTTATTGCATCATTTTTTAGCCTCCTTTATGTTTAATTAATTCTGGATTAATCTTAAAGGGCATTCCACTATGTCCAGTTTCTAATAGTTGTGTTGCAGATTAAACATGATTAAACTTGCTTAACTCTCTCTCTCTCTCTCCCTGTCTCTCTCTCTCTGTCTCTCACTCTATCTCTCTCTCACTCTGTCAATCTTTCTCATTCTACAGTGTCATAAACCTGACTCTCCCCACCCAAGAGGGGAATTTTATTACTAAGATGGCGTTGTACAAGAATGCATCATACAGACAGCCGTATCGGGAGGGTGAGGTGGTCCTTAGCACTCGAGACGTCTTGTTTGTGGGTGTGTTTGTGGAGGGGGCTGATGACAGCCAGCTCATTCTTATAGTAAACATGTGCTGGGCCACACCATCCCGGTACAGCAGCGACCGCCTTCGCTACATCATCATTGAGAGAGGGTGAGGAAATAACACCCCAGACCACATATATGTATGTGCATGTGCACATATGTGTGTATGCATACGCTACATATGCATACATATGCATCTTTAGGCTCTTGCATAAAGAGGGCATCAAGATGTTCACACCTACACATGTCCATATTTATTGCATTACATGTCACTTTACTGCGGACTTCTGTCTGTGTGTTTCAGGTGTCCCAATATTAAGGATAACACTATCGGCATGGCTGAAAATGGCGTGTCCCTGACCTGCCGCTTTCATGTCACTGTGTTTAAGTTCATTGGAGACTATGATGAAGTTCATCTACATTGTGATGTCTCACTGTGTGACTCTGATTCCAATGCATGCAAAGTGGTGAGAATGCACTTATAGTTTTAACTTACACTTCAGTTTAACGTATACTTCAACTTTATTGATAAAATGGACAAAGAGTATAGATTCAAAGTAAGTGTACCCAGAGGTTTGTCTGCGAGTTTACATTTGTAGTGATTGATTTTAATGCAACGATGCATTATAACCTGGTATTTTTTACTATAGAGCAAATGTGGTGCACCAGTGAACCTACATGTCTACTGACATTCCTCTGAACAGTTTCAGTTACAGTTACAGGAGTGTTTATGTTGGGTTTGAGCGCTATTTTCTGCTTGATGTCGCCTCCTATGCATTTTTGGTTGCCTGTTTAAGTGTCAGTGTCAACACACTACTAATCTGAGAGAGCTGTGCTGGCCAATACCACTATGAGGTGCAGGCTTAATAAGAAGCTAGTCTCGCGCAGCCAGACCTTTCGACTGACGGCTTGGTTTAGCCAATGTTCCATGGGTATGACGTCTGAGGCTGAGACTAATAAGAAGCCGACCCTGGTATAAGCTGTTACAGTGATACGCAGCACCAGCAAGTTGCCGAACAAACCGCATGTGTGAGATTTAACTTCATAACTCATCCACTGATCCGAGACTTGACAGATATGTAGAAGGATTTGTTCTTTTCTTTATGTACACTAACAGTCAAAAGTTTGGACACATCTTCTCATTCAAGGATTTCCTTTGTTTTTATTATAGTCTATACTATCGATTAATATTGAAAACATCACCTGTTGCACTGATAACAGCTTTGCACACTCTTGGCATGTTTTCAGTCAGATTCATGAGGAATCGACCTGGAATGGTGTTTAATTAACAGGAGTTCTTTGTCAGGAGTTCATTAGTGGAATTTCTCTCCTTCTTAATGTGTTCATTAAGTTGTGATGGTCGGGTTGGTCCACAGTTAGTGATCCTGTTCCATTACGGTTCTACTGGACATTATGGCAAGAACCACATAACTAAGTAAAAAAAACTACAGAAATCCCTTATTACAGAACAGAGTCTGGTTTCTTTAACTCTTTTTTGTTAACTGCATAACTCTACGTGTTCCTTTATCATTTTGTTTGCCTTCAATATTAATCGACAATGTAGAAAATAATAAAAACAAAGAAAAAACATCGAATGATAAGGTGTGTCCAAACTTTTGCCTGGTAGTGTAGTTTGTTTTGAGTTAATTTTCTGCTCTTTAACAGATTGTTTGGTGTGTTTTTTTTCTAGAACTGTCCACACAACAGAAGGATCTACTCAGAGTACAGCCAGCAAAAAGAACACATACTGTCAGTCGGACCAATCAGAAGACGAGGTAATGTGTGTGTGTGTGTGTGTGTGTGTGTGTGTGTGTGTGTGTGTGTGTGTGTGTGTGTGTGTGTGTGTGTGTG
>JBBPDE010000083.1:8842251-8858893 GCA_037974605.1 Nannopetersius ansorgii | reverse complement strand
ACCCAAACAAAAAGACACCCAGACCCCCCCCCCCCCCCCCCCCCTTTTTCATTCATAATTTGACCTAAGCAGGGAAGAGGAGGCTGAATAAAATCACGTGTTGCCCAGGCCTCCAGTCTATTTTTTATACGCATGAAACTCATCCTCCAACCTGGAGGCATTAAATGCGCTCTCCCTCCCTCTCCCACTTTCAGGCTGAGGTGAATGTGGGGAGGGCTCGGCGTGACGTCTGTGGGGGGGGTGGAAGGAGGAGGGGGGCGTACACCACAGTAGACTAAAACGAAAGGGAGGCTCGATCATTCACACACACAGCTGGCTCACTGTCAGTGCACAGTCTGGTCAAAGAGCACGGGCGGAGTACGAGGTTCACGGGAACATTTTCACGACTTAGCTCATATTCCTTTCGTGTGTTTGTGCCTCCGATGTCAGAATTTGACATATCTGGTGCTCTAAGACGCATCCAGACATCAAGGACGTTTTGGTCGAGCATCTGACAGGCGCAGGGACGGACGGCACGTTAGCAACGGCGTGGAGGTGGAAGAAGCGATACACTATACGAACTCGATCGCAGCGTTTTGTCTTTTTTTTGCTTGTTTGGTGGTCTGTCTGACGCGTGGTGGTCATGCCGAGCGCACGACAGTCCTATACGGTCACGGTGCTGGAGGAGCCCCCAGCTCCACCGCTGCCCTTCACCAAACCGCAGCGCAGGAAGAGCCCCCCCGTGTCCCGATCCATGCTCGTTTCCACCTTCGTGGGACTCCTCATCAACCAAGCCAAGGTGAGCTCAGAGACAATCTGTACCATTACTGTTGCCCTTCGTGCGAGTCGATGCGTTTTTTAACACACGCAGCTCTCCACTGCTAGATGACAGTATCTGTCCGTAACACTGTATTCGCTCAGACTTGTACCGCTGTTGTGGACTGTACTGAATGCTGTGAAATTATGAATGAACTGGATGTCTGCCCCTGTCTGAGTGCAATGTTTCCAGGATAAAAAGATCATTCTTTCTTTGCTCTCAGATCCTACACGCTTTTTAGTCCATGATTAACACAGAACAGAACTTGCCAATGAAAGATTAGCAGCAAGTTGCCAGGCATGATGGTTTTGGACGCCTTATACATAGCCGTATCTGTCAAAATACTGTATTAATTCAGACGTGTACTGTAGCTATTGATGACTGCACTAAATATTGTCTTATTGCTGTTTTTCTTGCACTCTCTTTCACCCTGTGGTCTTGTGGTGTCTCTGTTCTTGTGGTGTGCCATAGTCCTGGGGGAACATTGCTTCCATTCACTGTACACTGTGTGTATAGGGTTGAAATGACAATCAAACTTACTTGACAGCAACGCCTTGACTAGCTCAAGTCACATCAAGCCTACTTGACTGAGCTGACCAGTTTTATTGAGGTATGTCACCACAAGTGTGACATCTTGGCTTCTGTCCATAAGTAATATCAGCTGCCTTGATTGAGACCAATGATTAACCCAAACTCGGTGATGCAAGATGATGTAAAATAAGAAGAATCTGGTATAACGTCCCCCAGTGTTAAATAGAAAATGTGCTCTTGAATGTATCTAATGGAATTGACGTAATAAAAACTGACCAACTGTGGAACACGAGGGGCGGAGTTTGTGTGAACACGGGTGGAATAAGGAAAAAAAGGCCTCAGTGACAGTGACAGCAAATCTCAGCTGACCCTGCTTAACCTGCAGCTCCGCAGGGAGGGTTTTCTCAGTATCAGAGAACACTGACTTTTAGGCAAAGAGCAGGACAGCTAACAGATGATGTGGGTTTTTTTCCTTGTTGTGAAGAGTTTGTGTTCCACTCTTCGGGCAACGCTCTGACTTGGTAGCGTGGTGTGAGGCCGTACAGACATCGTATGGCCAAAAGTATTGGGACACACCTCTTATTCAGCATTTGGGCTGGGCCCCTTACTTCCAGTGAAGGACAATCTTAATGCTTCAGCATACCAAGACATGTTGGACAACGCCCTGCTTCCAACTTTGTGAACACAGTTTGGCGAAGAAGCTTTTCTATTCCAGCACAACTGTGTCCCAGTACACAAAGCAAGCTCCATAAAGACATGGTTGGATGAGTTTCTGCGTGGAAGAACTTGACTGGCCCACGCAGAGCCCTGACCTCAACCCCATCCAACACCTGTGGTATGAACTGAAACGGAGATTGTGAGCCAGGCCTTCTCGTCCAACGTCAGTGCCTGACTTCACAAATGCTTTACAGAATGAATGAGCACAAATTCCCACAGAAACTCAAAGCCAGTGGAACAGTGGAAGCTTTTATAGCCGCAAAGGGGACCAACTCCATATTAAAGTCTCTTGTATTGGAATGTCATTAAAGTTTATGTTGGTGTAATGGTCAGGCGTCCCAATACCTTTGTCCATATAGTATTAAATTATTAATGTGTGATTGACTTGTTTTTAGGGTTAGCACCTCGGGAAAGGCACACTGACTTTAGTTGCATAACACCGGTCTTAGTGCAACTGGCGCCATCTGCTGCTCATGACTTGCTGTGATAGAAGTGAAGAAAAGTTCTATTAACAAAGCACAGCTAGGTATAAGTGTCATAAATGTGTTGTTGGGTAGTTAATGACTTTACCGATCCAATCTTAGGGTACCTCCTTACACTGCTGATGTATTTAAACTCCAGAACATACCTTGCAACACTAAATACCATACAAAGGGCAATAAGAATGCGTGCTCTGAATGTTCACTCAGTAGACTGTTGTAGATTGACCTTACTCTTCTTAGAATCAGACTGGCAATTTGACCCTTCTAAGCATTAAGCAGGGTGGCTGCTCGTACTTTGGCACTTACTCAATGATTGTTCCATAAAACTTGGTCTTTTGCAGTAAAACAGCGCTGTCCAACATATCAGATAAACCTGACCAACATTCTTATCAGGCGGCCATTAGATTCAAAGGTCAACCACTCTAGCACTCCAGCAGGCCTTATGCGGTGCTCCATGACCACAGTGTAAGCTTTATCAAGCATCGCATTAAGTATGTTTGGTCTTTGATTGGGCCCGGCGTATCAGCACATTGGCAATAACTCAATTTTCCCTTGCACGCTGTAGTTATAAAAGCACTTGAAGTGGCGTTTGGCCCATTTGTGCGGAACAATAACAGCATGCTGTTGCATAATGCAGCCGGCCCCGTGGCCAGCTAAGCAGCCGCTTCTGCAGGAATGTGCCTCATAAGTCTAGCATGTGATAAGAGATATTATAGTCAGGTTCCTAGAATTACTGAGGGATCTTTACAGCAGATATTTGGAAACTCAATGAACTCTGGACCTCTATCTGCCTTGCTGACACTCTAATTTTTTTTTGTAATAATTGCTGTAGTATCAGTAGCATTAATATTATCATGCATGACTGTTTGCAGATTATCTACCAGCAGAGAAACCATAAAGGTACTAATTCTGCATGTCTAGTTAAAGAGAGTATATATTGTATGTAGTTTTTACATTGTGAGTGTATGTATACATATATATGCACAGAATGAATACACACAGATACACACAGTACATACACAGACACACAGAACATATTATGATTTACAGTAAGGTCAGGACATTTCATAGGAAGCATGGATTTGTTTGAGTGACGAGCACATGGGCATGTGCTTGATTGGCTCAGCCTGTGTGTGTGTGTGTGTGTGTGTGTGTGTGTGTGTGTGTGTGTGTGTGTGTGTGTGTGTGTGTGTGTGTGTGTGGTTTCTGGTGCTGTAAGCCTGCTTTCTCTTATAGTTGAGCTGATGACATTCCAAAACACTGAGGTTAGGGACATGGCGTTCTTTCTCCTTTTCTTTCAACCCCTGCCAGCCAGTGTGATTAGAGACATTGCCAGGCTCTGCCGATTGGCAGCAGCCATGCCCCGCCCACTGGCAGCATCCCGTCTAAACAGGTCTTTCACAGGCTCAGCCCTCTGTCATGGCTCCGCAGGACCCGTGAGAAGCATCGTGTGACCCAACAGAGGGAGGCCTGGCACACACACCCTGGGGAGAGGAGCAGAATAAAAACCGCCTCGGCTCACCCTGATCTGGTCTAGGTGTGATAGTGTACGTCAAGGCACTCAACCCAGGCCTGTTATTAGTGTGGAGGTGTGAGGGGCTCGAGCTGCCACTGCTGGCTGTATAGAGTGATTCAGCCGTGTGACTAAGAGCCACCGAGTAAACTCATCAACACTGCATTACTCCTACAAGCATGTTTGTAGTGCAACCTCACAGGTTTCCAATAAACAGTAGTAAGCTCGAAGGCTTTAAAAAAAAGAATGTTATGCACCCATAAACATAGACATGATCATTAAAAAAAGTTTCTCATGTTTCATTGTCGATCAAGTCACAGGGAACGTAAGCTGACAAAGTAATCAAAACAAATATTTATATAATGTTTCATTTGCATTTAATAATCTTTTTGTTCCCAAAGTATGTGCAGTATTTAAAAAAACTTACTGTAGAGACGAAGTCGACATTGTTATTTCTTGTATGAAAAAAATAAGTGAAGGGGGAATTATTGTGAAGTGATCCTTGTTGTCTTACAGGGACTCACTTCTACAATTTGACTGCACATTAAGCATTTCCCATCCTGTAAAATGTGAATCTTGTGAGCATGGGTGTGTGAGACCATTAGTCCTCATTTGCATAATTAGTTGTCATAGGTCACGAGTGTGGTTTGTCATTAGCGTTAGTCATTAATCAGTGGAAAGTTCAGCTGTTCAGTACTGGCCCTCTTATACCTGGAACTGCCTTTATGCTGGGGTTTGCCTGGAAAACAGCAAGTTCCAGATAAGATCCCAACTAACACAAACCTGTCATTTTTCACTGAACTGGGATATCTATGAAGTTAGTCTGGTACATTTTTAAATCGGGTGGAAGTTGGCCTCTCTCTCATACACGTGAAGAACATAAGCTGACACCACTGTCTGCTGTTACTTTCGTGAGTGCAGTCACATGTCACAAAGTAAGCAGCATGAAAAAAAACGAAATGGCCAGCTTTTCCTTTCTCACCCCTGTAACTTAAGAATCGCCGCCTTAGGATGTGATATGCCTGGAAATCGAATCAGTGTTTTTCTGTGAGCTGACACTGCAGTGTTGTGGAGGACTGTGTGCGTGCGATAGTTTTTGTGCACGTTCAGGACAACACAGTGCTGACTTCGTAGAAAGCATATGTGTAATTCATAGGGGAGACTCTATTATTACATACGGGTATGAGTATAATAAATATGAAGATACGTATGAGACCACATCTTTACAAATGAAATAAACAAACAGGTTTATAAAGACAGGCATTACAGTCTAGGGCTGTCACTGTCTTGTGTCTCCCTCACGTGAGCGACGGTACACGTTAAGAATCTCTGAATCTGAGAATTTGGCTGAAACATCAGAATCTCCAGCAGCAATCTTTCGTATCCTCCTGAGAAAATGGCGGGGGGGTTCTCCTGGAGCTACACTGTCATATCACTGCGTCTGTTATGCTATTATACAGTAATCCCCAGTTTAATAAACGCTTTGTTGTTGTTTTGTTTGCTGCGCTTGTTTTGATGCGGCAGATGGAGGCTGTTTGTTTAGGAGGAGTTGTGAGCAGCAGGGTCTCTCTTCAAATCTGCCCACATGCTGTTTGGAGAAATCAGAGCGAACAGCTCACACACACACACACATCATTAATATCCATCACCATTGGATCACACTAATTTATCGCATAGTTTTCTGTATCATGTTGCTTTAAGGACACTTTCTTCAGTGCCATTAATTTCCATACATTTATACAGTCATGCACAAATATATTTTTTGAAAACCACTTCAGATTCTATGTGAGTCTCTACTCTATGTGAACATGCCATGGAAAAACAATCAAAAGATGTGGGAAAGTAGCCCCGCTTTTTGAGGGGTTTACATTCCAAGAGCACCCGCATATAGTGAAAAACAAGTTGTTGTGCTTTGGTTATTAAAAAAAAGCCTAAAAATGCCTATTTTTATAGTGTAAGCCTTAAATATGCTCCCAGAACACTTTAATTTCATTTTAAACTCTAAAAACTTTTAAACTCTTAAAATCTTTAAACATTACCTTTAAAGAAAATGTAAAGGTAAACCCGTATTCGCCTCTTTTAATTTAGATTCCCTGCCGAGATATGCAACTCAAAAGGACAAAAGTATTGGGACACTGCAGCGAGGTGAGCAGTTTTCAGTGAATAATCCCTGAACTACTCGGGTTAAAAATACAATTGAGGGCTCGTTGGAAAGGTCTGCTGACTCCAGTCAAACTTTGGAGTTTCGTGCTTGGAGTGCGGGGGCTCAACCTTGGTGTGGAATTCGAAAAAAGTGCTTCCAGGTCTGCTCCAGCCTGCCCTGAGTCCCCTTGTGTGAAAACTTCCAGAAAAAATATATATTCATTGCCACAAAAAGAGCAGTTCTGTTCTCAAAAGAAATCCGTGTGTGACTGAATATTTTAGTCGCCTCCGTTTATTAACAGTTATGTCTGTGTCTCCTCTCTCACAGAACTCCAAGAATGCTCAGGGACTTGTGGGCCTGAGGAACCTGGGGAACACTGTGAGTATGAATCAGCATGATTGTATCAGAATTAGCAGCATATAGTGAGCATTGATTATTTTACAACAGCTGCCTCGCTCTCTCTCTTTCCATAGTGTTTCATGAACTCCATCCTGCAGTGTCTAAGCAACACCCATGACCTGCGGGACTACTGTTTGCGGAACACACACCGCACCGACCTCAATAACAACTGCAGGGCCAGCGCAGCTCTCATGGAGGGTAAGAGCCTGCTGGATTCTCTGTTTACTGCGGGTCACTGTCTAAAACTGAGCAAACCTCACTACGTTCTCCACTTTCCTTATCTCACCCGTCTTCGTGTGTGTGGTTTCAGAGTTTGCCAAGCTCACTCAGACTCTGTGGACATCAGTGAGCAATGAAGCCATCAGTCCCTCTGACTTCAAAACACAAATCCAGAAGTATGCCCCCCGTTTCGTAGGTTACAAGTAAGTTACAACATTTCAGATTCGTTTTTATATCAAATCATGGATGAAAGTACTGTCACTATATATCAGATGAAGTAGATACCTATCAGTAATTAGGTATTTAATGTAATGAATGAATCTGACCATTATAATTAATCACGTTTACTCAAGATTTATTTGTATAAAAGTTTTAAAGACAATTTAAAAGTCTAAAGACTTTATTTATAAATAAATTTACAAATAAAATTATAAATAAATGATTAAAAATAGCACATCATGCTCTATTTATAATAGTAAAAAACTATAAGGAGAATAGATTAGACTTTATTAAGACTTTATTAATCCCACAGTGGGGAAATTCTTTGAATGAACATCTTTCTATATCTCTTTGTTTCTCTCCTCCAGTCAGCAGGATGCTCAGGAGTTCCTTCGTTTTCTCCTAGACGGGCTCCACAATGAGGTCAACAGAGTTTCAGTCAGGCCCAAAGTGCCTGTGGAGGACTTCGATCACCTCTCGTAAGCACACACACACACCTTGTGTTTCCTTCATTGAGCTCTTGTTATGAAGAGTGTGGTGTAAAGGCTCATACGGATGTGTGTTTGTTCTCTCCTCAGGGATGATGAGAAAGCCAAGAGAATGTGGAACAAATATCTGGAGAGGGAAGACAGCAAAGTAGTGGGTGAGTGCGCTTTGTTTTACTGCACTACTAGTAATTAAGAATGTAAAAATGCATGAACTGCAATGAGTTGACATTAAAGTAACATGTGGATCAATCTAGGGTTGTTAGAATGGATTAAAAATGGATTCACAAATTTTTGTGCATGTATTGAAATATCCTAGGCTGTATTTACACTTCTAATCCCATCCAAAAGCATGATGTATTGTTTTTTATTATCAATACAGTGTAAATAGTGTTTTTATTGGGGCAAAGTAATAAAAAAAGAACATATTTGGATTTCATATAATAATCATATTCATATTGTAACCAAATGGGTTTATAGCCATGGTGTTAGGATGTTAAAATCTGCCAGTGTTACTAATGAAGCTTGTTTTCTTCCCCAGATCTGTTCGTGGGCCAGTTGAAAAGCTCTCTGACCTGCAGCGAGTGTGGCTTCTGCTCGACTGTATTCGATCCGTTCTGGGATCTGTCTCTACCTATTGCCAAGGTACACAGCCGTTCATGCATGCACAAACACACACACACACACACACACACACACACACACACATACACGCAAACACTCACAAGGAACACAGTGTTGCTTATGTTGGTGCAGTGTTGTTGTTTTTGTAATTGTAAGTGTTTTCCTCCTGTAGAGCTCTGGGGAAGTGTCTCTGATCGACTGTCTTCGGCTCTTTGCGAAGGAAGATGTGCTCGACGGCAATGAAAAACCAGTAAGTGTTTGCACTAGAGATGCACCGATTGCAGTTTTCTTGGCCGATTCTGATTACCGATTTTTTTGTAAGTGTGATCGGCCGATACCGGTTTTTCCGATACCGATTTTTTCCAGAGATAACAGAAAATTAGAGCTGCTGCATGTAGTCGACGACAACAACACAAAAAAATGGGTTTCAACTTTTTTAAATGTAATGTGGTAGTTACTTTCCCCGTTTACTGGTTACTTTTATAATAGTGACATATGATAGTGGCAGCACTACAGCAAATACAAACAAAAATATAATTTTCTTTAATATAAAGCTTTTTTTCATTAAAAAAATTTCTTTACAAATTTAAATAAATGACCTCCCAAAAAATGATCGGTTTGAAATCGGCAATGCGTGTGAGTGATCACCGATCAGGCCGATCGATCGGTGCATCCCTAGTTTGCACTGTGTGTGTATTATTATATAAGAAACTAGTGTTTTGAAGTGCAAGCCTGGATATTTCATGTCTTAATTCCCTTCTTTCCTTTGTCTCTCTTTCTCACAGACATGCCAAAGGTGTAAAGCTAGAAGGAAATGCACTAAGAAGTTCTCCATCCAGAAATTCCCCAAAGTCCTCGTGCTTCGTATCTTTTCAACCAAATATTTCGGTCCATAACTCTAAATGTTAGCGCTTAAACACTGAAGACTCTAAAGAATGAAATGTGTCAAGATCTGTGTGTGTGAATGTGTGTGTGTGTGTTTGCCTGTTGGACCTTAACTCTCTGGCTGAAACAGATCTGAAACGTTTCTCTGAGGCTCGTATCAAGACCGCCAAACTGTCGACCTTTGTCAACTTTCCCATCAAAGAACTCGACCTGCGGGAGTTCGCCTCAGACAACAGCAGTAAGCAGCACTCAATCGCCCATTCAGCAATTAAGTTCTGCTTTAATTACCCAAGAACATGTAATAATGAATGAAATGTTGTAAATGTTTCTAAGTTCATGGAAAAATCTTTTCGATACTCATGTACAAAAAAGTGAAGACTGTTTTTGCTTCTCCTTAAAAGTTACCAATTTGGAGATACAATGTTTTGCTCCGTCAGTGACAGTATAAAGCAATATAAGAATATTTTATCTGATTTGTCTTTCTCTCTTCTTTTTATTTTTAGTGAATGCCATCTATAACCTGTACGCAGTGTCCAATCACACAGGCACCACCCTGGGCGGTCACTACACTGCATACTGCCGCAACCCTTCAACAGGAGAGTGGTACACGTATAATGACTCGAGGTAACCCTCACAAGCATCTTTTAAGCATCTCCTTGCAATTTACACAATTTTGCAGGACCCATAAGTTTGCAAGCTTTAAAGATCCTTGGTGACCTAGGTTTATTTTTTCAAAGATACAGTAGAACTAATTGTAGTCATGGAAGCTTATGTCCCACCCCTTAGCATTATACAGAATATGGACAAAAGTATTGGGACTCCTGAGCCTTACACTAACAGGGACCCTTTGCAGCTATAACACCTTCCACTCTTCTTGGAAGGCTTTCCATTCATTCTGTAGAGCATTTATGATGTCAAACATTGATGTTGGATGAGAAGGCCTGGCTCACAATCTCCATTCCAGTTCATCCCAAGGGTGTTGGAGGGGGTTGAGGTCAGGGCTCGAAGCTGGAATAGAAAAGGTTTTTCTATTTGGAAGCATGGTGTCCAAAATGTCTTGGGATGCTGAAGCATTAAGATTGTCCTTCACTGGAAATAAGGGGCCTAGCCCAAAGCCTGAAAACCCTAAACTTTTGTCCATATGGTGTATAAATTGCCTAAATTGTCACACACACACGCACGCACACACACACACACACACACAGGCTCCAGGCACCAAATATGTCTTGGCTGATTGACTACATTTTTGCTTTTCTGCTGAACTGTGATTTTAAATGGTTTTTTGGTCAGCAAACCTATGACTGGTTACTGAAAGGTAAGCATTTCTACATCTGGAGTTCACCCCCCTTTCTCTCTCTCTCTCTCTCCCTCCAGGGTGAGCCCCATGTCGTCCAGCCAGGTGCGCAGCAGTGATGCCTACGTGCTGTTCTACGAACTCACTAACTCCTCACGTATGTGAAGCGCGCTGGCCTAATCTCAGCCTACAGCTGAACAGTAAAGCTCTGGAACTTCATTATGCCGGTTGATTGCTGTAGGACAGTAAAGGGGCTGAGGGCCTGAGGGCGGGCCAAATCCTGGGACTAAACCTAAATGGAGGCCTTTGCTGGGACTTGACTTTAAAGCATAGCTCAGAGCGAGCTTCCATATAAGGGCTTCCCCTGTCCCACAACTCCCCTGAATGGAGATTGCTGCTTGAGGGATGGGGATTCGGACACACTCCTCCTGGGAAGAGAGAAACTGGAACACTACCTCTCACTGAGCAGGACTGTGTGCGTGTGTGCATGTGCATGCATGCGTGCAGATACATGAACTCTATGCACTACCTGGAGCTCACCATTCCTCGGTTCGTCAGTCACTGCGACACCACTAATTTAATTTATTAATGTTATTTTAATGTTTTCCTGTTTTTTGTTTTTTCATTTGCATATACATATGAATGTGCATCATGATGGTGAGTGACCTTAAAAGGGCACTCCAGCCATGTAAACATTACTGTATTCGCTGTAAACATGCCTACTCGCCTCATACGGCAGTAAGAATTGTCTCTAGAGTGAGATTTATCGAGTTTAAACACTTGTAAATCTCCTTTCTGATGATCTGGAAGGCAGTAGGAACTGTTTAAAAACTGGCCTTGAAGGTGCAGGTACTTGAAGACGAGCTGGGTTTTGTTTTTTTGGGGTTTTTTTTGCTGACTAATCCAGAGCGAAGAAAGATAATGTTATTGCCAGGAAGCCAAATATCACATCTGTATATACAGGAGCTGGTATCACTTCATGATTTATCAATAATTGGCCATAAAATCAATAAGTAGTAAAGTATTTTTTTCCACTTTTTGTTGACCTTAAAGCCCAAAACTCCAGACTTTGTTTACAGCGGGTGACTATGACGTCCTACAAAGGGAAAACAGCATCAGAAGCAGTATTTTATTATCTAATGTTAACTTAATGCGCAGATGTCATGAGGTCTTTTCCATGAAAAAGCATATGCAAGTTTTAACGCACTGACGTTGATGCTTCTGAGCTCCTCTTTTATGAATCATGTCACAACATCACTGGCTATGATAGAAGTCAGAGTTTCTGTATAGAAGAGGGAGAGTTAAAGGATATATTTGCTGGATGAGCGATCAGTCAGACAGAATTCTCTCGACCCACTAAGGTTGAGGGATACAGTGCTACTATACGGAAGATTACATGACATGTAACACGTTCAGTGGCTGGAATGCTCCTGTAAAAGCCATTCACCATGACCAGAGGAGGCTGTATGAAGGCGCCCCCTGGTGGACCTTTTAAGCTAAACCAGCTTTTCTTCAGGAACTAGAGACTTTATTTCCACATTATGTGAGTTTTTTTGTGACCACAGCATTCAGCTTAATTTGGAAAAGAGCTTTCACAGCACAAGAAGCCACCTGGTGTGTCTCTGCGTTATTTGTGTGTGTGTGTAAGTGTGTGTGTGTGTGCGTGTGTGTGACACAGACAGACAGACTTTATTTATGAAGTGTGAATAGTGAATGTATGTTTCTGTCTGGAGTCAGAATGAATGGTTCTGTTCATGAGATTCTGCATATCAAGTACTTCTGACTTTTAAAAGTCAGGCAGATGTAAATATAAATAAATTAATCTACTTAAACACCACATGTTTTTTTTTGAGTGCTTGTCCTGACTTTTATCCAATGGCTGTGATATTTGACTAGTAGCTTAAAAACGTACAATGATTCTGAAGACATTAAAAGAAAATGTAAATAAGTTGTGTGTTCGTGTAAAGAACACACATGTACAGCATATGTTTATAAAACAGTACAGTGGGGCGGCTGGTGGTTTGGGAGTTGCCCTTGCAATCAGAAGACTGTCAAATCCCAAGACTGCTAGTGGCACCACTGAGGTAGCTTTAAGCAGGGTACCGTCCCCACACACTGCTCCCAGAGGACTCAGGTAATTTCCTCCAGGATCAATGTAGTACATAAGACAAAATAAACGTAATTAAATACTTAGTAGTGCAGAGAAGTTACTGTGGCAGATCTGGACATGTAGTGCCAGCGTTTTACCACAAGAGGGAGCCCTTGTGTGTTGGGCAATCTCAAATGTAGGCAAAAAATGTGGGACCAAGAAATGCCAAAAGAATTATTTAAATGATTAGACATACACTATATAGACAAAAGATTTTTTTCAGGATTGCGCCAGGCCCCTTACTTCCAATGAAGGACGATCTTAATTCTTCAGCATACCAAGATATTTTGGACAACGCCATGCTTCCAACTTTGTGGACACAGTTTGGGGAAGAAGCTTTTCTATTCCCGCGTGACTGAGCCCCAGTGCACAAAGCAAGCTCCATAAAGACATGGCTGGATGAGTTTCAGTGTAGAAGAACTTGACTGGCCCGCAAAGAGCCCCGACCTCAACCCCATCCAACACCTTTGGAGTGAACTGGAGCAGATATTGTGAACTAAAGTCAAAGAATTTAAATGCAATGTCATTTAAGTCCTTGTTGGTGCCACGGTCAGGCGTCCCAATACTTCTGGCCATATAGTGTAGATATAGCCACCAAAACTAGTATGTGCTCTGACCCCTAAAAAAAAGGTGCAGAGCAGCTTATACAGTTATTTTTCTTATCCTCTCTCACTTTCTCCTCAGTGACCTCAGGCCAGTAAGTGAAGCCTCATTTCACAGAGCTCCTTTAAGCAGTGATTAACACATACTTACCTGGATCCAAGAGGAGAGGAGGCTACGCATGAGCAAGGGAGGGAGAGAGAATCTGATTGCAGGTGCCAGTATTTGCATATATCACTACCCTGCCAGAGGGATTGCGTCCACAGGTTTGTATATTTAAAGAGTCCCATCTCATGGAAATCCTCAGTTCTCCATTTACATTTACGGCCTTTAGCGGGCGCTCTTACACAGAGCGACGTACGTCAGTGCTCAATTAGTCTATGTCTGTTCCTTAAACCTGAAATGCTACATTTAAATCATCTGCTATTCAACCAAGTAACTGCCAGTGAAGTTACACACCTCAGCAAACCCTGTCAAAGAGAAGCCAGAGGTAGGAGTTGAGTGCCCGAGTTTTTTTTTAAATCAAATATAAGAAAAAGAAATTAGTAAGCAATAACAAGAGGCCTAGTTAGTCGCCAAGGTGATCCTAGAAGAGGTGTCTTGAAGACAGAGGGGGTCTCCGCAGGTCTGATCGGGAGGGGGAGGGGGAGGGGGAGGGGGAGGGGGGGCAAGACTGAGAAGAGTCTTGACGCACGTCTTCCTCTTTTTTTTAAGTACAAGACGAGCCGTGCTTGAAGCTCCGAGAGGACGAGAAGAGACGCTGCTTGATCAGTGCTGACATAAGGAGGTGCAAGTCTGTTCTTAGCCTTGAAGGCAAGTGTTAAGGATTTGAACTTAATGCGGGCGGCCACAGGGAGCCAGTGAAGGTTCCTTAGTAAAGGTGTGTAAGAATTTTTAAACACATTGAACACCTCAAAGCTCCATTTACACCAACAGGGACTTTAGTGACTCTGCATTCATTAAAGACCATTTATTAGGTCAGACACTGATGTTGAATGAGGTCTGGCTCACAATCTCAATTCCAGTTAATCTCCAAGGCGTTGGATGGGGTTGAGGTCAGGAGTCTTGAAGATGGTTTTGGGCACGTGTGTGTGTGTGTGTGTGTGTGTGAGAGAGAGAGAGAGAGAGAGAGTTTGCGTGTGTGTGTGTGTGTGTGTGTGTGAGAGAGAGAGAGAGAGTTTGCGTGTGTGTGTGTGTGTGTGTGAGAGAGAGAGAGAGAGAGAGAGAGAGAGAGTTTGCGCGTGTGTGTGTGTGTTCTCAGTGACCCAGGTTGGGTTTCCAGGCTGAGACAGGTGATCTCTGTGAGAGGAGAAGATGGCAGAGTGAAAAGGCCTCCACTAGAGCAAGAAACCCAAGCCTCTGCAACCTGTCTCCTGTTGTCCTCACCTGTAGATCCGCTTCTACTGTCACCTTCTCTTCATGCTCACACAACCACCACTGTAGTACAGAGTAAGAGTTTGGGCCCTAAATGCAGCTCTGATATGTTTGAAGTATATAATCCCGGTGGGTCTCTTAGAAGAGAACTGAAACTGAACCTGGTGAAACTGAGTTTCTCCACTATGCTGTCCAATCAATCAATCAGTCTGTCTGTCTGTCTATGTTTTCACAAATATATATTTCTACAGAGTTCCACCACACGTTACCCTGTAATAATTCTCCATAGCAATGTTGCTCTAAAACCTGGTTGGTTCTCGCTGACACCACCTCAGTCTTTCACTGTCAGTAAACCTGCATCAGACCGAGCTACTCCTTTAAGGACGGAAGCCTGAAATGAACCACTTCCTCTAAACCACTCAGTTTAGAAAGCTAAGTAAGGTTAAATATTTTATGAACTGTTTTTTTTAGGGGGACAGAGAGAGAGAGAGAAACAGACAGAGAAAGAATTCATATCTTAAAGTAATCCTATATAAATAGATTTTTAATTCAATTTTACAGTGAGTAAGAGAGAGAGAGAGAGAACTTGTGGGAGGGGGAGAGACAGAAATAGAGAGAGAAAAAGACAGAGTGAGAGAGAGACTGGAAAAGGGAGAGAGAGAGGGAATGTGGGAGAGGGAGGGGGTGCGTCTGCTCTTATCCTGTTCCACGTTTCTGCGTGGTGTTATATTTGTTATGTAACTGTAACTCATATCACTGTAATGATCCCTCCTGTTCACACAGTGCAGTGTTGATTGACGCATCGTAAACGGCTGCTGCCCTGCTGGTCTCATATTGATCATAGTAAAGTCCGAGAGAGAGAAAACAGACAAACGTACATAGAAACAGACAACAGACACACAATGTATATGTTTTAATAGAAAAAGTACAATACAGTGAATGAAAGGATTATTACAAAACATGTTACAGAAAATCTCATTCCTCCAAAATTCACACGCAAGCACTTTTCCTGAGAATAGTCACTTTACGGCAGAACTCATTCCTTTGGTGGAAGAACTGCTAAAAATTTGAGACAATATCTAGAGGCTCTTCATTTGAAATCTTTGCTTAAATATACAGTGGAAATGTGAAATATGTGAAAAATTCTACTATTTATATTAAAAAGTATATATAAAACATATGTGCATGTGAAGAAGAGGAGGCTAGCCCAGTTTTCCACTGAACTTCAAACCAGCAAATATCCCTCCACCTAGAGAGAGAGAGAGAGAGCAAGAGAAAGAGAGGGAGAGAGAGAGATTAGGTTCTGCGTCTTCTCTGTAAGGTGGTCATTTGACTGGAGTTTGAATGCGTTTTGTTACTAGGAGGGTGCAATAAATTCACCAGCTGGTGGTTTTTTGTTTGTCTTTAAAGCTTCAGCTATATCTTATCCAAGCAAGTGTGTTTCCAGGATGTCGCACTTTACTGATGTTGTAAAACTTGGCCAAATGCAACACTTCTGTTTCATCTCACACAGAACAGTACTACAAATGACCACTTACTGAATGGAGCATTATAGGACTATGTTTCCTGTCACATACACTATATGGACAAAAGTACTGGGGAACACCTTTTAATGACTGAATTCATGTGTCCTTCAGCATACCAAGACATTTTGGACAACGCCATGCTTCCAACTTTGTGGACACAGTTTGGGGAAGAACCTTTTCTATTCCAGTATGACTGTGCCCCCCAGTGCACAAAGCCCATAAAGTCTTGGCTGAATGAGTTTGGTGTGGAAGAACTTGACTGGCCCACCTGACCTCAACCCCATCAAACACCTTTAGGATGAACAGAGATTGTGAGCCAGGCCTTCTAATCCAACGTCAGTGCCTGACCTCATAAATGCTACAGAATGAATGGGCACAAATTCCCACAGAAACTCCAAATCTTGTAGAAAGCCTTCTAAGAACAGTTGAAGCTGTAACAACCTCAAAGAGGGACCAACTCAATATTAAAGTCTATGTATTGGAATGTACAAGTCCCTATTGGTGTAACGGTCAGGCGTCCCAATACATTTGTCCTAATAGTGTATGGAGCACATAGTTCATTAATGGACCATAATTTCTTTGCTCAAAGAAAGGAACAGAAAAGGGGTGGAGGTAGCTCAGTGGGTAGGATACTTGCCTCCAGACCAAGAGGTCACAGGTTCGAATCCTACCTTAAGCACCACCAC
>JBBPDE010000083.1:8813271-8823571 GCA_037974605.1 Nannopetersius ansorgii | reverse complement strand
TGGCTGTGATTGGCTTGCTGTTCTCTTCTCGAGGGACATCCGCTTCGTTAATCATGAGGTATGACCATCCAAGATCTTTATGCTGCTATCGACTATGTGGGAACTGGGATGTTTTTACCTCCACATGGGAAAAATCCATTTGAATCTCCTACTAATACACAATTCCCTCTCTGACTTCAATGGATAGTTGTTCTGTGATGTAATTTAAACTTGCTGCCAGCCATAGAACAAGAAACTGTTTGTGCTGTTTGAACAGGCTCTTCCATTTCTGTGTGTGTGAATACAGGAAGATATGTAATATTTATAATCAAGGTACATGCTTTTATGCCATTTTTGGCACTATATTTGACACTCTTACAGTAGCAAATGTTTAACATGTTTTAAATACATAAAACAGTTACTACACTAATCATTGATTCAAGTGTAAACACTTTTAAAAGCTTTTTTATACATCCGCAGGAGCGAGACAAGCGCAGAGACTTACTGTATTTGTAGGCGAATTGAAAAAGTTCTGAGCTCCCCGTTATCCCGCATACAGAACAAAGACTTGAGATATTGATGGAAATCTTGATCTGCCAGCAGAAGCTTGAGAGGCACCGTCAGTTTCAGTGGGATGTGTATCCTATCTATAGATCAGACAGTCTAGACTGAAACACTTAGCTTTTCTGGTCAATCTTTAGGACTTCAAATGGGATCTGTCCCACATATCTTGGCAGGCTGGACCATGCGTTTATTGCACTTTGATATATCAGAGTGTCTGTCCTCTCTCCAGACTTGACCGCACCGATGTAGGTCAACTTTCAAGACGAGGTCTCAGAACCACAGGGAACTCAGAGGAAAGCTGTAGCTGCTGTGCTATGCTTTGCACCAAATCCATTATTTGGGCATTTTTGTTTTTAAAGGACATTTCCGTGTGACTGCATTTTTAAAACCCCAGTAGTCTTTATAATTTTTATATGTTTCTGAAAATGCCTGTCATTTGCCACTCGTGCTCTAATGGTTACAGCAAATTTGGGACATGCTTGGGGTTATGCTAAAGTAAGGACTGTATTTGGGCAATATTGTTACTCTTTTATTATCTATTAGATAAAATATTCTTCAGTAATGGCTACTGTCCTCAATTCAGTCTAAACTATCAGCATTAATCATCAAGATATCAGAATTAGGGTGTTTCCATAATTTAGCCCTTGTTTACCTGAAAACACTGGCACTATTTTTATGCCTTACTGAGATCTTTGAAAGCTGTGGTTGTAGTCCAGTGACTTGTATTCGGAAAGGAGGACACATTTTCTTTTGGCTCTTAATATAATTGAGCTTGAACTGCACAGCCTTTTTCTCTTTCCAGACTCTGAGGGTGATGTACCCCTATATGCCCCAGAATGAGGATGAGCTGGAGCTGGCTCCAGGTGACTTCATCTTTATGTCCACCATGGAGCAGGGAAGTGCCAGTGAAGGATGGGTGTATGGGACCTCAATGGGCACAGGGCTGTCCGGCCTGCTGCCTGAGAACTATGTCAACCGAGGTGATGAGTGTGACACTTGGGTCCTCCATGGGTAAGACTGCTGTTCAAAGTCAACCTACAGTTTAAAAGTATCTAATTTACTTGTTGGTTTATATTCCTAGTGACAGAATGAAAAACATGTATTTCTGTCATCTTTAGTGTAATGAAGTTTGCCCACCACTAAAATGGACACATTTTGGTTACCACCAAGAACCAGTGGGTGGGGAAATCATGGTCAAGTAAACCATGGACACTGACATTCGCTCATTGCTCTTGTGATAATTTACACAAACAATATTTTCAGCTTTTCTAAACAAAATATAATGTACTTGAAAACTGATCTGGATGTTTTATTACAAAGGATGCCTAATTAGGCCTGTTTAATTGGATTGATTGTATCACAATGTGTGCAGTGTTAAACAACATCGTATTGATAGTTAGATGTCAGAAAAATGAAGATTGTGACATCTTATGCGTTGTGTCTTGAACAGCTGTTATATTTGCATATCACTGTTCTTGGCTATAAGAACACCACTGAAACCTAATAAGCAGCTGCAAACCTCACAATCATGATCTCTATATCTTGAACAGGTCCCATTCTTTCTTGACCTGCACCTCCCCAGTCAACAGCGGTGGTGCAATGGGTGGGTCTCTTCTTGATGGACAGCTAGATGGTCGTCTCCTTGAGGACCATGGTTCACTGGATCTGCCCGGTCTGGGTGTCATATGCCATCCAATGCAGGTGAGAAGTCTTCATTGTGTAACCCACCTACAAAAATGTAATGATTGCTCAATTGTTTTAGAGCGTCTCAAACTGAAACATGTGCTGCTAGTCCCAGCCCCTCATATGGTACTTGTAAAAAGTTGCACAAAGTCAAGTAAGTTGTGCGATCCTTGCTTCAGGGGCATCAGCAGCTGTGAACACGTACCTAGTGTGATGGAACATTTCTCTACGGACAATGGTGCAACATGAAGCAACATTCAACATTTAGCAACATTACGAAAGAGACAAAAGACAACACAATAATAGACGTAACAATTGTAACATTAGCGTAAGTAAACAGTCGTGTGGACACTATATAAACCTTTAAGAATGATTGCACCAGAAGTGTGATTATTGTTTAGGAGGCAGCATTGAACAAAGTGTAGAGGATGACCGATACAATACAATAAATAGACAGAACGGCAATGTAACAGTAGTGTGAATAGGATGCAAATCCAAGGCAATACAGTGTGTAGACTATAAAGCAGTGTAACATAAAAGTGGGACTCGGCTGAAAAACATTCTAGAATCAATAAAACTGCACCGTTCATATTTATGGTAAACCAGTCTCCTCACCTGTGTATGCACTAGTGAAAATGTTGGAACACCTCACTCCATTTGA
The DNA here is from genome assembly GCA_037974605.1 of Nannopetersius ansorgii. Classification (NCBI taxonomy): domain Eukaryota; kingdom Metazoa; phylum Chordata; class Actinopteri; order Characiformes; family Alestidae; genus Nannopetersius; species Nannopetersius ansorgii. The sequence goes on along the minus strand of JBBPDE010000083.1, from coordinate 8,820,684 downwards.
CTCTTCATGTGTATGTACACTGCATTAACAGTGGATCAATGAACAAATAAAAACAAGTAGTAACATTTCAGGAATGAGTTAGACTGTCTGTTGTAAATCATCCCTTGTTTTAGAAACGGATTACAGAAATTTTCACCCCCGTTCTAGATGCTGCGGACCAATAGCCAGTCTCTGCTGCCCAAGAGGACGTTGTTTGTGTGTCGCCATGGTGAGAGAATGGACGTGGTGTTTGGGAAACACTGGATCACCCAATGCTTTGATGCCAAAGGTCAGGATTCAGTGGTCAGGAATGTTGCTTTGTACATAATAGACTTCAGCCTTATTGGAATTGGATGTGTTTCACCAGAGGAAGTGATTTAATTTACACTTGCATTTACGGCATTTGAACTCATATTATTAACAAAGTATATAATTTTGAATGTAGCCTCAATCTGAAATGTTAGTTACAGAATTCCATTCTCTCCATTGTATTATTACTATTAGAATGTAAAAAGCACTAAGTGAATCTTGAACTCCCAGAGTAGTATTGGACAGTTTCAAGGTATTGGGATGCCCCATTAATTCTGTAGAGCGTTTATGAGGTCAGACACTGATGTTGGACAAGAAGGTCTGGCTCACAATCTCCGTTCCAGTTTATCCCAAAGGTGTTGGATGGGGTTGAGGTCAGGGCTCTGTGTGGGTCAGTCTTCCACACCGAACACAAACCTGGAAAAGTCATACTGGAATAGAAAAGGTTCTTCTCCAAACTGTGTGTATAAAGTTGGAAACATGGTATGGTCCAAAATGACTGAAGTATTGAGATTAACCCCCTCACAGGAAAAAGAGCCCAAAGCCTGAAACGTGTCCCAATACTTTTTACCATATGGTGTATCTTGTGGTAAAACTATTCCAGCTCCAGTACTGCTTGAGTCACCCTTTTACTTGCATTATTCACATGTTTTGTGTGGGTCGCAGGCCGTTATATACGATCCAACCTCAACATGCCATGTAGTCTTCCAGCGAGGAGCGGTGGGTACAGAGAGTATGATAAGGACTGTCCCATCACTGTGTTTGGAGCCACACAGGCCCGCCTAGTCGGTCAGTAGTATGCAACAACATTCACACAAAACACACTAGAAATGTTTGGTGTATCGTAATTGTTTTGTTTACTAACACCATACAGTGTATATGCAGTACAGATTTGAATTAGTTGTTGTAACAAGATCTAACAAATCATATAAAGCTCTGCAGTGAAATATCTTTTTATTGCAGACAAAGATGAATTGTGTGTGTTCCATTTTTCATTCTAGGTGAGGCCCTGTTGGACAGTCATACAGTGATAGACTTTGTATACTGTTCCCCCTCCCTGCGGTGTGTGCAGACAGCCCATAATATCCTCCGAGGTGCAGTCACCATTATCTCCCTTTTCTTCCTCTCCAAACTCCATTAAGCCTTCCGACCTCAACGTACAGTGACTAAGCGCTTTTCCCCCCTTGCTTTTATTAGGTTCTGCCATGGCATTGCTCTTATCTCTGTTACTCTTTCCTCTCTTGTTTTCTCCTCTCTCTCTCTCGCTCTCTCTCTCTCTCGCTCTCTCTCTCTCTCGCTCTCTCTCTCTCTCTCGCTCGCTCTCTCTCTCTCTCAGGTCTTCAGCAGGATGGGAAGACAAAGATCAGAGTTGAACCTGGTCTCTTCGAGTGGACCAAATGGGTTTCAGGCACTTCTTTACCAGCCTGGATCCCGCCAACTGAGCTAGCAACTGCTAACTTTAGCGTGGACACAACCTACAGGTTATTTTTCAATTTCAAACAGCGTATTAATAGTAAGGTTAAGCCCAGTTGCTTACTGTTGCTACGAAAGAATCCATGATTTAAGTCCTCTTATGGAATAAACTACACCTTTTTAGGAACAACATGCTCTTAAATTTGTAACATCATGAACTCTTAATAGGACACGGTTTAACATTTGGCCTATTTTAGCACGAGTGGGTTATGATGGTCTATAGCTTAAATGCTCTTGTCTCTTCTATCCAGACCTCACATTCCTGTCAGCAAGCTTACCATGTCAGAGTCTTACGACACCTACATCAGCCGCAGCTTCCAAGTGACAAGAGAAATCCTGACCGAGTGCAAAAGCCTTGGTGAGCAGCTCTGCTTTGCATCATGTACTAGTGCACTGTTTGAAACACTGTCATGAATCTGCCTGAGGTATGTGCTTTACAGAATGTTGGTAAAAATCCTTTTCAGCCTAACGAGAGAGTGAATTGAAACTTGGTTTGAGTTGCTATATAACATGAAATTTCCAACTGAAGAGAGTATGTTACAACAATGTTACCTCCATAGGCAGACGGTTACCATTCCTCTTCTAGGATTAATTAAAATTTCCTCGAAAGAACTTGTTTGTGGGTAGAGCCTATTCTGATAATTCTCATTTGGTGATACAGTATGCAGAGTCTTAAATCTAGTCTAGTGTTTGGAGTTTCATAAGTGAAAATCATTTTTACTCCTAGCTTGGGCCTAATCTTGGTCTGGGAAATTGCCTCTATTTCATGCCTACTTCAGAACATGACCAATGTTTTGCTACAGAACTGCTAAAGCAAACCTACTACCACGGCTAATTTTGTGGTTTTCTTATGTGAACAGGAAACACAGTGTTGATCGTGGCACATGCTTCCTCTCTGGAGGCTTGTACTCGCCAAATGCAGGGTCTCAACCCACAGAACTCCAAAGACTTTGTGCAAGTTGTACGAAAGGTCTGTATTTATTGCAGTTTTTCTTTTTGTAATGATGTCAAGCCTGATTTGAGCTGAATAATGTCCTGTAATGTAATCAATGAACAAATCTTCAAATCATCAAGAACAAAGCATAGCGCAGACTTAGATAGATAGATAGAGATAGATAGATAGGCATACTATACATCTATCACTCACTCACTCACTCACTCACTCACTCACTCACATATATATATATATATGAGAAAAGTATTGGGTATTGGTTAGGCTTCACAAAACGTTTCTCTATATAGTGTTTGTATCCCTCTCTTTTCCACTCGCTCACTCACACACTTTCTTTCTCTCTTTCTCTCTCCCTACCTCTTCTCTCCAGATCCCATATTTGGGTTTCTGTGCCTGTGAAGAAATGGGCGAGACAGGGATTTGGCAGCTGGTGGACCCACCCATCCTGCCCCTCACACACGGGCCCAATCACAGCTTCAACTGGAGGGAAACTTTACTGCAGGACTGAGGTGCCCTGCCACCTTCGGGTTATTTCTTTGGCGCCGCCTTCTACGCTTCTCCAAGGGCAGCTGAGAAATGCGTTGTCAATCACGCTCTTCTTCCACATTGCAAGCCTGCACCCTTCCATCATGAGCAGACCAAAACACACAAGGCCAGGCTTCCACCGAGCAGTCCCTTCGCCGCTGCCGCGCACCGTGCTGGCTCTATACGTCTTTTTATCTATGACAGCAACAATATGTGTAATGTCCATGTCTGTAAATGTGCTCATATGTGTATCCCCACACCCCCATTAGAGAGCAAGTTTTACCGATCAGCTGTGATCGAGGTGAAAGGTAATGGCCACCACGGGTTGCTTTGGAGCTGAGAGCTGCTGCAAATGGGACAGAAAACATTCACAGCAACACATTCCAAGCGTAACATAAATCCGACGAGTCGGCTGCATTCAAATAAAGCAGGATTCATTGTACAGGTACGGAGCGAAAAGTGGACGATGACCCACTCAGGTTTCATGTCTCAGTAAGGAGGCCGTTTTTTGCACCGGGTATGTCAGATGTTCAGAATGCTGAGTCATCCACAAAGGCTTCCAAGATGGGTTTTTTTTTTTTTTTTACAACTGGCCTGAGTCTTCACAGCTTTGCTGGATCTCCTGAACTGAAGCAGGGAGGTCAACAAGGCTTCCACCAAACACTGTGAGACACAGAGTTGGCGTCTTTAAACCAAACCTCCCTCATCTCCAGATGACAAAGCACAAGAGATGAACCCCCCCCACCCCACCCCACCCCACACTCCCCAGTGCAGACAATCAGAAAGGACAAGCCAGGACAGCTAGGAAGTAGCAGACTAGTGGCTGACCGTAGGTTGACTCCGTGCTTTGCTGCAACTCTCACCCAGTTCGCCTCAGGATGATGGTTGGTAAAGGGCTTATTTTAGCACTTCATGCTAATGGAGGGGGAAAATAATCGTTGTTGCATGCTGAGTATTTTCAACTAAACAAAAGCTATTTATCCACATAGACTGTGTTTGCTGAAAAGATCGTACTATTTAGGTTCCAAATAGTTTGTAAATCAGTCAGCAAGCCTTATTTTTTTGGATCGCGAAAATCAACCAAACAAATGAAAAATGGAGAGTCCTCGAATATGTACTTGCCTTTTCATAGTAGCACAGTTCAAACTATCTGAGTATTTTCATTCTTGAATGAAAAAAGTGCATAACTGCATCTACTTATGTGTAACTTGCTAAGATGATTTTATGCTATATTTTCCTGGTGCTTCGTACAAGTTTTTTTTTGTTTCGCTCTGTTAAGGAAACAGAGGAATCAAGCTGTAGCAAATTTGAACATGCAGTTTTTTTTTCTCTTCCTCTTCACATATCGGGAACCTCTCGATTCAAATGCGTTTTACTCATTTGGTCTAAACTGCAGAAAAGAGGCTTATGGGTATTGTAGTCTTATGCTAGCATAAGTGTAGACATCAGGTTCAATAACTTGCCAAGAATATGAAAAATAGGACTATAGCATTTACATTCTTTCGGCTTCTTGTTCTTTTTCAGTGTCCGTGTTTATGGGAATATTTTGGAGGGTTATTTTGGCACACTTTGTCATAATTATAGTAATTAAAAGCATGCAGTTTTTTTAAATGTTCTTCTAATTAATTTTCCCTAATGGAGCCTCTCTGTTGTATAGTGCTCCAGTCTCTTTGTCTTCTGTGTTTGCTTTCCAGTTAAATAGCCAACAGTGGACTTATGCATGCTCTGCCCACAAATATATATTGTAGCTTTCGTTGCTAGCAGCACTTTGGTCCTCTCCATATTCACCACGGCCATGCTCACTAATCTCACAAACCTGTGCCGCCGCCGTAAATGCACGAAATACCTTCACCTCTGGGACATAAACCTGCACATAAACTGATTTTGAAGTTAACAGGAATAAGAAAGGACAAAGCCTATTAGCCTATAGGCTAACTTCACTCAGTATGCTTTCGTATTTTAACAAGAACCAATTCATACGCTGTAAATTAAATAAATTTATGCCATAAACTAACAGACCCATACCAAATACAAAGTCAAAGCTTGCCCAACCTAGCAACAGTTGCTGTAAGCACATTTGTGGGCGGAGCCTGGATAGGTCATTTGGTTTCATGGACTTCTGTTACATTGTTTTTCAAACTTCTTTCTGTTTAGCTTACCATTGTTGTGACTTAAGTTAATGTCAGCCAATTTAAAAAAAAAAACATGCTTCCTGAGTGGTTGTATACTTGAGTAGTAATGGTGTGTGTGTGGGTGCGTGTGTCACATATGATTGACAGTTTGTATGCGAGAGGAAAGTACCACTTGATTAATGTCATATGCCAAACTCATCTACTATATAGAGATCATTGTTCTTCCAAACTCGCTCATTATATGTGTCGCTGTCTTCTGGTGAACAAGGCCAAGAGAAAGAGCTGTAGGAATTTCCGACGGCAGCTGTGCTTGGCTTTATAATGACATTATTTTCGAGCACTGACTCAGCCATGCTGAGTTTGCAGTTGTTCCAAACCTGTCCTGTCTTGGCTTAAACGAAACGAGAGAAGGAGTTCGAAAGAGTGAGTCGGAGAGGCCGAAAAAGTTCCTTTGGTCTGAAAGAACCTCAAGCTTGTAAAGTTAAGACTAAGAGTGCACGATGTGGAACAAAATACTCGTATGATGACGCATAGTATTGTGTTGCATATTGGGATTCCCCTGAGAAGTTATGACTTGTTTTCCTATGCTTTTCTTAATGCCATCATAAAATTATGAGATTGTGTAGGACGTTAAATAACCGTTCACCTTTATGTTCGATTTATGTTCTGTATGAGAAGGTCTGCACTTTTGACATTTGTCATCATCAAGAAAAGACTCAAACGTGGCAAAAATGTGGCAGAATTTTTATTTCTGAAGAATGTGAATCTCAGAAAGTGCAGATATACTTATAACAGTATCCAGTGGACAGATGTTGAAGCACTTGGTCCATTGGCTTCGGTCATAAGAAATGTTTCAATTTTCCATAAGCATGGGGAATTATTGGTCATGGTAAATGATGGCGTGCTGCAGATTCAGGAGGTTAGGTTAATAAAAGCTGAAGTATACCTTTAACCGCAAATTGCCTACTGCTTAAATGAATGAAGGATGTGAATGAACGAGTGAGCAAATGAATTAACACGCAAGAGGGGAGGAGTTGCTGGTAGGAAAACAAAACCGAGTCGTTGTTGTCCGCACTGAATTGTGTGCTTCTTTTTATATAACCTTGTGAACTCTGCTTGACCTCTCTGTAAGCCATAATATTATCCCTGTTTAGACTCTGGCTCATTTAAACACTCCGGCACGTGTGTAAGTGCTGTCCTACAGTAACGTTACTACTCCAGTTCAGCTTTCGAAGAGTCTTCTTGCTCTTGTCCATGCCAACTCTGCATGCACGAAGAAGATGCCGACTTCACTTCTTAAAGGTAAACTCTACTTGAAACAAGTACACAAACGTATAATGAAAAACTATGTTTTATGTATTTAAATTATTGCTTTGGTTTTTATGCATTCCGAGAAGTGTTCCAAAAGAATGTGCTCTATTTTGTTGCAAAAGATGACCTCTAATTATGATTGTTGACATTTTACGACATTTTAACTGCTTAAAAGAATTATGTTTTAAAAAAATAAATGTTTTATCACCATGAATTGAATGAGTCTGGTTTGATTTGTGACAAAAAAAAAACACAGATGGGGTTCTCTTTGAAGTAGGCAAAAATTTAATTGACACAATTTTCCACTTAACCCAGATGTAGTCAATCAGCCAAGACATGTTTGGAGTTCAAATTTTCCTTCAATTTTGTGCTATAACTGTGAGGCTGATGTAGGTAACAAACAAAAGAAGATCCAAATTGTTTCCATGAATGAGGTTCCATGAGGTTGGTATAATTATTTTTATTATCAGCCACTCTTCTAGAAAGATTTTCTACATGATTTTGAAGAGTGATTGTAGGAAGCTGTGTGCATTCAGTCAGAAGAGTTTTTGCAAGGTCAGGCATCGATTGTTCAGAGAATACATGGCTTGCAATCAGTATTCCAATTCATTCCAAAGGCGTTGAGTTGGTTTAAGGTCAGTGTAACCCCTGACTCACATTAAGTAGGCTAGGATAACCCAAAAGTGTAGACCAGTTACTAGGCTCTAAAGGATTACAATAGGAGCTGAGGTG
>JBBPDE010000083.1:8736068-8755403 GCA_037974605.1 Nannopetersius ansorgii | reverse complement strand
TTTTTCCCTTTTTTCCAACCCCCCCCCCCCCCCCCCCCCCCCAGCCTCTCTGACCGCTGCAGGCCGCGTACACAATCACAAATCTCTTTTTATTAGTGCCGTCATTACTATAATGCTGTTGCTAATATTACCCTTGGTAATGCTAACAACACTATCGCAAATGTAGTTAGCGCTCATGATTAGAAGTATTCCGCGAAGGCTCCTGGGGCCACGCACTCTCTCTCCTTCCCAAAGCCGCTGGAGCCAACGCAGAATGTGGCTAATGTGTTCTGGAAGCTTCTCTTAGTCTTTTGCCTGTTCTCTACATTGGCTTGTCACTAATGTGTGTTCTCTTAATTCTCTCCCTGTGTCTCTCTCTGATCTCGCTGAGTTTTTGTTATAGAGAATCCCAGGAAGCTCCCAGAGCGTTCACCGGTCCGAGCCAGCCAGCCAGCCAGCCAGCCAGCCTGAGATTGCGGAACCACTCAAACCCCACTTGTCCGGTGGTCATTATACGGATGTAGTCCCGACTACAGTGTCATTTCGCTCTCGACAGAAAAGTTTGAGTTTTTTCTAAAATCATCCGTGAGCCATTAAGACCAAACCAGGCCAGGTCATGTGTAAAAATTCTTGCGTTTTGGAAGGAACCTTCAGTGCCGTAGACAGCGTTAAATACCCGTGCTTTTCTAAATCTGTTCGTAACTAATCTCTTCTTCCAATCATCTTCTTTCCCACCCTGTTTGCCAACTGTGTGCTCCTTCCCCTCTCTCTCTTCCTTTCTGTCTCTCTCTCTCAGTCACACACTCTCTCACTCCTTTACCCCCCTCCATCCAACCCTCTCTGTCAACCAAAGTCCTTTCATAATGAATGGCAAGGTACGATAATAGCCTCACCGTTGCCATAGAAACCAGACAGGAGCCCTGTGTGTGCTGTAGTTTTTTTTTTCTCCTTTTTTCCCCCCCTGTCTTTTTTTTTTTTCAAGGGGGCAAATGATAGTGGAATGTGAGTAGAAACCTGCCCTCCCTCCTCCTTATTTCGTGCACTCGTTGCACTGTATTCCCTCTCTTCTCTCTTTCTGCCTCGGCCTCATTTTTTCCCCTTTCTTCTTTTTTTTATTTTGCCCACTTTTCTCCAGCCGTACTTGTTTGTCACGAAATTCTGTTATGAAATAATCATGTGATCAATAATTTATGTCAATTAAAAAACAACCTGTTTTAGTTCATGAAGAAAAAAATCTTGGATGAATGTCTATGTGTGTGTTTTTTTTCCTTTCCATGGGATTAGAATGGGAGTGTGAGTATTGTGTAAGTAAGAATCTTTAATCAGTTATCAGTGGGTTTTCATTTACTATTCATAAGTTAATTAGGGGAACCGTTTGAATTCACATGCCTGTACTTTAGCCCTTTAGTGCCAGCTTATTAAAACATTTAAATTAAAATGGACTTTATGGTGGCCAGCTCACTAATAGAGTTATTTGGAGACAGTCTTTACTCGGTTTAATTTGCAATCAAAATAAAAGCATGCAGCTTATGTTTGACCACATAAGTAAAACATCAAAACTATTAGAATGTAATTTCACTTTTCTTAGGACCAGTAGAAATGTCCTTTCTACTGTTCCTAAACCAGTTACACCTGTGTCCTCCCAACAAAAGCTGCTCCCAGAGCTCTCACTGACATTTTGTTCCTTTTCAAAGACTCCCTTAGACTCACACAGGCAGCTACTCGCACACACCTCAGCTGCCCTGCACATTTCTTTCTCATGAGCATTTAAAGAGGCTAAAGGGCACATTTCTGGGAAGATTACACAGAAGGAAGGATCAAATAAAAGTCAAATAAGTAAAATACAGAAGTTATTTAAATGATTTAAAAGTAAAATAAGACTCTCAACGACTGTTCGTGATCTGGTAGACCGCTAAAGTTTTCCTCATCAAACTTTAATCTTGGTGGGATAATCAAGGAAAATCAAGCTCCACTCAACTCTGTGGGTCTGAAAGGACACAGAGCTGAAAAGAAGTCACTAGTAGTTCAGTAGTCACTAGGACACTGAAACTCACGTCTGAAATCTACATTTGCAACTAAAATTCAAGCATCTTCTACAGCCGTAATCACCCGAGACATTTGTAGTTCACGTCAGCTTGCACAATGGGCATGAAGACTGGAAGACTGACAATGGAAAAAAATTATATTGCGGCATTTAGCGAGCTAGCTGACTTGCTCGACATAGTCACACACAAACCTACAGAATGCATACTTAAGCTGCTATTTATACTTGCTTATACCATTATATGGTATAAACTGGTTTCTCTGACTATACAGCTACACTGTCTGCACAGTCCTTAAGAATGCACAAACATGTAAGAATGGCTTTTTAAGCTGCTTTTTTAAAAAACTTGTTTTATACTGTGATACTGGTTACACTGTTTATACTGGCTATACTGGTTACACTGTTTGCACAGTTCTCTTATATGTATTAATAGCTCCGGGAAAAAACGAGACAACTGCAGAAATGTTCAGTTTCTCAGGATTTATAATTTTCCTAAGTTTATTAAAGCATAATTATAAAGGAAATGACAAAACATCAAAATTTTTAAAAATTATGCAGCGTTTACAGAACTTAAATAATTCAGAGAAAACAAATCTCTTGTTCACTCAAACTAAAGGCAATAATTACCTTCCAGTCCTTCTAGTAGTGTTTTGCCATCCAACTAGTCACATTTCAAGAGGAGAGTGTTGATTACAGCAGTGTTTTTATACTTTTTCTTCATTAAATAAGATGTGATTCAGGTGATCACTAATCAGTACCTCATAAAGCAGAATGAGGTGCTTGTGTAGGAATTTAACTGACACTGGCATGGAATGGTTGTCATACTCATAGAGATTGTCTCTTATTTTTTTCCGGAGCTGTATATGGTAGAGAGCCATCCACACACTCAGGACAGGTTAAACCTTACTTTTATTTCATCTTATTTTGTTCTTCTTTGTTTGCACTGTTTGGTATGTCACACAGTGTCTTGTGTCTGCTGCCCTCTCTGTACACTGTGGAACCTGAGTTTTGCCATTTCCTCTCTCTGTAAACTGTGTATGTTTGAGATTACAATAAACTTCTCTTTGACTTTCACTAAAAAAGCAAATATTAAATTGATATCAGCTAATTATACATTCACAAACAGTCGTGCTGCACACAGATCTGTAGCAATAAAAATATTAATGACTGGTTTGTTTGGGGGCAGTGGGGTGACTTGTACAGAAACAGTTAGCCATGAAGTTCCTATAGCAAGATGGCCAACTGGTCCACTGCAAATAGTAAAATCACATAAAGATATACAGCCTCTGTTTCGTGGTGTTTATTTATAGCCAGTGTAAAAGAAGTTTTAAAAAAGAAATGAGTGTTAGAATTGCATCATTGCTTTAACAACAATTTATACAAAATTCATTATTTGGAAGTTCTGGCTTGGCTGACAGTGGATCTTATGTCATGTAAAACAATGAAAAAACAGTAACTTTATGGTGTTTGGAATCTGACAAAAATTAATCTGTCTTGCTCAAAAATTACTTTTTATTTCTGCGCATAAAACCAAGAAATAAAAAAAATTATCTGGTTTGTGAACTCAATCGCATGTGTGTGTGTGTGTGTGTGTGTGTGTGTGTGTGTGTGTGTGTGTGTGTGTGTGTTTGTGTGGGGAAGCGTTTGGAAGTGTAAGCCTAAGCATAGAGAGAAATTATAAATAAATTAATTCTGCCTGAAACAGACATGTGTGTAATTATAAATAGTAATACAATTTTTTCTATCTTATTTTAATACCAATGTGTGGTTAAAATTGCCATAAATATTTCCAAAATGTTTTTTTTAATATAATAATCTTTTCCTGATGTTGGCAAGGTTGTGCTGAAAAAAGGAAATGAGAGACTTGTACACTACACATTCTTCAAGGCTGTAGATGTTAGAAAAGAACAAGTAATGCAGAAGCAGTTCCAGTACCCTCAGGGTTTTAAGGGTTAAGTTAAATAAGGGTTTCATCTATTTTATTTAGTACTGCTATTTACTTGGCCGCTCATTCAGAGTTCAACACAGCCAGCGCTGTTCTGCCATTGGGCAAAAAATAAATTCCTGTGTCAGAGTTCAACACAGCTGCAAAAGCTTTGTGACAAAAATTCACTCTTCGTATCTTTTCGTTTCTGATGTTTGGCCCTTAGGACTGAACTTTGAATCTCCTACCCAATTTCTGTGTAAAACCTAAAATCAAGTCTCTCTAAAGAGTGGAAAACCTAGTAAAAGCAAAGGTTAGACGCTATATAATAAAATATGTGAACTTATATTTAGTTATTGAGTTCTTAGTTGTTAGTGCCGTGTAATTTTCTAATAAACACATATTTTCTTTTTTTCCTGGCTCTGAAACATGATTGGCTTGCTTAAAAATAGCACTGGAGTCACAGACTTTAATGATCTCTGATAAAGAGGGCAGGTTAATGACTGCAAAAATGTCACCAAGAACACATTTCTTAAAAGTTTTTTAGTACTAGAATTATGGTTCTATAGTAATGATGAATACCTTTATCTTTGTTGTACTTGTTATTTACTTTTAGATTTGTGTTTTCAAAAATTTAACAGTTTACATTGTTAAATTGTACTTACATTTAGACTTTTATCTACTTTATTTGTAGTTATTTCTTTATTTTATTTTGTGTTTCAGAAAGTTCCAGATATTTTTATTTCAAATTTACTTATTGTCTATAATGTTTGCACAGTCAAAAGGAGCGGTTTAGGATACATGTCACTGCGCATTGTACCTGTGCATGAGACAAATAAAGATTCTTGAATCTTGATTCTAGTAGTGTTTACTATCCAGCTGGTCACATTACAAGAGGAGCGTGTTGATTTATATGGTTATTTTAACAAGACACATTGAAAAATCTCCCGCCCAATTTCTGTGTAAACCTAAAATCAAGTCTCTCAAAAGAGTAGAAACCTAGTAAAAGGTTAAATATGTGAAACATGTGAACATGTGAAATTATATTTAGTTATTTAGTTGTTAGTTCTGTGTAATTTCCTATTAAACACAATTTTTTTTTTCTGATTCTGAAACATGATTGCTGGAGTTGTAGACTGGAATGATCTCTAATAAAGAAGGCAGGCTAACGACAGCAATAGTACTAGAATTAATTAGTTCAGAAATGTTCAGCATCTACTTATACATTTTCATTTTATCCCCCTTGTATTTTTTGTCCTTTTAAATTATATGTTTTCAACCAATGACAGAATTTTGGTTGTAATGATATACAACATGCAGAATGTCAAGATGTAACTGAACTGTTCAATGTGTCTGTGTGTATATACACTACCATATACACTACACTACACCTTCTTAATAAATATAAATGTATATATTTTTTATGTTTTTATTAATTTCTACATTGTAGATTAATATTGAAAACAAACAAAATCATGAAGGAACACTTGGAATTTTAATCATGAAGGAACACTTGCAATGACGGACTGTTTTTTACTTAAGTGGTTCTTGCCATAATGTGGAGTAGAACCGTGGTGGAATAGTATCACTAACTGTGTAGCAACCCGACCATCACAACTAATGATCCCAAACACGTTAAGAAGGCAAGAAATTCCACTAATGAACTCTTGATGAACAACACCTGCTAATTAAACACCATTCCAGGTCGATTCCTTATGAATCAGATTGAAAAAATGCAGAGAGTGTGCAAAGCTGTCATCAGAGCAATAGGTGATCTTTTCAATATTAATCTACAATGTAACCAATAATAAAAACAAAGGGAATTGTTGAATGAGAAGGTGTGTCCAAACTTTTAACTGGTAGTGTGTGTGTGTGTGTGTGTGTGTGTGTATATAATATTTCTCCTAATTTCTACATAAAATTGCTGTTCTTTAAAGCATCATTTTAAAGGAAATGACAAAACATCAGAATAAGAGAAGTTATGCTGTGTTTACAGAACTTGAATAATTGAAAGAAAATAAATCTTTTGTTCAGAGATTTAACAGACACTGGCATGGAATGGTTGTCACACTCATAAAGATGCTGATGTAAATTGCAGTGGCATCTTATTTTTTCTGATCTATAGTTCTAGTTATCAGACTCTTATTGTTTAAGCACTCAAAAGCATTAAAAGTCACTTTAGTTCTCCCATTATAAAATCCTGGGGGATTTGGACTAAGAATTTTTAGCATTTTTTATCATAAATTTTATGTTACCCTCTGGAGAACCCGACAAAATGTGTTCTACTGTAGACTAATGCTCTGTAATAACTACCTATAATTAATCTGTAGTGAGGACTGGAAAATATTTATTGAAATTTTAAAATTATTTTTTAACTGCTGAAGGATGGGGTAGGATACAGTCTCCTTGTCATTATAAAAAAGTGAATCCTGATAGGATGGAAACCCTAAACATACACTGACCATTACACCAACAAGGTTAATGGCATTGCATTCAAATACATAGACTGTAATATCCCTCCTTGCAACTCTAACAGCTTCCACTCTTATTTCCACAAGATTTTGAAGTTTTTGTGGGAATTTGTGGCCATTCATTCTGTAGAGCATTTATGAGGTCAGACACTGAGGTTGGATGAGAAGGTCTGGCTCACAATCTTCGTTTCAGTTTATCCCAAAGGTGTTGGATGGGGTTGAGGTCAGGGCTCTGTGTGGGCCAGTCAAGTTCTTCCACAACAAACTCATCCAGCCATGTCTTTATCGAACTCGCTTTGTGCACTGGGACACAGTCATGCTGGAAGGAAAGATTCTTCCTCAAACTGTGTCCACAAAGTTGAAAGCATGGCGTTGTCCATATAGTGCACTTTAACTGCAATTGTCAGATACAAATTACTCTAAATTTCTATTACGATAACAGACAATGGCTAAGCGATATGAAAGATAGGAATCGGAAGCACGAAACTCGTTGTCAGTAAAGCAATGGTATGGCCCATTCAATTCAACAAAACTGTCTGCAGCAATATGAGGAACCGTATAGTAATCTTTGAAAACAGCCATGAAATCAAGAAGTAGAATTTGCACGTTTTCAAAATAACAAATGATTTTGCTCATATTTCCCATTCAGTGGCTAGACACATTGTTGGCTATTTTAAGGCAGCGAAATGACATTGCGCTTTTGACCAACAAGAATTAATTGCTGTTTTATTAAACAATGTTTATGTGACGCGTTTTAGACTCCGTTGCTCAATATGTTGCATTTACAAAGGACTACTTTTCAGCTTAGTTGCTATGTATGGACTGTAAACTGAACATTTTACATTGAATGTACATCTGTCTATTTCAGAAAATGTGTTTCTTCCACGATACGGACCAATATTTCAATATTTATATCAATATTTATTTTATTTCAATATTTATTGATTATTTTAAACAACCCAATCCTAATTAATTATATTTAGTGTATCTAGGACAGGGTATAAAGCTTTTAGGCATTTCCACAGTGAGGTTTACTGACCCATAAGAGGTCACCTTTTTTTAAACATACACATTAACACTGATGCTGTTTTTCATGTCTTTTATAGCTCCAGAACAAATACATAAACATGCATTGCTGGTGCAAAGCTTCAGTGAGTCAGTTAAATTTGTGTCCACCTGTCTGCACCTTTTATTGGCCCTGGCAAACAGAACAATTCTAACTTTGTAGCTGTAGATGACTTTTTTTTATTCCTCCTGTATTGTCTATGTAAATAAAAAAAATGCATATAACCTCATGTGAAGGTTTCAGTGTGATAAACCTGTAAAAATCTTGTGTGAAAAGACCTTATGTCAACTAAACAATGAAGCAAAGCCAGGGCTGGGGTTTCATATAGGGATTTCAACATTGGAACATAAACCAGAAAATAAACTGTACTCCTATTGATGTATGAATAAGGCAATTGATCATAATAGATAAATGGATCCCATTTAAAATACATACAACACACAACACAGGACATACAAAATATATAATAGAAAATATAACCAAGTACGTATAATTTAATATTATTTAGCAATTTAAAGTGAAAATAGGCCCAGACCTAATGGATAAAAAGTATAAAATGCTTTTGGACGACAGCGAATGTCCCATGTGAGACAGTTTACTGTCCCTTTCTTTAGTGAGCTCAGCACTGGCCCTGAGACAGCCCTGCTGTTGTAGCAGTTTCGGCCTGGAGCTTTCAAAGGATGTGACTGATTAGATCAATATGAGACCCAAATTCACAATGAAACCCCTGTTTCAACGCAGGGCTGCTTCTGTTGCCTTATTGTGGTGCAGCAGTGCGGTACCTATGGGATCAGGGCATACACTGGAGCGATAAGTCATGGACACAGATTAATCATCAACACACACATACACACACTCCGACACTCACATACGTGCACATGTACACCATCTCTGTCCAGCTGTCGGAGCTGGTGGTGTCGCCATAGCGACAGCAGAGTGCTGCTGAAGATCCTGGCCAACAGCTGCTCTCTGTGGAGACAGTATTGATTGAGTCTGCTATAGGTCCGTCTCCCCAATGTGTGTCTGTGCATGTTTGTGTGTGCGTAAACATATCCATGGTGTGTGTATACACAGTGCATGGACCATACTATGCAAACATGTTGAAAATTCTAGTCTGAGCTATTTATTCGAATAAAGCATTCGTACATTTTATGCACATCTGTGAGTTAGATTTCCTCCGGGATAAATAAAGTTTTCTGATTCTGATTCTGATAGATTAACCAAAAGAAGTTCAGTTTTGCCATGCTGCTGTCCATGCCCTGCTTCAGGTTATTAATACTTCATTAAGTTAATGAAAGTGTGCTGGTGCTGGACAAATCCATGAGTGGAATACACTGAAGAGGTGAGGACCCAAACCTGTGTTCTTCAAATCAGCAAAGGGTGATTCACTATTAACTATTTACTATTACTCCTTAAAAAGAACCTGCAAGGTGAGTATAGATAAATTATATTTATAGATAAATATATGCAAGAAAGCACAAATAGAAATAAACGTGAGCATAAATATGTAGTCTACTACCCAACGTTATGTACATTTCAGACCATGTTTGAATTCCAATCTGGACATTCACGTTTAACCTGAACCACAAACACAGTCCACTTTTTCATGAAGACACTTGAGGACTAGATCCGATTCACGAGTATGACTTGGTTTTTTGGTTCTCTTTACCCTGTTTCTTGCCTTGCCTTGCCAAAAATCGATGGACATTACAGTGTTTTCTAGCTCATGCTAAATTTGCACCAGTACAGTTTGCACACTTCTGTCTTTGTCTTGTCTAATATTCCTGACAATAACTTGAAACTCACATTCTTCATGAACCACTCGTACACGTTCACTTTTGTATTGTCTATTGTCCTGTCTTTGTTTATTGTACAGACAGACAGTTAAAATAGAAACGTTAGTTTAGATTAGTATTTATGTGTAATGACAAGTTTTATATTTATGGGTAATTTCTAGTTCCGAGTTTATATTCTTATTTATTAGACAAAATGCACCATGGGAGGGCCCTGTGTGAAACGGAATTGCGATACCCTGTATAATGTGTGTATTCTGGTATTGACAATAAACCTCTCTTGAATCTCTCTTGTATGCTAAGGGTGAGAAATGTAGCTTGCATCGGACTGGTGTTTTTACCTGGGGCATGCATGGCACAGGGGTTGCATTTGAATGGACAAACAAAAAACTCAATCTGTACGAGATTTGCCCGTTCCTGTACTCTGAATGACTTTCAACATTTTCTGGGCTTTACCAATTATTACAATCATTTAATTCTACGCTGTAGTCAGGTCGCCACCCCTCTCACAACACAAAAGCAGCAAGGGGGAAAATTATCATGGCACCCCCAAGCTGCAGAGACAAAACCTAAAATCCTGTTCTGCTGAGCCCCAGTTTTTTAACAACCTGATTCCAACTTACCATTTGAAGTGGAAGTAGCTGGCTCTGAGGAAGGAACAGGGACAGTATTTTCTCACAGACAAGATTCACCTCTCAAGTTACACCCCTGTGCATTTTTTTCCCACTAGCGTGCAACTATGATATTGAGGAGAGAGGACTGTTAGCTATCAAACATGCTCTTGAAGAGTGGAGGCACTGGCTCAAAGGGGCAAGTCATTTACAGACCAACTCAAATCAGAGTATCTTTGAGAAACTGAGAGGTTAAACCCACTACAAGCTTGTTGGGCTCTAATCTTAGTTCGTTTTCAGCTTGCCGTCAAGTATAAGGCCGACGCTCTGTCTCAACAATATAGAGATAAGCCAAACCCCCTCCCTGTCTGTATCCTAGCCCCCCAAAAGGTGGGAGATTGTAGAACTCATTGAGGCACCCGGCCAGTAAAATATAGTTCCAAATGACACCCCAGAGGGTAAGCTTTTTGTTCCCATTGCCCACCACAATACATTAATTCAGTGGGCCCACGCCACTCTGAGCTCTAGGCACCCAGGAATTTCTTAGCCTTTTAATTAAATGGTTTTGGTGGTCATGTGTAAAAGAAGGTGGAACTGACTTTGTTTTATTGTACCCCATTTGTGCCCAAGCAAGTTACCTGTGCAAGTTACCATGTTAGAGCCCATTTCATGTTGTCCCTGGTCGCATTTGGCAGTAGATTTTATTGCCAATCTGCTGACTCAGAGGGATTCACCACTATTAAGGCTTTAACAGACCAATTTTCTAAAATGTATCAGATTATGCCCTTTGCTGGTGTTTGGAGTGAATGGTCAAACTCTTAGTCCCTGGAATCCCAAGAGATATTGTCTCTGATTGAGGCCCTCAGTTCACATCCCAGGTTTAGAGAGCTGCCTTCTCATATTGAGGGGTGAACATCAGTCTCATGTTGCAATGGATAATGTGAGAGACATGATCAAGAAATAGACTGGTTTCTTAGGGCACAGTCCTCAAGACACCAGCATGATTGGGTTTTTCCTGGATAGAATGGGCCCTGAAGTCATTGTCACACTCATGTCAACCTATTATTCCCTTTGCAAGAGAGCAGAACCCACTAATGCCCAAGCCGTCGATGACTAATTAAGGAGAAATGGTTAAGTCGCACATGCAACTACAGTGGGCCACCCAGTACAAGTAAACCGCAGACAGCGAGCACCCCAGACCCCATGCAGAATTTCAAACTCGGTTTTCCCTAAAAAACTCACCTCTAATTACGTTGTTCCTATTAAAGCCTACATCTAATTTTTTGGATGTTTGTAGGGGAACCACCAAACCCACCTGGGTCCTTGTCTGTCCGGTTGTCCACCTGGTCTCCCGGGACCTCGTTGAATCGTCCCAGTATTCTTCACCAGGAGCCACCTTTGGAGAGGCCGCAACGGAATTCCAGTCCAGACAATCACCCCTTCCCTGAACCCACTCTGTTCTACAAACCCAGTCCACTTCTTCACAAAGACATTTGAGGACTAGATCCAATTCAGCAACATTTTGACTCTGTTCCTCTGATATAATTACTTCCTGATTCACCAATGCACTTTGTGAAGAACTGTTAGTGACTTTGTTTATCGCCTGCGTTGATTTTCCAGTTTTTGATTCTCTTGCCCTTCTCTTTTGACCCTTGCCTGTTTCTTGCCTTGCCTGGTTGCTCATTGGATTGTTTTATGGGCCTTTGACCACTTTTCTTCAGCATTCTGGTTTTGATCTCTTGCTCATATTTGCTTTTTGCTACACTTGTATTTGTAGTGATTTACTGAATTCCTTAAATATAGGAGATTGCTATAAAGAATGTTGTGTACCAGGAGAGCTTTCCCTAGCATCTTGTCAAAGAAGTTCAAATGTTGAAAGTTCCAATGTTATATTTTTAATGACTGAATGCATTTGACATATTTAGTGCTCCCGCCGCGATGCTATTTTGTGTTTTATCCCATAGCACTGGATTAACAGACCTTTGGTTACTGTCTGCTTTACAATCAGACTGGCAGTATAATGAGTATAACTGAGTACTTTCTTTGACTATATTGTTCAATGCCTGTATGTGTTGATAGTCTTGTAATGAATGATAGTGCCGTACATTGTATTGCTACATTAACTAGTACAGTAGTCTGTGAATACGTGCAATTTTTTGGCCCATGAAATATGAAATAATGTCAAAAATGATTTCTTTTTGCTGAATGACAGTTTTGTGAAAATTAAACACTGTGTTAATGTTTTAAATATAACAGATTATGAAATCCACACCCATGATAACCATGCCTCTGTAGGATGTAAGACTTAGGCTTTAGCATGATCTAAAAAAATAAAACAGCTAAATTAGCCTCATTAGCTATAGCAACCGATTATTAGCCGATAACTGATGATAATGTCAACAATGTAGGTTTGTAATTAGCATTAGCATTGCAGGCTAATAGAATATGAAAACATTTGACAAAGTATGCAGTGTTAGATAACTAATAGATGCTAAGTTATTTGAAAAGGCTTGAATTAATTATAAAAATCTTTTGTCCACATAATGAGGGTGAAGTTGAGGTTGTGCTCATTGTGAAAACATCATAACAGACTCATAGATCAGACCCCTGCAAACTCAGACCTCTTTTTATTGTTCCTCTATGGGGCTGTGAGCTGCAGTTCCTGGGGGCCCTTCACAAGACCTTTCACTTGCCTCCCTTTCAGCACAGTGTGTATCATCAAAGGCAGGATTACTGTGGGCTAACCCGGGGGTACAGACCGGAGCACCTGACAGATTTAAGCTTATTAGCTTCCCTGGAAAAAAGAACCTGCACAGGAAGAGATGACTGGAGACTAAACATCACTGATATGTTAGCGTTCAGGCCAGATGCCGAATCAGAGAGACAGAGACAAAGATAACTTTTGTGTATGTGTGTTTGGGCTTATGAGATATATTCATATATTCCCTTTATATTTGCGACATCAGACTCATTGAACTGTATATAACCTATCCAGCCTCTGCCCACAAATGCAGTGTTGTTGTACCGGTCAAAAGTTTTAGAAAACCCACATTTTTCAAGCAGTTCAGCACTTCTGAGTAACCTAACCCCTTTTAAACCTCTTGCAGGTGTCCTAAAACATTTGACCAGTAGTGTGTGAATATATATATATATATATATATATATATATACACACACACACACACAATGACCTCTCAGTTTTACATGGACCAGCATTCGCGGATTCTAACGCGGATTGATTGCGGATTGATTGGGCTGAAAATTTGTCAACCGCCATAAAAGAAGAAGAAGAAGAAGCCTGTTGCAGCATACCTGCTCTGTGTCTTGTTTTTCATATTTTAGTTTTTTAAACTCCCCCCCACCCCAATATTCAAGTTATCTCAGTTTATTTAGTATTAGTAAGCTGTGCCCTGTCTAAACATGTAGGTAGAGAGAGTTATTTCAATGTTTCTTTTGTGTATGAGTCTTTGCACACTGCTAATGCTAACAGCTAAGTTTTCTGATTCTGATTATCCATTTACCTATACATTTTCTTTAAGGGTAATGCATTAAACTCAGTTTAAAATTCAATTAAAGTGTCCTGGGAGCAGATTTGGGGGCATCTTTAGGGTTTACACTATAAAAATAGGCTTTTTTATTTTTTACCAAACACAACAATGGGGTTTTTCACAATACATGAAAAATATTGCTATATATATTGCATAGTACTGCATATATAACTGCAATTTTTAAAATACATCAACCAATGGTGGTTTCAATAAGACAACAGGTGAAACAATGTTTCACCAAGAAAAAGAATACAAAAAAAAACTTCATAACTATCACTTTTTATTGGTGTGGGAAAAAAAATGCTCATAAAAATAAGGTTGCTCTCCTAATAGCATTACAGTTGTACACGGCTCTGGTCAGAAATGTGAAACAGTGCCACAACCCGCCGCGGTGAGACAGGGAATTTTAGTGAAACTAGCATCCCCATTCATTTCAAAGTAAATCTTTTCAGTGAAACAAGTGGTTCTCCACTTCAAAATCACTGACATAACACTGTGGCCAAACACCGCCTCTGTTTTGTGTACTGAGCACTGACCTTGAGTGTGAGACTGAAGCTTCATAACAAAACGCATAACATATTATTTACTTGTATTTATTAATAATATTTATTTTATTTTATATTTTATTATTCATCTACGAGTGCACATAAGGAAGGGCATTAGCTTGTTAGCTTGACTGCTTGCTAGCGATTTCCACCACCACCCAGCCAAGCTGGGCACTGGAAGCTAGTTAGCTACTTATTTGCCTATTACTCCCATGGCCACTTGCTAACTCCTGTGCAAGTTGGATCCATTCACCAAATTTTTGGGAGAGTAGAATTAATTTATACGGTGAGAAATATTAGATTTAGAAATATTGTAAATTATGTACTGTTGAAATAAACACTACTATTACGTGTTTGTAAGAAATGCACAATAAAATACTTTATATTTTGGAGTGATTTAACACTAACTATGAGGAAATTGAGGGAAGAGTAGAAGAGAGAAGCTACATCAAAATGTGAGGCAGCAAAAGCAGAACATGGATGTGAAGTACTTAGGGCAAGAAAATCAAGCTGCCCAGGGTCACGGCGAGGTACTGTGTTTGTTTTGTGGCGCACCGGGGATGAAGGGTGGTTTGTTTCACCAAAAATATTGACCAGGAGCCGCCAGTGTCATCAACAAACTGTAAAATGTATACATTCCCATGTGTGCCTATAAAAGGGCCAAAGGCAGGAAATAATTGTGGGAGTGGGCAGGAATGGTGGTAATTGCTTGAGTGCAAAGAAGTGGTTTAGAACCTTAAGTTGGCACCTAAAAGATACATTTATGTGTAAAATGCATTCTGGGAAACATAACTACACACCATACCTTCTGGTACCTTCTTGATAAAATCCAATAATCTAGGACATTTTCATGTATTTGGTTTGTGATTGAACTGTCCTTGGGCCATTACTGATGACATTTCTTAAGTACAGGGAAGAACACATATTGAGAAATGCCCCTATTTTCGTGTAACGTAATTTCAATGTGCAGCAGGGTTTGTGTTTGTAGCTTGTGTGTAGCAATATTTGTACTCCATTTCTTTAGCAACCTCTTAATTTATTGGATCCAGTGACATTTGAAGGAAAAATGTTGTGGCCCTTTATAATCATGCGTGAACACAACACATAGTTCACAGTGTGAAACTCTTTCTCTGCATTTAACCCATATACCAAGAGAAGCAGTGCACAGCCACCAATGGAGCAGTGTGTGGAGATAGCACCTTGATTAGGAATACCTCAGTGGTGCCACTAGCAGTCCCAGGATTCGAACCCACAACATTCTGATCGCAGGGGCGAGTGAACTAGAGCGGCAGCAACGTAGAGAAACCTGTCTGTGACCATTTATTGCACATGACCTTAAGGCCTAGGCATCAACGTAGATGAAGAATAATTTAATAAAAGTCATCATACGGACTCATCAGAATTGGCTTGTGTATTTATGAGTAGTCGAATCTGTTTCCGCTGTCAGTACTGCCCTGTCATCTGAATCAGAGCATCTCTGTGTCTGTGCTTATGAGATGTACTTGAAATGCTATCAAACATGGCACCTCTCTACATCTCCCACTCGTCTAATCCCCTGCTGTCTGCGGACGTTTCAGATCATACCTTCTTTGTGCTTTCTTGTACTTTTGTTTCCGTCGATTCCTCCTGAAACAAAGCTATTTATAACTGAACGTCACCTGCCACCTGCACCCATCTTACTCTTTCTTTTTTCCTCGACAGTTGTCCTCTCATCATTTTTTTTCCCTTTGCAGCAGCTTGCTGCCTTTTTAAGTAACATCTCCCATCGGCTCCATGTGCTATCTCAGTCTGCACCCTGTGTTTTCAGCTTAAGCATTACTCCAGTAGGAGGATGTGTATAAGCACACCTGGGCTCCATGGTCATCCCTTTATCTTCAAAAGCTCTCCATTTGTCAGCAGCTTGAGATGTGAAGAGCGCCCCAGTGTTGAACTCGTAATCTATCTCTAGGGTAATGTACGCCCGGCTGTGTTGATGCCTCCAGTTCTGGCAATGAACTGTAGAAAAATATATGTATATTGTTGTAAAACTGGGGCCCAGCCTTTAGGTTTAGTCTCTGCAGCTTGGGGGTGGGGCATGATGATTTTCCACTTTGCTGCTTTAGAAGTGTTGTGAGAGGGGCGGAGACCCAACAAAAAATTTTAATTAAATGACTAATAATTGGTAAAGCTTAGAAAATGTTTCAGTTGTTTGTTTGTCTATTCAAATGCTGCTAAAAACTGCACTATTCTCCTCCACCTTCTATTAAATCTCTGGACTTCTGTTGAACATTAAATTTTCTTTTATTGATTTTATGTGTTCTTTTAGTTTTTCCATTATTCTTTCTATTCTATTTGATTTTTCATGCTATTCCTGTAAAGCACATCGAATGACCTTTTTGTGTTTGATAATGTGCTCGATAAATAAACTTGACTTGACTGAAGAGATGCGTGAGTTAATCAGGCCTCAGCCTTGCATTAAATCTTCTTACCATCTGAACGAGTGCCACCTCCCTTGCGATCTTGTCGATCTCTCTCTATTTTCTCTTTTTTTCAGGCTGTGTATTGTCTTGTGCTTGCCAGGTTGATACAGAGGCTAGTTCACAACTAAGCTTGGTTATCAGTCCCATTGCTAATCTTCTCTACGTGATACAGCATCAGCTTCCAGGCAACATCAAGCAAGTGCACCACAACATGGCAACAATGCAGGAGGCGTATCAGTACATGCTCTCGTCGCTTCAAAACGGCTGGAGGATCAACAATATCCAACAGTGGCTCCGAAAACCTCACGCCGAAAACCTGGTGATAGCAGAAGATAGCAATAAATCTAAATTTATCTTTAGCCTGATCGTCTTTTTTGGATCTTATCTGTAGTCTAATTGCATTCACTTGTTAGGTCTTGTCACAAATAATTTCAGTGAGGGGGAAAGCTGTCACAGACTCCCTCTGAGACGCATAAAGCCACTGTTTTTTTTTCTTCAAACTATTATTAACTCAGCAGTATTAGATAGCTCAACATGCTTGGAGAACACTAACTGCAAATTCTGTAATATCAGCTCAAGCTCAGATTACACAACACAATTTTTACCCCCTATTTTAGCCTCAGTTCTCAGTTGGGCTGCGTTTGTACTAGTCGGCTCTAATCTGCAGATTCTGGGGCAGTTGAGGTGTGCAGCAATTCTGATTTTTTGTCCCTTGATTGAGGTTCAGACATGTTGGTGTGTGTCAAACAATTTAGATTAAGTTTTTGACCCAATTTGAAGTTAGTAGATAAAATAAAGTGGCCCTCATATAATATAATATAGATTGTTGTATATATATATATATGATATAATATAATATTATATAATAACACTTCCCTATTTGGTGGCAAAGACCAGAGTGTAGTGGAAACGACATCTATGTTGATAAAGTTTAGGCCAAAATTTCTTCTAGCGTCGTTTTTTCTTCTAACATTTTTTTCTTTTCACAAAACAAGGCCACACACATACAGTAACTGCTCAACTGCAAACATATTCTTCTACTCACAAACACAACTGTGGTATCAAAAGTGGGGTTTTTTGCTGGAGCCTATTGACGATCTACAGATACTGTCATTGATAATAAACCATCTGGTAAAACTCAGTTGTTGGGCAAATTCTCAACATTATTAGGTTTATGATTGGTATTAGATTAAGTGAAGCTTGAGTTTAGGTCTAGGGATTTAACTGAATCTTTTTAGGGCTAAGTTACACCAGTTACATTTGGTTAAGCTAAGCTTCTACAAAGCATCAGTAGACCATAAAGTGCTAATAAAGTGTTAAATCTCACACCAGTTTCAGTGATCTACACTGTGCTGATGAAGGTGGTTATACTGAAGATCATATGATACTCATAAAGCTGTAAATGGAAGTCAGACTTGTGGTGTATGGGCTTCGTGCTCACTTTGGTTGAATTGCCAGTGTCGTAAAGGGCTTAGGGCAACTGACACTTCATCCTGCAACATATGATATAAACACTCAGAATAATTGCAGTAGTCTCTGACAATAAGAGGGGAAAAGGGTTGGATGTACTCATCTGAAGAGGGTTTCTCATATGGCTCTTGCAGACTAATTAGATGACACTGTTTGGCCTTTATATTTGCTCCATCGAATCCATGGCTAAATACAAACCGAACACAATTTCATCTTTGTGCTCGCATACATTGATCCATCTACCATTAACGTAGCAGAACAAACAGCCATGAGAACTTCCTTCCATAGATTCCATCCACAGATATTCAAGGTGCGGAATTGTTTCAGTTAAACGGGAAATGAAAGGGTCTTATCAGAGTGAAGAGAATGTGATAAAGTAAATCTAAATTATTAAACTAAATATTTGTGTATTTCTTGTTTTTTCCAGTGTTTTACAAATTACCATCTATATAAAAATAATGACGCACCATTAACTGAATACTTCTACTCTCGGCTAATGAGCCTGATTGGGCTGTTTTTTCCAGTAACAACTTATATACACCTATAAACTAAACATGTATTTAGTTTATATAGTTTATATGAGAAAGTGTGCCCAAATTTTTGACTGGTACGCTTATAAACAACACATACAATTCCAGAAATGCATCTTAATTTATATATATGGTGGACTGTTGTTTCTTTTATCTTAGTTAAGTGGTTCTTGCTGTTATGTGGAGTTAGGATCACTAACTGCGTACCAACCTGACCATCACAACTGATACCAAACACATTATAAAGGCAAGAAATTCCACTAATGAACTGACAAAGAACACCAAAAAGTGTGCAAAGCTGTCATCAGAGCAATAGGTGATGTTTTCAATAATAACCTACAATGTAGCCAATAATAAAAACTAAGGAAATCGTTGAATGTAAGTCCAAACTTTTGACTGGTAGTATATATATATGTATATATATTAGGGCTGGGAATTTAACACGTTAATTAGATTAATTAATCACAGAAAAAAATAACGCATCAATATTTTTAACGCAATTAACGTGTATAGACATGTGACATTACACTTTGTAGAACTGCAGCAAGCTAGTAGAGCTGGGATACTCGGATCCTTTTTCGGATTCGGCTTCCTCTGAGTCACCCAGTAAAATGATCCGGATCTGCGAGGTACTTGAGTCATTATTGCCAAATTGACCGCGGCCAGTAAGAACGAGTGTCAGTATAAGAACGAGCTTTGCGCTATGCTTGGTCCCCCGTGGTGTAGCCTGTATGCTGGTAGGTTCACTCATTAGGCTAAGGTCGAGATCGGTAAGTGCTATGACTCGATTGATTAATATTTTCTGTTAGAAAGGAAGTTAACTCGTGTAATCTATCATGTGCTGGTGTTTCGGGTAGCGTTAAATTAAACCTGCCGGATTAGATCCGACTCTGTG
>JBBPDE010000083.1:8712208-8724861 GCA_037974605.1 Nannopetersius ansorgii | reverse complement strand
CTCTCTCTCTCTCTCTCTCTCTCTCTCTCTCTCTCTCTCTCTCTCTCTCTCTCTCTCTCTCTTTCTCTCTCTTTCTCCCTCTCTCTCACTCTGGCTTTGTGTCTTCTTGTCTGTCAGACCTCCCTCTCTCTGGCCTCTCTCTGCTTGGTGAGCCTTTCATTCCCCCTGAAGTTTTGTTCTCCTTCACCCTCATCTTTTCTTTCTTTTAACTTGTGATTTTCCCTCTTTTTTCACCCCATTTGGTTCTGCTACATTCTCAGATCTTTCTAGGATCTCGTTGTCCCACCCTTCTCACTTTCTCTCTCTCTCTCTCTCTCTCTCTCTCGCTCTCTCTCTCTCTCTCTCTCCACACACACACACACATTTTTTTTTTTAATCTTTCTTTGAACCACCCGCCATCTAGCTAATCTGCAATAGACAGCTTCTTTTCCTGTTGGCCTGGCTAATACCTCTCTACTTCTCTCTCCTGTTCTCTTCTAGCATACTTTTTTTCCACGTCTCTCCTTTGCTAACTAATCCCTCTCAAAGAAAAAAAAAACCTATTTCCAGACTGATGAAATTTTGTCTGAGAAACATAGTGTAAGAGTTGGCTCAGTGCTATTGATTGAATGGTACTTTTTCCCGATAGAGTTTTCGTTTTTCAGCAAATTGCAATACCATTGTTGTCATGGCTCGACTCTACATAACACCATCCACAAAGAACAGACACCTATGCATCGCCGAATTCCCTTGTTTCAGGGGACCCTAGCTGAGTCTTGGTGAGGTTGCCGTGGCAACCCTGACCACCAACAAAATGCCAGGTGTCCGTGGCTGCGCCTCTGGCACCGCAGGGTCTCCTGTCCCTCCCTGCAGGGGCTATTGCTCTCTCCACTCTTCCCATCGCGTCCGGAAGCATGCTAAGCCAGTGCAGCTGATGGGAGGGATGTTTGGACTTCTAAACATTTTCTGAAACATCAGAAAGCTGAAATTAAAGACACAGAAGGTCACCTGCCCAACTGCATCCAAAAGGGTTTTATGTCTACACTTTAATCAGCATCAATCTGCCCCTGTAATAAACCAAAACACACCAGACCAGGTGCCTCTCAATAGTTTGAAGTAGATGATGAGATTTATTACTTAATACAGTACTTCTTCCTTCTATAATAGAAGTCTAGATTTGATTTGCTTTGTTGCTTTAAAACATTTAAAACTATATTTAAATTGTGCAATTACAAAATTAAATCATTATATACAATACTATACAAAAAAGAAAACATTTACTGGAAAATCGTACCGAAGCCTCAACAGCTAATATCCATTTTTCTTTAGCATTCAGTGTGCCCCCCTTATAGTTTCCATTCATTTGCTTTGAAGATGAAAATCAAGTCCCCTTCTTGATCCTTCATTAACCTTTATGATTAGTCAAAGACCATATCTTGTTATCTTGCATGGATGCCGGAACCATTATGCTGGGGGCGGGTTCCCCCCCACTTTAAAACATCATTAATTTGCCCCCCTCCCCTTATCAACCCAGTGATTAGTATGAGAGAAATGCATGAGATGCTGTGAGGACACCCCCTGAAAAAAACACTATGTTTACAGCTTAAAGCTGACCCCTCAACCCCCCCTTGGGAAACTCTAGACTACAGGTATTTTTTCTACCGCCTAGGGTAGCTCAGTGGGTAGGATACTTGCCTCTGGACCATGGACCATGGGAGGTCATAGGTTCGAATCCTACCTTCAGCACCACCATTGGGTCCCTGAGCAAGACCCTTAACCCTAAGTTGCTCCAGGGAGACTGTCCCCTGTGGTTAGGCAATGAAAGTCGCTTTGGTAAAGTCTCATAAATGCTGTAAATGTAAATGTACACCTCCACCCCCTGTTCCAGTCCTCCCACTTTAAAAATGCTTCCGACGCCGCTAGGCAGTGGGGTGCACAAAAGAAAAAGTTGAAAAATGAAATACTCTTATAATACTTTTTAAAATTGTATTCAAATAATTTCTCTCCACTTTCACATAAATGTGATAGCAGCTGACAGTATCTGCACTTGGATTCTCTGTTTCAGTAGCAGTAAATTCACATCAAATTGCACCATGCTTTTGTTAATGCTGCAGAGTGTTGAGTGCTAGAGTGGGCTGAATGGGTTTATGCTAAATGTAAAAAGCTTCTATAAAAGCTACTACGCTTCCAAAAAAATGCTTCTATGCTTCTAATTTTAACATACTAGTATTTTTCGTCAAATTGTATTAGCTGCAATTAGCATAAGAACATTCAATTAACACTAAGTGTCATTAATGTAGTGCACTGCTCTTTTAAAGTGGAAGTTATTATATCATACTACATTACTATAAGTTATTACTTATTACTTGTGCTATAGCAGACCTTAGCATAGGGCACTATATAAATAAAAACTATTATTATTATAACATTATTATTAATAGAAAGTGTTTCATTGATAGTGCCACCCCCTTGTGGAGAATGTTTAACCTATGAATGTGAGTGTGTGAGTGTAATAGTAAGTGAGTTGCAAGCCAGTTTCACATCTAAAACGTTTAAAACTATATTTAAAGGAAGCTGTGCCTTCCAGCATGAACTCATCAAGGTAAGCCAATATTATTTTTGTCTTTGTTTTGTTGAAGTGAACATGACTGTTCAAAATAATGTAGCCTAAGGTTGTTCACACTTGGCTTTACTTCAGGTTATGATTTGCTGCTGAGAATGAGTGCTCTTCAGGGTGGTGATGGGAAATGAAGTCTTTCTGTAACAAAGAGCTCAAGTCTGCACAAAGCCAGCCATAAGACACTCTACTTTCTTTTTCTCTCCTTTGTTTTTTCTCTACCTCTCTTTGCCTACCTTCTCAGAGCTCTCCCGCCGCCTGGGCTGGCTGAAGGCGTTGAGTTGGCCACACTCCACGTGGCACAAAGGCGCTGTGGCATTCCTGCTGTCTGCGGTTAATCTGTGGTGTCAGCTCGCGTTAGCCGGGCCGCACCGGAGCCCGGGTAATATTAAAAAGCCCAGCGGCAGAATTCCTCTGGAGCTGAGGTGAGGAGGAAAAGAGTGATAGAGAGAGAAAGAAAGTAAGACAGACGTGATCATGGCCCTCAGGTCACCCACAAGTGGGATGGTGGGGATTGACTACAAAGTGTTTAGGTTCCAGAGAGTGGGTGCCATGATGTTGCATGAGGCTTTATCATAACAGGTCTGTGTTGGCCTTCCAACATCACATTGTTCTTTGCCTTCCATTCAAGGTATTTTAAGAAATGAACCTCTTATACTCTATGCGTCAGTGTAGCCCAGTGTAGCTTAATCCCAATCCAGGAAAATGGCCCTAAGG
The DNA here is from genome assembly GCA_037974605.1 of Nannopetersius ansorgii. Taxonomy (NCBI): domain Eukaryota; kingdom Metazoa; phylum Chordata; class Actinopteri; order Characiformes; family Alestidae; genus Nannopetersius; species Nannopetersius ansorgii. The sequence goes on along the minus strand of JBBPDE010000083.1, from coordinate 8,721,548 downwards.
GTCCGCTCTATTAGGACTGAGTGTGGTGCCACAGGCATGGTCACAACTCTTGGGGATAGATGTACAGGTGCGTCGCAAAACGTGACATGGAACAAATGCAATACGGCCACACAATGGTCCTGAATTTAGAGCTTGATTTACAAAGACTGCACCTTATCAAGCACACTGTGCATCATTGAGGCACAGAGTTTAAAAGACGTGTGACAATGGAGAAGTAATGAAGTCATCATTCATCTCAAGACACACTCATTCATTTTCTGTAACCACTTATTCCTCACTAGGGTTGCGGGTACTCAGAGCTCATCCCAGGGTCAATGGGTGCAAGGTAAGGACTCATCCTGGAAAGGGCTCCAGCCCAACATAAGGTGCACACACCATTCTAATCTGAAGACCAAGCAGAAAATGTAAATATAGTGGTGAGGCGTTCTACAGCTTGCTTGCAGTACGTATTAGCAATAAGAGCGTAAATTAAACTGACAGTGCGAAACATCATGGCCTCACACATATGTATATGTACAATAGAGGTTTTTGTCAGATAGTGTTTGGTTGCAGAGATGATTTATTTCAATAGTTTTGCTCTTTATTTTAACCATCCACAGTGATGTCACAGTAAAAAAGCCTGTGCTTTTATTTATTCATTCATTTATTTGTTATTGTGTTACTGTTTACTGAATTTTGGTTGTCAGTGTCATACAGCCTTACTTACATTCGCACTACCACATTCTTTAGAAGCATACCACATTTAGTGAAATTTCATCCATTGGGATCCATCCAAATTTAAGCTGCTGCAGTAACACATTTCAAGAACAATCTCATGGTGGCGCAGTGGGTAGCACTGTTGCCTCACACCTTTAAGATTGGGGGTTTGAATCACTGTCAAAGGATGAGGGTGAGTCCCTGCCTTGTACCCATAGACCCCGGGATAGGCTCTGGGTACACGTGACCCTAATGAGGAATAAGGAGGTACAGAAAATGAATGAATGAATAAATGCATAAATCCACATAGACCCATTTCACTCCAGCATCTGTAGCCCCACAAATCAATGATTTCTATGTCATTCCCTGTCTCTTAACCTGTTCATTGTCTAATATTAGTGCTGAGTTTTTTTAAGTATAAAGAAATTAGTTTAAATTACACTGGGTAACACATTTTTATGATGTTTTTGATGTTTCTTAGTTTTGCTGATTCAGAAAATTTGTTTTTTCCTACCTTCAATGGTTCTTGAGATAAACTAAATGGTATGTATATTTTTCATTAAAAGGTTGTAATACTACTATTATTTTCATTAGTCTCACTGATGCGTGTGTCTTACGCTCAATGCCTGAGAGTTGGCAACCCTGTGAACTACATGTACAACAAATGAACAGCATATTAATATGCAGAAAGTTATAAGTAGAACAAAAGACCATGTCAGCCGAGCCGCCAAGTTAAGTTTTTTATAAAAATGACTTTTCTAACTAAACCCTTAAAGCTACGTGAAAATAAACATTACCACCGGAATCAGCGTGCCGAGATTGTTTAAGAAATACTACAAACTTTGAAATGAAACAAATTTTTGCAGCCTGGTGTTATTGGCCTTGGTAATCAAAAGTTGTTAAGACTTTGGAGTTCCAGGTTATGTTTCAGGTCCTAATCTGGGACCAGGTTAGTCCATTACCCAAATCATGTCATTCGCCTCTTCAGGAGTTCCCCAAATGCTACTGAATCAATAGTTGGAGGCAGTGTTTGCTGCTTCTTCATTTTAAGTGGTGTGCAGCAGGTGTATGCTGCACACTTCAAGATTTCATTTTACAGCCATTACTAGTGAGGGAGAAGAGAGACCCACAGAATGGCTTGTATCCAGGGTCATTACTCTCCAGGAAAACCCAGCCATCACCAGCCACCACCTTTATAAAGACACACACATATTTGGGGAACATTTTATGCAAACCTTGCTATAAAAGAATAACATAAACACGCCACAGACATATGGTAGATATCATATGCTGCTTTGTTCAGTGCCATCTGTTATATAATGAGTAATGAGTTACTAGAATACAAATAGCAAATATATTAGCAAATATATGTTTGCGACAAAAGCTGCCTTTACATAAAGCATTATGAAGTCTTCTTCTTCTTCTTCTTCTTCTTCTTCTTCTTCTTCTTCTTCTTCTATCGAAGTTTACTTTGAGTGTAAATTCATGCACGGCTATTAGCCTGTTGTTACTGCATGGTAACTGGCTCTTTCAGGTTTTATGATGAGGCACTTTGTTGTTGGTTTCAGGTCAGTTTCATATTCAAAACATCATGATTCACAGATTGTTAAGACAAATTATAAATAGTTTAAGGCCCAATTTAAAAAAGGGAGGAAAAATAAGGTTGACTAATACAAATTGAAAAGTACTATAACTGCCCAGATTTTCTTTTATTAAACCTATTTTATTACACATCGAGTGCAGTTCAGATAAATATACATTATCATGGGATTATTTTACATTTTAAACTGTGATTTTTTTTTAAACTGTGATTTTTTTGTGATTTATCATCAATGTTAACCCTCCTAATCCTTTGTTATAGAATGTATTTTCTACCTTGTAGATTCCCTTCAGGACACTTTCCATGCAAAACACGAGACTCTACAGTAAAGTATTGACATGATACGGGATAGCTGAAGCCAGGGGGTATACAGATCCAGTTATAGTAGAATGCAAAGCACTTAGCTGTGTGTATGGTCAGGTATATTACATCAAGGCCGCCTCAGTCCCAGCTCTCTGTTTTCTTTGCAGGTCTATATTTAATGCATGTCCTCACTTATTGAATCTAGACCTGAACCGGGTATATTTTAGGAGGGATTATTTTTAGATAAGAGCCAGGCTTGCTGGGGATCTGTTGTAGTAGGTGTGAATGGAAGTGCTCTTTGTGTGGCTCTGACAGATCTGACAGGGTACAAGCTCAATAGTTCGGCTGGCACATGCCGTAATTGAAACGGACTGAGAGGAAAAAATGGCTTCAAGATTCAAGGATCTTCAGGTTTAGAAGCATTGCGTGATTGCAAAGCACCTACTATCAACTCAATAGTGTGTTCCTAAAATATTTGTCCCTGAAGGGACATTTCTCAAATATTTGCAGGGCTTGAATCTGGATCAGATTTCAGGTCCAGGTTCCTCATAGCATATCCCCCACCTTTAACAGGTCTTTCTCCCTTCTTTTATTACCTTATTGATTCTACATCTTGAGCTCTAGTCTTTTTTTCTACATGTGTTGTGATACTAAGAGCACAGTGATTGTATTATACTAGAAGAACCTCTTGCTTTACTAACAGAAGTCACTTCTTCACACTTCTTAAAGTGTAGTGTTGTCATACTCTACCATTTTTTACTCTACCATTAGGTTTGGTATACTAATCGTGCAGTAATTTTGGTATAGCACTCATCATGCTATACATGCAGCCATACTTCAGTTTATGTGTCATTTTACTATACTATGCAAATACCATACAATTGTATAATTAATTTATATTATAAATTAATATTCATATTCATTTTACACTCTTTACTGTTTTCATTGGAAAAAAGTATCTTTTTTTTGCACAGAACTGCTTCTACTTTGTTCTAGAAGTAGAAGTGTGAATTTGTTTATATTAGACACATTAGACACATGCAACATTTTCTTATTGCTGCAAATTCAGAGGATTTTTAATCCGGCAGTCTGCTGAGTACTTGTGGTGCTGGAGGTGAAGTGACTTGGTTTTGATGTGGGCAAAATGTCTTGGTATGCGGTATCTGTTCGAAACAGTATTTCTATTTGGTTCTGATTAAACCTTTGGTGCTGTGGGTTAGGTCAGACTAGGGTTGGCTCAGATTTGGGTTTGTCTTAGATGGACAGGCCTGACCTTCCCTGCTGTCCAGAGTGATGCACAAGTTTTGCGAATGTGGAGCTGCAATCTATGATTTCAGCATTGCGTTGGAGTCGCTAGCCTATGTTTAACTTAAACACATGATGTCTTCAGATCTAATCTCTCTAGCTTCTAAACACTGCGGTGTGCAAGTTCTCTGGTGAGTGGTGTGTGTTTGTGTGTGTGTGTGTGTGTGTGTGTGTGTGTGTGTGTGTGTGTGTGTGCGACTGAACGCTGAATGTGCTGAATGAGGTTGGTGGGACAGTTCCTCCACAGCAGCTCCCCTTGCAGCGCCTCTCCCTCTCTTTCCTGGGGTCAACGAGTACGTGCTGTTACCCAGAATCCCCTGAGCTAGGCCCTTCAGTCAAACGGCGCGGTTCCTTTAAGAGTATGAAACAGGAGCCGCCTTTGTGCACCCCTAACAGAGACACACAGGCAGCCAAGAGAGAGAGAGAGAGAGAGAGAGAGATCAGGGAGGAGGGGAGGTAATAGAGCGAGAGGGAGGTGAGATTAAAAAAAATAGATTGGGGGGGGGCGGGAGCAGGGCGAGAACTGAGGGAGAGCAAGAGAGTAAAGGGAGGGAGGAAAAGGAGGGAGAAGGAAGGGGTCAGCACAGCGGTTTAAAACACAGAACAGGCGAGAGCGGTGAGAGAGCGACAGCGGGAAAGAAGAGGAAGAAAGTGAACGCATCCCTGAACCCCACCCCCCGCAACAAAGCCGTTAACTCGCCATTATTCACCTCATAATGTTAGCATCGTTAGCTTTGCTCTGGCGCACTGAAAGGAAACAGCCCTGTTGCTAGGAGAGGGAGGAAGCGGCCTTCCCTTATTGGCTGCGAGGATCTGCTCTGTCATCCAATGAAAGGACAGTGGAATCAGCAGGAGAGAGAGCACGCGCAGGGGCCACACCAGCGGACTTGATTAATACGTTAGTCCTGTTTTATGGGTTACAATAAGTCTGAGAGTGGATGTGTCTAAGACGCAGTAGGGGAGAGCAAGTATGTGTGTGTCCTTGCTTTGCCATACTCATTAACCACATAAGCAGAACACAAGAGGGGTGCTAGAAGCACTTGTCCATTCTATAACTACCTCTAAAAACTTCAATCTTCCTGTCTAACGTAACCTAACAATTGCCCACCTGCTGAAAATAACACTCTAGAAGTATTAGGATTCAAAAAGTGATAGTTGCCATTAGAGAACACAAGTATTATATATTAATAAATGTGTAATAACTTATGCCTTATGCCAAGTTCCTGCCTGAACAATGAAGAATACAGAAAGCTTTCACCTCAGGACATGATGCTTACCAATACCACAGTGGAACAATGAGCAGGTCGATCCTTGTAAAATCAATAGCACAGGTTAAGTATAAATGTAACGCAGTTGTTAGTGCATAGTGTGCAGAGGCAAAAAACAGACAGATCATAGCAGACAACCCCCTGCTGTATTTAAATGACAAATTTCTGCTGGAAGACCACTACAATCACCCTGAACCTCCCCAAAATTCATGACCCCCAAGCCAATCTCAATCTAAGTAAACAGATTTGTCACATGGATGATTCAGCCTTTGTTGATATACTGTTTGCAAAAGTGTGGGTGCCCCTAGTTAAGCAACAAGTCAAAATAAATACAAATTTTCTACATAGAACATGTCTGGGAATTATAAAGCACAATTTTTTTTTACCTAGAACTGTTTCTGTTTAATTAGTTGGAGTACCGCTGTATTCGCTGCTTTGTTCTGAGACTGTTTGTGTTTAGCTGTTTATCAAAAGTCACACTGTGCTCAGTGTATTTTGTATGTATTTCCAACCAAGTCTCCTGAAGTAAAACCTATCAACTACCTCCTTCCAGTGCATCGTTTACCTGTGCTAGCCTGGAATGTGACGGAAGAGCCAACCACTCCTGCCAAAAGAATTTCAGATGGATTTATACCAATTACAAGATCTTAACCAGCTGACACAGGTGGTGGTGGAGCTGGTCACACCCACCAAATTCTGAGCCTCCCCAGGTACCTTCTACGCCACCTACACATGCCATTACGACCAGGTCAGGTCAGGTCCATGGCTGAGTAGAGTAACACAGTGGAGATCCAGTCGGATGCCGAAACTTTCTCCTTAGCCTGGACCTGTACTTTGCGACCTGTAACCCGACCTGGACCTGATTCCAAGAATATCCAATGTCTAAATATCCAATGGTTCACTGGGCGGGGTCAGGATTGGACCACAGTAGAGTGGCGCAGTGGGAGCTTGATTACTGCCGACTTCATTGAGTCTGTCCAGCACTTCTGGACCAAGGGTGGTTGAGTGGTGACCGACTCCTCAGATTTTGCCCAGGTCAGTCTGTTGTGGACTTTTCCATTACGATCTGGATTCTTGCAGCTGAGTGTGAATGGAATGAAGCTGTGGTTGTAGCAATCTGTCTGGATGCCTGTCAGGGGCTACCAGTGGCAATCTCATACCTGAGCCCATGCGGGTAGGAACTTCAAAAAAGGAGTGGGTCAGGAGTGGGACCCCTAGGCATAAGAACACAGACACACCCACCACAGGGGTACTGACAGAGTTTGTGTTATCTCTTGATTTATTTTATTGAATCACTCCGTCCTAACACCAACTGGTTTTAGGTTTATATTGGTTAAGTCTATGCATTCCATTCGTAGATTGGCGCACACACACAAAATTATACCCAGGTTCCCCTCACACCAATCAGTCCACTTTCTCTCTTGCTAAATCCATTAAAAGCCCTAATGCACATTTCACCGAAAGCATCTCACCGAAGAAATTCTGACCTGCCGAGGTTTTTAATCCCACCCGTCTCCCTCCACAACAGCCATGGGACTGTAGCATTGAGCTTCTGCTTGGAGCCATACCTATTGAGTCACATGTTTACTCACAGTCTGAGCCTGAAACCAAAGCCATCCAACAGCTTTTTTGGTAGAAAATAAGGATGGTGGACTTATGCTGTGCATTGATTATGGGAGCTCAGCGTAATCACAGGGAAGTATCTGCACCTGCCCCCTCTGATCCTGAACTGCTCAACGGGTCAGCTGTTTTCACTAAGCTCGACCTGCAGGGCACATCCAACCTGGTGCATATATAGGCTGGGACAAATGGAAGACCATACATTACATACCATACCATTACATGTATGATGTGATGCCTTATGGGTTGGTACACACCCCCTCTGTCTTCCAGGCATTTATGACATGTTAAGTAGGTTGATCATTGGACCATTTTTCGAAGGGGTGTAGGTTCATCCCCTTCAAATCACTTCCCTTCTGCTGTCCAGTTTGTACCCCAAGTGTGGAAAGCTGACCTCAGACTACCACTCACAGTCCAATGGTCAGGCTGAGCATACCATTCAGATGCTTGGCAGGTTCCTTGGGGCATATTACCATAACTGACAACATGACTAGGCAGAGTTTCAGACTTGGGTAAAGTAAACTCAGAACTCTCAGTGGTTAAACACCCTTTGAGCGTGTGAGAGTGTGTTAGAGGGGCATATACTACCATGGGCCATGCAGGTTGTTGTTCCAAATGTGGGTTGTGGGGGTGTCTGTCACACTGACATGTTGGTAGTTTGTATGTGTCCTCTTAAACAGAGAAGGCTGAAGCAGTATGCCTTCAGTGTTGAAGATGCTGACCAGGTACACCTGAACCTGCTTTTCCTGGGCTTCCCTCATCTACATCATAGTGAGCTTCGAAGAGGCTTCTGGAACTGTTTCTGTTTCACTGCTGAAGCAGTGCTGCATCCAGCGTTTTGGTCTGGGACTATTTTTTCTGTAGCTGTTTCTCAGAAGCTCCGCTATGCTCAGCGCCTCCTTTGCTGGCATTTCCTGGCCAGGCTCCTTAAATATCTCACGAGTGCCTCTTGTGAGTGTGTTGTTTACCTCAGCTACCAAGGTATTTGACAAAAATATGACCTGTGCAAAAGTTATGGCGCACTTTGTTTTGTTTAAACAAGGAACAGAAAAGAAAAAAGAGTCTGGGCTCAAGAATTCAGTCCACTGACATTCAATATTTATTATTTAAATACGTATCATATCGACATTGTATTTTACCTCCATTTGTAGAATTGATTCTCATAAAAAAGACTGAATAAAACTTCAAGCTTTAAGAATTTGATTCCATGTAAGTCCAGTAAACATCTGATGTTCAGACAGTAATGAGTGTTTTCTAAATTCTTAGGTTAGATAGCAATTACGCAACACTGCTCTTAATCTCTTAGGGCTGTTCCTTAGACTAGATGACTACAGCATTATTAGCCAAATAAGATTCTCAAAACATTGTTAAAAATATGACACTAGATACTTCTGTGAACAGACATTTGTTTTATAGTGAGTGTATGATTTTTGTCCCTAATGCAGTCAAGTCCAGTGCTATCTGCTAACTTTGATTCCTCAATCAAACAATGCTAAGACCACTAGGAAAGTGAAGGCTAGCACTTGTTTCCACATGCATCATATGGAGGAGCTAGCATCTTCTCAAACTGCTGCTAATTCAACATGCTAGGAGGAGAACACTAACCACCAAATCTGTATTTTCAGCTGATAGACATGTGCACTGGTCTGTAGTTTGCTGAGTGTGCGAGGGAGGGCCATTCTGCTCATCCATAGAGCAAAACCAATTGTGCTGTCTTGGACTCCTGGTCACAGATGACTGAGGCAGTTTAGCCAGTAGTGTAATCATTCGTTTTAACTGAAGGTGACCATGTGCATCAGTCATGCGCTGGTTGCTAAGGAGCAAAGCCGATATAAAAGAAACGTATGAATCCTAGGTAAACAGTTACCTTGTTTGTCCAACAGAACAGTGTTTCTTATTAGGCTTACATTATAAGGCAAGTTTTGCCTTTCAATGGATGTGTTCAAGGAGGTTCCCCCACATTCACACATATTTAACAAACAAAAAAAAACATGTTTGGTTCAAAACTTAACAGATATTTACTGAATGTCATTCACAATATATTTAACATCATGCTTTATAATAAAAGTGCAAAAGGGTTATCAGAAATATACAGTTCCTTATGAAATACAGATAAAAATGTATTATATTTTGTGAGTTTCATTGCTTATGGTGTGTTTCATTACTTATAGTGTATGAACACAGAGTTCATACACTATACGTCCAAAAGCACCCAGACACACCTAATTAGCAAATTCAGCTGCTTTAAAGTGCCTATAGGCTTTAAGGAGTGCTTTAAAGCAACCAAACATGGACCTAAGTTCACAATGCCCAGTGCCAAACACAGGCTACAGGGGTATAAAGCTCCAAAGGTCTAAGCTGTAGAGCAGTGTAACCATTTTCTCTGAAGTGATGGAGATCCAGTTAAAATGAGCTGGAGTGATGTATGTGATCCAGAATATATTCTCCAACATCGCGACCTGATCCTACTACTTTGGTTTTCGGACTAATGCCTACCACCCCAAGCTGAGTTACATCTAAAAAAGCTACAAAATAAGTTGCTATGTTA
>JBBPDE010000083.1:8671830-8684366 GCA_037974605.1 Nannopetersius ansorgii | reverse complement strand
ACAATAGACCTACCAGCTTTGACAACACTCTGTCCAATGCTGAAAGGAGATCTTTCCAAGCCATATTTACAGTTAGCCAAACCTCAGGCTGATAGCTCCAGAGCTTGGACTCCACGACATTGGATGCACTTTCCTGTGCCTTTCAACCCAAAAGCCTAGTGGGATTATCTTAGTGGATTTAGGTGAGGGCAAGGTCAGATCCATCCAGATTAAAAGGAGAGCTAGAAGATGCTCTCTTTGTTTTTCTGGTACTCTTTGTCTTTCTGGTACTCTAAATCTCCGTTACCTTTCATGACACACAGCAGACAGAGGACGACGTCCTGGCTGAGGCCAAAAAGGCAGCCACGTGGACGGTTTCCCAGGCAACAGTCACAAACATCAAACGACAGAACTACTGAGTAGATGTAGCAGCCAACCCACATGCCAAGAAAGCGATTCCACTGTTGTGGCAAGAATTATGACATTTCTTGGACGCAGTGGGCTGAAATGAGTCATAGTATACGTTATCAACCCACGGCCTCGCTCCGAAAAGAACAGCTCCAATCACAGAATGACGACAGAAATCAGATTTGTTCTCCATCACATTTGGTTCGAGACACTGTATTTAGTTTACACTGGACGCTCTTGTTATTGCTGAGCAGGTAGAAATGGGCCCATAGACGAAGGAGAGGTCCAGAGACATCCGCCACAGTCTCAACAACAGATTGATGGGATAAGAAGGAATAACTAAGTGCTGATGGAATCCTCTGTTATCTTTCATTGTGTAACATGTTGCTTTAACACCTGATTCATCTACGGCTTGTCGTTTTGGAAAGTATCGTATCCTAAGCGCTTAAATCAACATCCCTGGATATTGAGATTCCACAGCCTGCCTGGTCTTAGATTTAATTCGCTCTCCACAGTGGTTCCTGGCAATGTGCGCTAAACACTATCACAAAGAAGCTTAGTATTGCTGGGCACTAATCCTTCATATCTGACAGTGCTTGACCAGAACTTGAACTGGGGTTGATTCTCAAACTCGGCTTGCTCGTTTGATGCAAGGTCATGGCCTCTTGAAGCTTGAACTTCACATGAATGGATTTCGAAAACAATGGTGAATGTCAGCTGGGACAAGAAGCTATGGAGAAACAGATGGAGACCACACATAAGAACAGACTGTTAGGACCATTTTTTGATATGTGCAAAAGTATTTTTGTCAAAAACATGCATTTTCCCCATTAACACATCAGACCTTGTGTATACTTGGAAGCAATTGACGCTCATCTCTAATCTTCCCTCATCTCATTGTTCTCTCTTTTATCCCTAAACTCAAGACTGTTGCTGGACTAACATAAAGCCTCTCATTGCTTTAGCACCTCATTTGATCGACCACAAAAGAGTGTTTGTATTGACTGAAACCAAGCCGAGATGTTTCTTTTTGGATGAACAAAACTTGACCCCAGTGCCGTTGCCCCTTTTTTTGTTGTGCAAGCACCCGCACGAGAACCTTCCCACTAGAATGACGACAGCCGCAGACTAAACTCTGTTTCTGCGTAAATGGCAATAAACAAACTCTGAGACAAAAAGTCTAAGTATGCACTCTGATCTTGAAGTGACATTTGAAAAAACAGGCCTTTTGGTTTTTGGTATTTGCTGTGCTTGCTGGTTGACTCCGGACTTCCCAGTATCTTTGACATTACATAAGCACTGTAACTCTGCCCCAGGGCCTAATCCAGCACAGGTGCACCAGGGCACGTTCTTTGGCCCGATTGCTAGCTTAATGACAACAGATGGGTAATGCAAGAGAGAGCAATGGCATGTTTGACTTGTGGTATGGTCTAGAATCTTTGTTATGGACTGCATATTTCTTAACGAGAATGCTTTACTAGTTTTTACCTCCTGTTCCAATTACAGTATTTTCTTAATACCACACTTAATACCGCAGCCTGTAGGAGGCTTTTGTCAAATCCTCAGGGGGAATGAAAAAGGGTACAGCTGCTGGAAATGATTTGGTGGAATATTGGTGAGTACGTCAGCTGAAAGATTTAGGGGTAGTGAATCATTTAAAGAATGCAGCAGTAAGACTAAGGGAAGACCTGCTATATGGGGACTGCTTTGTGTGTGTGCATTTTGGAGAACTTCATTAGGCCAATTACATGTATTTTGTGGCAACTGGGACAATGTATTGTAAGGTTGCGTATCACGTGAATAACTAAAGCTTTTCATGAGTCAAAAATCTGTGCCAAAAGCAAACAGAACACATATGGAATGCATCCAGTGCTCACAGGGACCTGCGTACATCTGCTCAAGCGTCTGCTGTGTTTAATAGGGCCATGTTTGATAGGAGACATGATTTCATTGGCCCCTGTCCTGGAACTTTTATTAGATGCTCCTACCAGACTGCAGGACTGCTTCAGACTGATGTCAACAAACAAGCGCGGTAAATTAATCAAGGTGTCGAAGAGGCCCTGTTGAAAGTGGCAGTCACCATGGCGAGAACCCAGTGGAAATGCTTATTCTGCAGACTTTCAGGTTAGGACATTACGCAACGATGGTGGTCAGTGTGTACCAAAGCCCGGTACACCATGTGCCTGGGCCTCTGATACTCTCGAATCATGAACTGTGTGTGGTGTCTTTGCAGAAGCAGAAAGCGTGGAAGACGCCGAGGGGATGATGGAAACCTGCCTCATGTTCCAGCAAAGTAGCACATAAGCTACCAAACCATAATTCGCTGCGAAACAATAATTCTTCTGCACATGAAGCAAGCTGTGGTCACCTGCTGCGCTGCCTTCTAGGCCACCACAAACAGCATCCAGCCAGAGAGGCAACCTGCAGCTGGGCTGCAATAGCTCATACTAAACCTGACGGGAGTGGGAGGCTCAGCCATCAGGGAAGTTGAGAAGCGGAAAGCAAGCGAGGGACACTAAAAATGGATTTTGTCTGAAAGTCTGGTGAGTTTTGGACAAATTCATTTAGAACACTATTTCAAAATAAAAGCTTTCCTTGTCTCCAACTAGAGATGGCATAAGAGAAGATAAGAAAACCCTTAACCCTTAACCCTTGCTTTTGTTTTTTTTTGTTGTTGTTGTTGCTCACTCTAACTGGGACACTTGCTGCTGAACATAGACTGCTAGTGTTTCTCTCTGATAAAAGAAAAATGTTGGTACCTAAGAAAACAGGTTAATAAACGCTACCTTGCTGTCACTTGGAAGGTGCCTGTTATAATGTTATGATCATGGATTTGGGTGTCAGAAGCATTTTTAATGAGTGTGTGTGTGGGTGGGTCTTGGAAGTCATCCGGGAAAGAAAAAAAAAAGGGCCTCACCTTACCCCCCAGCCCCCCACACCCATAAAGGTTCTGCCACTTTTGATATGGATTATGACGGGATGCAAAACAAATGTTTTTGCACATTTGTTCATATAGCTGTAATTTTGCATATAACAAATCATTGGCCAGCATTGATATAAATATATATGTATGCATGTTTGTATGTACACAGTATGTCTAGTAGCAGCAGACATTGAATGAAACCGTAATAATGCAATAGCACTTTTTCATTACACTAAAAACGATGCTACAGCCTGATGATCTGCTGACACCAATTACCAATATTGCATTTTCCCCTCTATTAAACAACTGATTTGCAATATATAATGCAAATAATATGTTCCTAGAGAATATTAATTGCACATTTAGCACAATTGTTCATTATTTCCTTTTGTGATGCTTCTACAACTGTTTAGTCAGGTTTGTGTTGTTGCAGCTGGTACTGCTTGAAAATATCATATTGCATGAACTGTTTTACTTTTTTCTTCCTTGAGCTTAAAATACATCCACATAGCCTATGTGATGGCAAGTCTAACTCAAAGTTCTAGCTACACATCAACTGAATCTGCAATGGTTCTTTGTTTCCTCTACAGTGTGCCATGCAATTTCAGTTTTTCAAAGTAGTTGTTGGTAGATTTTAATCAATGTCCTTTTGAAGAAGCCAGCCTCTTTTCAGCTTCGGTTTCTTGACGGTCACATTTGCTTCTGATTTGTTGATATTAAGTAGAATCTATTCTCCCATGTACTCCTGTGATGTCTCCTGCTACTGACTGCCACACCACCTTTGTGGTGAAACTGCATGTAAGATTTCATTGCTGACTCTTGCTGATCAAGTCTGTGCATGCAGTACAATACACTGCATCACTATTTCTGTGTCAGCTAAACCTTTGCCTCTCTAGGTCTTCCAGATCTTGCTATGTCAACCACAGATCTTGCTCTGGCACAGAAGAAATTGTGATCTCTCTCTCTCTAGACACTTTTATTGGCTGAAAGACTGTAGTATTTTGAGAGAGTAGGGCAGCCAAATGAGAACATCGACACAAAAGCTACATACACTATATGGACAACAGTATTAAAACGCTTGGCCATTACACCAACAGAGACTTTAAAAACACTGCTTTCAAATACATAGACTTTAATATGGAGTTGGTCCCCCTATAACAGCTACCACTGTTTTTAGAAGGCTTTCCACAAGATTTTGGAGTTTCTTTGAAAAATTGTGTCCATTCATTCTGTAGAGCATTTATGAGGTGAGACACTGATGTTGGATGAGAAGGCCTGGCTCACAATCTCTGTCCCAGTTCATATAAAAAGGTGTTAGATGGGGTTGAGGTCAGGACTCTGTGGGCCACTCAAGTTTACCCACACCAAACTCATCCAGTCATGTCTTTATGGAGCTTTGTGCACTGGGACACAGTCATGCTGGAATAGCAAAGGTTTGTCTCGTTTTTCCACAAAGTTTGGAAGCATGGTGTTGTCCAAAATACCTTGCTGTACTGAAGCATTAAGACTCCTTCACTGGAAGTATGGGGAACTAGCCCAATACTTGTGTCCCAATACTTTTGTATAGTGTTTATATTTACTTTGCTGCAGATGCCATATGACTACAGTCCTTTAGCCAATAAAAGGCTATTATACCTAATCTTGGTAGGCCTAATTATAGAGGCTTGATTGCACTGAACTCTGGCCTCAAATGTGTGATTGCACTTGTGAGATAGCTGACCTTTTTGTGTTTATACAGCAAATATCCTGAATTTCCATCTTAATCCATAATAGAGCCTATCAACTACAATGAGTCATGGCCATTAATTTCCTTAATATAGCCCCGACACATCATCTGATTCTGATTCTGGCCCATTTTGCGACGTTGACCTAATTTCTCAGTGTACCGCCCTCCTCCTTTCCTTCCATGTCTACTCGCCTGGCTGACGTGGGTCACAAAGGGAGAGGACACGAAATCACAATCAGGTGCTTAAGAGTCTGCAACCAGCGTGTTGCATTGTTTAAAACCTTATCTGGAAAGCCAAGGGAAACCTAAAGTGCTTACGTTTTTCCTCCCCTCATCTGTTTGTGCAGCTGGGCAGCGTGCATGTCGTACCCCTCAGAGTCTGCCCAGCTGAGACAGTCCTGTACAATCATACCAATCACACACACACACACAAAACACTACAAGTCACGCATCACAACATTGGCCTTTATCATAACCACAGGAGTTCTCTATTCCTCAAACTTCTATTAGCAGTTATTTTCAATTCAAACATACATTAACTGACTATATTGCTAAATGTATTTGAACGCCTGCCTTTACACACACATAAATGATAACCCATTTCTAACCGCAGCTGTAACAGCTTCAACTCTACCGGTATGACTGTCCACAAAGTTCAGGAGTGCGTTTATGGAAATGTATTTGTATTTATTATTTTGACCATTCTTCCAGCAGAGCATTTGTGAGGTCAAACTTTACACTTGGCACAATGGAGTCAGGCAAGTACTCTTCTGGAAACCGGCAAACCCAGGCTTGTCTATCAGACAGAGAAGTGTGACAAGTCATTCCAGAGAACACATCTTCGCTGCTCTGGAGTCCAGTGACAGCGTGCTTTACACCACTGAATCCCAATCTTTGTGATGTGTGGCTTGGATGCAGCTTCTTGGCCATAGAAACCCATTCCATGAAGTTCTCTGCACACTGTTCTAATCTGAAGTCCAAATGAAGTCTGGAGGTCTGTAGCCATCAAATCTGCAGACAGTTGCTGATTTCTGCACACTGTGCGCCTCAGCATGCGCTGTCCCCGCTCTGTGATTTTACATGGCCCATCACTTTGTGGCCGTTGTTCCTAGTTGCTTCCACTTTGATATAATACACAGTTAACAGTGGAATATTTAGTAGCGAGGAAATTAAAAAAATTGGGGCATTTTGCGATCCAGGGGGACTTAGTTACAAGAATAGTCCCCCTGAAGCAACTGAGGGTTAAGTGTTTTGCTAGAGGATGCAATGGTAGAAAGTGGGGGGATTTGAACTTGCAACCTAATGGTCATCGGGTTAACAGGCAAGTGTTTTACCCACAAGGCTACTACCACTTATTGCACAGGTGGCATCCTGTCATGACACCATGCTCGAATTCACTGAGCAACCCATTCATGCCTAGGTGCTTGATTTATACACCTGTGGATATGACTAGAACATCTGAATTCAATGATTTGGAGGGGCGTCCCAATACTTCTGGCAATGTTGTGTAGCTCTTGCTGCATTTGAAATAAAACATGCACTCACACACACTGATTCCAACGTGGACGGAGACACTGAAGGCGCATTCGGAGTGAAAGGCTGTAACCATTTACTTTCAACTGCAATTTGTTGTCTTTACAAAACATCATTCAGCAAATCTGCATTGCCATAATAGGGACCACTGAGAAGATACAAAACAAAGGTACATTTTGTCATTATCAAAATAAACAACAAGCACACATTAAACCCATAGTATAGCACTTTCCAAAAATATTTTAGGTTACTAGCTACATTAGAAGTCTACCAGCATTCTGTCTACAAAATGGTATGAATCCATATCAATGTACGTTTCCTTTTTTTAACCATTAAAATATACTACTGATTCAATATACAAAGGCACAAGATACGAATAAACCTAAACTTGAGAGAGCGAGAGAGAGAGAGAGAGAGAGCGAGAGAGAGAGAGAGAGAGAGAGAGAGAGAGAGAGAGAGAGAGATCAGAGTAAACACCATTAAGACGTTGTCACAAAAGCGGACACTACAAGGCTCAAGTCAAATAACAAGTTACACTCACGTCGGTATAAGAAATGTACAAAATTCTCACTGTAAGGTGACTAATAATAATAATTATAATTATAATCATCATAATAATAAAGGATCAGGAAAAAAAAAGCATGACCATCAAAACATCGATTTTTCCGCTCTGTTGAAACATTGGACACAGAAGATTGAATAGTGTACATAAAAACCTTAGTTCCACACACACATCTGAAACAACATCCAACAAATAAAATCAACCCATGCTATATTGATTTTTGTTCAGATTTCTTTTGTATCGCAGGAGAACATGCAGGTACCACAGAAAGGAGGCCGGGCCAAAAGGCAATATTGTGGTTTTGGGGAGGAAAAAAAAAAAAAAAGCGTCATCTCTCAAGACTCAGACTGTGGAGCTTTGGGTTGACTGCAGTCGGAGAGGAAGTGGAGGTTTATCGCAGTACGTACACTGACTCAAAAGATGAACGAGGCCATCACGTGCCAATATCCCGTCTGGTGCTTTCTCTCTCTCAGTTCTTTACTTGCTAACTGGCTTTAGTGCAAAGCTGAATCGGGATTATTGATCAAGGTCTTGAGTGGGATTTTTACAAGGTCCTACAGCAGGTGGTCCACTCTGATCGCACTCCTGCTGATTATCAGTCAGACTGTTCATTGTCCTTTGCAATGATAATAATAATAATAATAATAATTAAAATTATGCATTTGCAATAATATGCTATATGTATATGCAATAATAATAAAAATGGATTTTCACATTCTTCTGAAAATGAAGGGCGTCTTCTAAGAAAATCGGATATTGCACAATATTGCATTCAGAAAAAAAAAAAAAACAATCACATTGGAATGGAGCAGCTTTTGGCTAAATGATTGCCCTGTGCAATGCAAGGAGGAAAAAAAAAAACCCCACGCACGTTCTGGATCCAACGGCATGTTCGATAAAGCGATCAGATTGAGCAACAATCTGAATTTTTTTTTTTAACCACCTCATATTTTGCTACGGAGTCACATTTTTCATTCGGCAGCTAGTGTGGCACTACAAGTTAACGGGTAAAAATTTTACAGTGAACTATTGGGACGAACGCAGATATGGGAAAGGCTTTGAAAACACTGCCTTCCGTTTATTCTTCTAAAACCTGTGCCATTATTATTTTTTTTTGTCTCCACCACATAAATGCAAATGCTTACCCCAATAGTAAAATCTTAGGATTAAATTGAGATGCAGTTTATGGACATGAGGCACAGCTAACAAACTCTAGCAGCATGATATATATTTATACATATATATGTATATATACACAGCAGGAAAAATGAGGGGACAGATCAAACCATTAACCCCTTAAGCCCTAAAGACCCGTGTGGGCCCACCCATCAGCTCGCCATGCTTCTAAACCACATCGCTTACATTAGCTTAGATTTCATAGTACTGAAGTCATTAATATGATTATGGAATTTCCAGGCCATTAGGATAACCCAGAATGCCTTTTGAGGCAATGCTGATGCCAAGAACTGACAATTCACATTTGTTTTGCATTTTGACATTTCACTTTCTCATCCATGAAGTGCAGCAGTGTATGCAAGACAGGTTCAAATTAGATCAGCGATTCATTTTCTACATCAACAGCTGCTTACAGTGATGAGCAAATGTTGCCTTAAGTGTATAATCAAGTAGTCTTTTAAAAGTTATTTTAGGCCAAACAATACATAAATGGGAACATACCCTCATCTCTCTCAAAAAAAAACATGGAGAATGAAAAAACATTACATACAGTTAATGTATTACATTTTAATGCAGGTCATGTTGGATCCGTTGTTTTGGTCCGATCATCATAAAGTTATGCAAATATAAATCGCAACTGGCGTTTTCAAATAATGTCCAAAAATCCTATTTTTTCCATACTTTACTGAAATCCCTCGATCATATTCTATTTCTTACTGTAGAAGCCGTAGGAGAGATTCAAATATACATTATGAGTAGCTACATGTATCAACAAATTAAAAATGCTTTGAGCTAGTCTTTAAATAAACTTGTCACATGTTTAATAATACTGCTATAAGAAAATGTTAACTCACGACAGCACCTCTATGGGAATTTCAATGTTATGTTCACGTTAAGCCAATGGTGGTATACTTTTACTTTCCACACAGGGCTACTAAAGGCATTTGTAACAGACATTTAGGTGCATATTCTTTACTTTAACCAAATTCCATGTTGCTACTTCAGATGCACTCCGAGAAAGGCGTGTCCGCGGCAGCACTTTCCTACTAAGATTCTTGGTTTGTGTTACATAACGCCAAATGGAACTGCCTACCAAGGCCGCTATGTCATCGGAAAGAGACGGTGCGTGAAACTGGATAGAGAAAACACTACTGATGTTAATAATAGCAAGCTGGCAGGCAAACTCTGAAATGCTATCCTGCAAGCTAAAGACTCTGCATTCAGTTCACACCCTCTTTAAAGAAAAACTGTCATTTTTTAACCATACATTTATTTTCGAAATTTGCATTGGCTATCCAAATGGCTGCGTATAGCCTGCCCTTCTTAGAAATTCAAGGTAATTTTCAATAATTTATCAGGGAGATTTTTCATAATCTATCGCTGAAATTTCAGAATGAAACAGAAAAACGGAAGCTTTGGGAACGTGGCTTAGATGAACAACCTTCATTTGAACATGAATTCTGCAGTTGTGGTGGTTTCATCTGTCGGCATTTTTCTTTGGGTCAGGCATGTGTACAAAGGATTAGGGCAACGCGACACAAAACCGTGATGCATCTCCATACTACAGTTTTAAGGTGGTATTTGGTAATATATTGAATACTACTGGAGATGCCTTTTGGCGATCTCCCAAGTTTAAAAACGTTTACTTCATATAACCTTTTACTTCACATACAAGCTATCTGTAAATATTTAGGAAGGCAAATAGCTTACTCTTGCGTACTCTTTCTGGTATAGCACTGACATTTCTGCCTGGGGAATGAACTGGACCTGTTTTCTTCCATACAGGGGTCCTTGGGTTTCTGAGGCTCACTCCCATAACTAGTTTTGTTGCGTGTGGCGGAAGAATACGTAGTATGCGCAGAATACACAGTAATGCAGTGTATGACTGAGGGAGTCGACGTCCCCCAGTGCGCATACCTACACCATTCTGGACTGTTAAAAGTACAAGTGTTTTACACCCATTTTTTTTTCCAATTACTACAATACAGTGTACAAATACAGTATATTTATGTCCTTTTACTTTTTCTGTGGCTTAGTTGTTTTTATGTTCTAGATTATGATTTTACAACTGTGTTAGGATCATTAAGTGGGTGTATTTTGACCAAAATTCGGGTTACGCCACTGTCGTAACTGTCAGATTTACGTCACTGTCGGATCTGTGTCGTAACACGAGGACCCCCTGTACGTATGCTGGTGCCGTTTTATATTATGAGCTAAAACGAGTAGAAACGACTGTCAATTATTGGCTATGCTTGTTATTGAATTGATGGTAATAATTTCATTTTACTGTTTATCTCCTACTGTTATATTAACCACTCCTGTTATTAACTGAAAATTAAAATTTAAGATTAACAGTAAGTCTGCAGTTTGGGGACTGTTTCTATTCCAACCCACCCAAATGCAATGCTCCAAGGCCTACTCTCATAATGGCCTTTAAATGTTAATGATTCACTGTTTTAAAAAGGAAACAGGATTAGCACCAGATTCCTTATAAGGAGTCTGCGGTTGCGTTACCCAATTGAGCTTAGCGGTGACCACTCAACATGTCACTCCCACATGGAATTCTGTTGCTGCAAAAGAATGCAGATTAAGTAGTAGCTTTTTTTGGTAACATTTCTAAGAAGCTCCATCAGAAATCCTTGTTTTAGGTTGTAGGCCAAGAAGAGCATTGTGCTACAGTTAAGGCGCTCCACTGTGCAAGACTAAACAAACTTGCTCTGAAGGAGCAGGCGAGAAGAGGAGGCAAGACCAAACACCCAGATGGGTTTGCTTAAACTTGCTCATTCACTCACAATCCAGTACAATCCAGTTCAACTGAATAAGGCTAAGGTGTCACCTCAGTAGGTGCTATTCGTCATCTCACAGCTTTTACACTCAGTTTGATTCCTTTATCATGTGGCCTCCTAGAGGGTCATAGTATTATATATAGTCTGATAATACAACAGGGAAAGATACTGAGAAAAATAAAACTGCTGGAGTGATGAAAAAAAAAAAGGACGTCTTAAAATATTTCAAGTTTACTCTGAACTTCAGAACAAATGTCTTTTGAAAACGCTCGTATCCAAAGTAAAAGAAAAACATTCACATTTCTCTAAAGAGCGGTTCACGACTGATCATGAAGCTTGTAGAAAGTCCGCTATAGTGTCCAAAACAAGAGCTTTTCGAATTTTATTCCACGCAGACACGAGTTTTTAGTTTTTCTTGCTGCAATTATCCTGACTCAGGCCACAAACTGTAACTGTGTGCATACAAGTACAAATACACAAAAACAAAAGAAATGTTTAAAACAAAAAAATGAAAGGACCGTCCCCTCACTCGATTGTAATGGACACGAGTGCTTTCTTCTGCTTTCGTCCCTCCTCTTCCTTTTCTCTCTCGCCTTCCTCAGACTCCGGTAGAGAGGTGACAACAGCGGCGTTCTTGGATTGATCCGCTGGTGTCCCCTCAGCCCCCACCTCGCCCCCGTGAGGTGCTCTGGAGCCCGGGTTGTGGGGCGGGGGAGCCGGTGGTTGGGGGTCATAGTTCATGGTGGAGGAGACCTGGGAGATGACAGGTGTTTGGACTGAGGAAGAGGAGGAGGAAGAAGTGGTGGCGCTGGCTGTAGCTTCAAAGGCCTGTTCGGTCATTTCGAAGTGGGCCAGACTCTCCTCCTCCTCTTGCATGTGGCTCAGGTAGTCTGGGAGGAGGAACTCACTGAAATTAAAGAGAAAGCAGCGGAGGTTAAAATCACTAATGGATGCCGTCTTCAACATTAAAGAAACACTCCAGCCAAATCAGCTGCCCACTGGCTTCTTCTTACAGAGTCAACAGGTTTTCTCTTTGTGTGAAGAACATGCCAAAATTTTTGCCTGTGGTGAATGACCGCATGATAATACGGAGCAGGTAGGGTTCAAGTAAAAATGACTTGATAATTCTTTTAAATCGAGCACTTTAAAGACCAACAGCTTTGACTCAGTGGAAAGACGATAGGTAACCATCAGTAGCCTTTCAATTTCTTTACACTGCAAGACCAGTCACGTTCTACTCCTCGTCTCATAAATCCTAATGTAAATCAAAAAAACTGAAATAATCCACTATTTAAACGGACATTTGCTTTATAAAAGCATTTGCATGACTTCTACTTTCAATCAGTCTTTCCATAAGCAGGTCCAAATTTTAATACGAGATCAATTTCATGGCCTTTGGCACAACTGCCAGAGTTTAAACAGAGGATCTGCTTTTGTATTAAA
>JBBPDE010000083.1:8657678-8671730 GCA_037974605.1 Nannopetersius ansorgii | reverse complement strand
TGTATTAAAGATGACCTACTGAGTATCATTCAGACTAGCAGTGTCCTGAATATGGACACATATAATACACATATTATAAACGTATATGCATCAAAGGGCTACAAAGTGGGCTGGGAGGAACTAGGCAGGAAATGCTCTTTAGGCAAAAATTAGTCCAGTAAAAGGCATCAGGAATGGTCCAGCAAGTCCACTATTAAAATAATACTTTATCTTTACCTGCAGCGTATGGTTTATCATCACAGACAATTTTGTCATGTCTCCATGTATTCGGTAATAGAACAGTAAAAAACAGTTAAACACACATTTATAACAGAAGCCAATGGACAGGTACTGAAGCAACTTTTCTAAAACTAGAGAAAGGCACTGAAATTATTACGTGACCGTATGATGTGAATGTGACAGGTGGAGATTAGTTTGAAAAACACAGTAATATTCCTTTAAGGGTTATAAGACTCCGAGATCCTCTCTTCTACTGTGAGCCTGGGGAACACCTGGTTTCTGCAGGGATTGGATCGCAGGGAGACGTGGGGCAGACAGCGGCTGGTTCTCGTTATTGCAACAGAGAAACATGGATCAGAACACACAATGCAGCCACGTTCTCTGCCTGCCAGCGATCTCTCATTTTTTCTTTCCTTCTCTCTCACCCTGTCTGCCTGTGCTTTTGAGAGTGTGCCAAAGCATTGCCTCACTCTTGCAAGCCTGGTCAGCTCAGATGCTGTTTATTTGGGTTGAGTGTTTATTTGGGTGGAGGGGAAAAGGGTGAGTTAGGCGAGGTAAGAATGGGCACATGCATCGATCAGCCATAACATCAATGCCTAATAGTATGTAGGTCTCTCTTGGGCCACCTAAACAGCTCTGAAGCGTCCAGACATGAACTCTGAAGATGACTCTGACAACAGATTGGCAACAGATTCTTTAAGTCCTGTAAGTTATGAGGAAGGAACTCCATGGATAGAACTAGCTGGTCCAGCACATCTCACAGATGCTCGATCAAACTGAGATCTGGGGATTAGGGAAGCCAAGTCAACACCCTGAACTCTTCGTCATGTTCTTCAAAACATTCCTGAACAGTTTGGCAGGATACATTATGGTCTGTAACAATGTTTTGGTAAGTGGTCTATATCATAGGCACTTCAACATAAATACCAGGACCCATGGTTTCCCAGCAGAACAATTCTCAGAGCATCACACTCCCTCTACCTGCTTGCCTTGCTCCCATAGTGCATCCTGGTGCCATCTCTTCCATTTTTAATGGAAAAGTTTTGATGCTTCCTTGCCCATTGTAGGTGCTTTCATCGATGGTCAAGGTTAGCAAGGTTAGGTCCTCTGGTCAGTGTGAGTCTATGCAGCTCGATACATAGCAAGCTATGATGCCTTGTGTTTTGACACCTTTCTATTATAGCCAGTAAGAGTGGGCATTATAAAAAACTCACAGTACAATTAATATTTCTGACAGTTTTGGTGCAATGAACTTTTTTCCTGAAATAGTAACCTCCAAGAAAAAAACAAGCCTATATTTGGCTTGTTTTACTATACACACTATACTTAATAGCCATAAATAATGAATAGCCATATGTAACAACCACAGTACACATCAGATATTTTATTGTGAAAAATAGCAAAAACTGAATTGAAAAACAAATAGGTACATTTGTCATTACTGCTTTCATTTTTAGATTTAAAAAAAAATTGTTTACAAATACTGATTTAATGGCAAACCAAAGTACTACTCTTGGGGTATAAGCAGTTTTAAAATTAGAGGACAGGTCCTTCCATAAACAAGCCGTAATTGTGCTTGTAACTTCAATTTGCTTTTACAGCCATACAGCCTTATGAAAATGCAAATTAAAGTGAGGTCTGGGCATATGTCTGAAACCTGTTTCCCTGTCCCAGCTGGTTAATGACCACCATCCCTGCTGGTTAATGGCTGTAATCGCAAACAAACACATCTTTCGTTATCAAGTGATAAAACGGGTCACTAATGTTTCCAAGACTGGCTACAATAGAGCCGAGGTACACTTTGCTATGTAAGTCTCTTCAAGCCTAAACCATTTTCAAACAAAAGAAATTCTTCCTAGTCATTACCAATCTCCCCCACTTTGGTCTGCAGTTCTCCAGAGCAACACAATAAAGCCAACTGTTAATGCTGTCTTTGATGCAGCCAAATGTATGCCTCAGACAATTTGGCGATTTTTTTGTGGCATACTGAAAAATAAGATACTTCTCCGAAATACTGCAAAGCCTACTACTAATTACCAGCCATAACCTTTCCAGCAGTTGGAATTACAGTAGCTCATCTATGGAATCAGACCACCAATCAATGCATACCCAGTGAGCCCTGGGTACCCATAGTTCCGTCACTGGTTGTATTTTGCTAGGTACTAACCACTGCACACCAGACATAAAACACAAGGAGATGTTCTTCTGGTCATCTAGCCATTACAATGTGGGCCGTGTAAAAAACATTCAGATCCATAAACCTGCTAATTTTTCCTGCTTCCTAAACATCAACTCCAAGAACTGACCATTCACTTGGTGCCTAATGTATGGCACCCCAGGTTCCATTGTAATGAGATAATCAAAGATTGTGGCTGATCGGTGTATGGGCAAAACGTTCAAGGTTTTTACATCCAATGAAAACAGATTGACAGTCCTCAAGTAAATCATCATACTAGTTGCACACCAAGTGTTGCTGTCACCTGTGATCTTTGTTAAGACCTCCAAAAAGGAATTCAGAGAATGGAATGAGTATCCTCAAGTTTATTTTTAGTCATAGCCTTCACTCCAGAATAAATTCCCCCGGTGACCAGGAATAGACTTTCCCTGCAAAAAATAACTCTTCTCAACACAACGATGCCTTTCCCAGTAAAGAGCATACTTCGCAAGCAAACTGGAAATAAAACCCACTGTTCCATTATTTCACTTTTTATAAATTTATATTTAGACACAGAGGACTGGCTTCCTGAAGAACACGCAGACGGCTATCAAGTGATGGAAGGCCTACGTGATGTTTTGGGACATAAATCGCATTAGGAACATGTGTGAGCATGACTTCCTATGGGTGAGTATGCCTATTAAGCCATCGAACAGTTCTGTGAGTCAGTCAATAAAATACAAAAACGACTGCACTGTTTCATGTGGGCCAGAATCTGCCAATAAATCGCAAAATAATAATAATAATAATAATAATAATAATAATAATAATAATAATAATAATAATAATAATAATAATAATAATAATAAAGATCAGCAGCAAGTGTAGATCAAGTCAGGGATGGCAATAAGGGCAAAGAAAATTCTCATGATAAACAGTATAACTACAAAGTTCAAAAAGAAAATTGTGCTAAAATGGCGTGTGACCACTTTAACCATGAAGAACACAAACAGCTCAGTGAAATTCAAGAGCCATTTAAGATCCATTTAATGATCGTATGTATAGTGTAATATGAATTTACACCATTATTCAAATGTTTGGAATTATTGTATTCATTGTTTTAAATGCTATTTGCTTCTAAGTACTATAAAACATGCTTGAATGATCTACAAAAGGGCTGGTAAGCTAAGAACTTCTGAATTCCAGGTTATAATTCATTTTAAAAAACACCCAAAATCTTTATTTACACTGAGGATTACATTCTAATAAAATTACTGTGTCAAAAGTGACAGTTCACTGTATAGAAAACTACTGTAAAATATATTTTTTCCAGAATACTTAAGATATTGAATAACATATTTTGTAAATTTTTAGATTACAATACCAAAATGACAATTAAGCTATTCCAAACTTTTGAACAGGAGCGTAATTTCCATATCCCGCCTTGGTCACTGCCATCTGAAACCTGGGTGACTATCTAAGCCTGCATTGGTGTTCCTGTTCGCACAGAGAGTCATTTCTAATGCCGTTCAGCTCCTCCTCACCTGGTCTGGAAGTAGTTTGCTAGCTCTGACGCCTCATGGTTCAGACTCCTCAGGTGTACGATTAAATTGCCGGAGTTGGTAAACATGGCGCCGCATGTTTTGCACTCGTAAATCCGAGGCTTGCGGATGATGTGGCGGGACACCCTCATATGGTGCTTATATTCACCGAAGGAAGTGAATGTGGCGCTACAGATCTGGCACCGGAAACAGCGTTTACCTTCATGCTTCAGCCGGTGCATCTTTAGGGAGTAGGCTCGCGTAAACTTTTTCCCACAGCGGTCGCACTGGAATGGCTTAATGCCTGCCGAGGAAACGGGTCAGCAGTCACACAGAAGTCAACATGAAAGGCAATTTTGCTTTAAACACTTTTAGTACAGAGCCAACTTTGCTACCAAATTTTGCATAGAATGCCTCTAGCAAAGAGCACCACAGCACCAGAATAGTACTAATTTTTGGGGTAAAAAAAAGATGACATTGCTAAATGTAGTTTTGAGATGCTCTGCATCAACAAACACGCATGGCTGAGGGCGGTTCATGAGGTTGGTAAGCTTAGCAAATATTAGAGTAGAGTTCTGTATATTGTTCCTATTTTGTACCAAACCAACATTTCTACCACCCTCATGCATATACAGATAGGAACGGCATAAAATTCCAGCATGAAATATAAAAAATGTCTGGATGATACTAAAACACAATAAAAGCTAAGGTCTTAACATCTTAAGACACTTGATTGACATGCTTCAGTTTAACAGTTCCAGACTGCTATGCACTTTATACTGTTTTGCATTTTTTTTTTTTTTTTTTAAGTCTCTTTAGTCCTGTCTTCACCTGTTTAATCTTGTGGTGTTCTGTTTTTTTCTCTTTATGTTGCACCATGGTTCTAGAAGAAAGTTGTTTCCCTTCACTGTGTATTTGGTATATGGTTGCAATGACATACACTTATTTGACTTGACTTGAAGTCAAAGAAGCAGAAACTGTAGTGTGAGCTCAGAGAAAACTTTCTAAAAACACCATCTAAACTTTGTTTGACAGCGTCTTATTCATTTTACTGCTAGATGTGTGTCCAGGGAACACTGACATGGTAAACTGACATTGACAAAAAAAATGAACAGCCGCCTGTGCAAGTGGCTGTTGTAACTTTTATAGTAGGTTAGTTTTGGCTCAGGTACTCGCCAGATGTCTAAATCAGACAGACCTGTAACGCTTATGCAAGCTTCACTCAAGATAAGGACTGGCATGTTTACATCAAAAGGAGAAATACATCAGCCATTTAGCAGACACTGGAAAGTTATTAATAAGACATACATGCTCTGTGTAGGACATACACAGGACAATACTATTGTGTATAGAAATGTACAGATTTATGGGGATTTACTGATCTTTTCAAAAGCTGTCTGGACAAAATAGGCCAAGACAATAAGTTGTGGGGACATGGTTCCACTGTCCCCAACATTAATGACACTTATGGTTATGAAGAACAGAGGCCAGCATAGAGTGAAGCCAAATCATTTCTAACTTCCAGCTGTAAGCTGAAAGCCTGTGGAGGATGAATTGTGCTCTGGTGCTCTGAAATGCTGCCTGTGTAAATGCAGAGGCTCCCTCACCGGAGTGAATGAGCATGTGCTGCTTGAGGTTCTGGATTCGAGTGAAGCGGACCCCGCATGTGGGACACTGGAATGGACGTTCGGGCCCGTTGAGACTGGGCCGTGCAGAAGGGCTGATGTACAGATGATATGGGTACTGGACATTTTCCAACCTAGAGGAGAGAAAGTGAGAGATGTTACGGAAATACTTGTAACGTCCTCATTTGATCTGGACAACACTATGTGTTCATGCACATAAACAGGAGCGATATATTTCTGCTGCCTAACCTGGGTACTCAAAAACCCTCAGACACAGATTTATCAGAATATCTTCATTCTGAAAGCCACAAAACGACTTTAAACTGACTATTTGAGTTATATATGAACATGCCTTGAAATCTACAAAGTGATCTGCTTAAATGGCTGTGAACTGCCAACTTAGCAGATCATCTTGACTTGTTTTCATACCAAAACTTCTCTAAAAGCTCCATGAAGATCTGTCCAGAAAGGTTTCAGGATAACATATAACAGGTTTAGTCAGGCATATCAAGTTGTCATATAAAACTCTAAACTCCTCTCCAGAGATGGACAGCTGCGTCTTTTTCGTCTGCTTTTGTTTTGCATCATGACACTTCACTTTTCTTCCAGGATTCCAACAAAATTCAAGATCCAAGAACTTTCCAGAAAGCCTGCCAACCAGCTTCTGGCCGCTTGGCAAGCAGTCACTGTCCTAATAGCCACAACAATACCGTGTAAGCTTCCACCACTTATAAACAAGTAAATGATGAAAGATGGAGACCGGGAGGGTGAAAAATAATGTTCCGCCTCAGAGGGCCTTTTAGCAAAATTGTAAAAGTGAGACATCGTAAAAGGAGACTCTGTAAAAACAAGGTAGGCATGTGGAGAGGAGCGTACCTTTCGTCCTCCTCCATGTGGCCGGTGGTGTTTGGAGTGCCCTGGATGGACTGAAGGCCCTCAGTCACCCCTTCATCCATTGAGCCTAGGGGTACAAAAAGACATTTGTTCTAATTTCCTCACCGACAAAACTCAAGGAATTATCTTACCAACATCTAGGTAACTTAATAGGACTTTTTTGACTATTCACTCTATTATTTTGGCTATTTCACTCTGTGAACTGCATAACAAAAGTGAAAGGTGTGCTATTCATCTTGGCTGCATGACCTGGGTATTAAAAACATATGCTGAAGTAGGCATTCTTACACACTATATCAGGGGTGCATTCATGGGAATTGGTTTGATGTTGATAACTGATACTCTTCATATAATTATCTAAGATTAACAATTTGGGACTAAGTCTATCTAGAATAGCATTACAGAAAAATATGACATTTTTGATTCAGTAAAATGAACAAAATGAAAGATATTGTATCATAGCAGTCCAGCATAGAAGTCCCGCCCATTTAAAAATTAACATATATAGTCTTATAGGTTTGTCCGACACTGATGTTTTTTAAAGTAATATCTGATGATACTGATATGACTGATATTATTGTGCATTTTTATTTATAAAAACTACAAGGTGACTTTCAACTGACGGACAGGTAATCTAGTACTCTTGACCAAATATATGCAACTCATAATGAAAAGAAATATAAAATTAGAAAAATTCATAGTAGCTGACTAGTTGATTGAACAGGCTCACTATTTAACAGTGCACACCTATTGATGAAGACTGAGGGCTGATGAGCAAATCCTCCTGAGCGTGTTCGCTGCCTGGAACAGTCTGCTGGTCGCTCACGGAGCTGTGTGAGGCGCTGACTGGCTGCGAGGCCTCTTCATGCACCTCCTCGTCGCTCAGTCTTTCCACCTTTACCTGCACGTCCTCCTCTTCCTCCTCCACCACTGCTGCCCCACCTACACTCATCCCTCGAGGACCCTCACAGGAGAGGTACTCCACCAGTGCCCGACCACCTGGGTCCTGCCCAGATGCACTGCCAGACTCCAGCAGCCCCTCAGGCAACTTGGCCTTCTCGGGGGCAAAACGGCGATCCACACCGAAGGGGTAGGTCCAGGAGAAGGCCAGCGAAGGCTCCAGGGCCTGTGCAGAACTCTCGGGGAATGAGGATGAGGAAGGCGAAGGGTTAGGGACTTGCGGAGAAGAAGAGGAGGCTGGCTGCGGGCTCGCAAAACCTTTGCGCTTGCGCCGTGACTCGCGGCACACAGGTATAGGTCGCTCAGCCACGCTACAATCTGAGGACACTGGGGAAGGTGAGAGGGCGTCCAAAGTCGTGAGGGTGCAGCCTGTGGTACCTTCAGGGGCCTCTTGCGGCCGGTGGAGATTTGCAGCTGCTGCACTGCCAGCGGCCCCGGCAGCTGAAGAAGAGTTCCACAGAATGCTAGACTTCATGAATTCTGAGCAGGTATTGGCCACAGCAAACATCTGCATGTAGCTGGCAGCGGCCAGCACATCGATGATGTTCTCTGTGCTGATGGAGAGTGTGGAGGTGTAGGCATACTCCAGCAGAGGAGCGAAGCCAGCAACCGTCACATGGTGAAGGTCCAGCACAGGCTTGTCGTCCTCAGCCCCGGTGTCCTCATCGCTGAGCTTACTCGAAAGCTTGGCCTTCAGGAAGTCGCTGCAGCAGGCCAGCACCACCTTGTGGGCGGAGAAGAGCTGGCCCTGGACGCGGATGGTGACGTCACAGAAATGGCCTTCGCCACGCAGGGCATTGAGCTTGTCCAGCAGCTCCTGGCTGTGACTAGGTGAGTTGTGAGTGAAGGTCTTTACACCCATCCTCTCTGCTGATGAAGGATGGACTTCCTGTTGGGGGAGGCAATGTTAACAGGGCATTAGTTTACAAACATGACATTTCACTTCAAATATAATTCAGCAGAAAAACAAAAATGTGTAAAACAGGAAATACAAATATAAATGAAAATTATTTAAAACATGATTTAAAAATTAAATAAGGAATAAATAAGAAACAAGATTAGCGAACGTCCATGTCCTACTGAAAGCAACTATGAACTTTCATTATATAAAAAAAATAGATTGGGAAGTTCTGATTTGTTGATTTTACAGGAGTGGTTTGTTTGTCGTGTCAGTAGGAGTGGTTTCGTTAAGGATGGGAGAAATCCAGAAATAACAGGAGGCAGGTCTGGCAACAACACAACCACGACAACGCTGAGACGCCCAGTTGCAATAGCAAGCAGCTAGTACTGTCAGCAATGGCAACAATCAACCTGCTGGCCAAACTGCAGCGAGAATGTGGAATCCAGGGGTGTAAAATGGCAAAACAAAAGCATCACTGCAAAATGCAATGAGGCATAACAATCGTTTTTTTTTTTTTAAGCATCTTGTTTTCATAATTACTGGAAGGCAAAAATTCATTGAAAATAAAAATTGAAAATAAAAAGCAGCCCTTAATACAAAGTCAGGCTTTATTCACACATTCACGCAAGTTTTGTTTCATAAATCAAGTAACCAATGGAATTTGATTAGTCAGATTTGTTGGCATAACCACACTACCATAACAACAACGTAACAACAAACTCAAAACAGATGTGTGAGTGTGCTTAGATCTCGAGTCATATTCTTCAATATCTATTTCACAACAGTATTGCACTTTTTAGCATGTAGAATATCAAAAAACATGACATGAGGCAGAGATGATAAGATCAGCAGTTAATATTAGTATTTAGAGTTTTACTGGCTTTACAGAGTTTAGTGTAAAACTGCAGCAGACACATTAAAATACGTACCTACAAGTCTACTGAAAGCTTCATGTTCAGTCACATCTTTTCTGCATTTATGTCAAGAACAGTTTAGATTTATTGTTCAATGTTTTGATGACCATGATGACCTTTTTTAAAAATGTGGCCAATATCTCATTCCAGGGCAAGCTGGTGTTCACTGAATAGTGGAGCCTGGTTAATTGGTACATTATGTACTTCACTAACAATTTTACTTTAATAACCCTTTAGATTGACGGGAAATTAATCGTCTGAACAGCTGCCAAGGCTTCACAAAGACCTAACATTAAAAACCTCCTCGCCCTCATTTGAGCTGTCTTTGAATTTGTAGCTGGCCTCCACTGTCACATAGTAATTAATTCCTTTGCACAAACGTTTTCAGATTGACATTAAGTCACATAGTAGGAGGACAGTGAACAGCCAAACAAAAAAAATCTAATTATCTGCTGTGTGAACTGGCCTTTTAATGTCTATACTGCAGAAAATCCGTCCTGCTCAGCCCTTCCTTTTCAATGCACAATGTGTCAAATTTGAGCCTTTCATCAGGCACCAGCTTTTGAACACTAAGACTAATTGCTAGAACTCTGGGCACCACTGTGTCCTCAAGCCATCCGTGACAATGATGTGTGTAAAAATCTCGGACTACAATGTTAGGTCTGATACCCTCACATCGGACCAACAACCACTACATCAACCCCATGTTGTTATCAGTTCTACAATCCACCACCCAGATAATACTGAATGTTTTTCCAGTGATGGTTTCCTACCATTGAAGAACTGGGTAGAGAAGGACTGTTAATTGTGCAGCAAAAGATGGATCTAATAAACTGGTGAGTCAGAGAGAGGGCAGTTAAATGCACTGGTCTTTATCACTCCGTGCCAAACTGAAATAATTCTGACAGTAACAGAAACATTACCAAACCAGAACGACTTCAATGTTGTGGACCGGGAGAATTTCAGATGAGGTACTTCACTCAAAGCCAAGACAAAATTTCTAGAACACCTGCCAAGAATATCTGATGCCCAGACCCAGATGACACTTGGCTGCACAGTGGACAAAGACTCGGATGCACTGAGCAGGCCTCCTTTTCAAATTTCAAAGAAAAGACAATCCACAGTCCTTGGCCCAACGCTTACAATTGCTAGGGTTACGATCGATCACAGCTGAACAATTCACCCACTTCTTTTCACAATGCAAAAATTTGTGTTTGTGCAGAGAGGTATGTACCATTCCTTCATGGCAGAACTTTTACAAGGCACCGGGTAGGAATGACCTTATAGAGCAAAAACAGAGTGGAGCCCCTCCGCTTCAGAGAGGCACTGATTTAACGTTCTGGGCAATGAGTGAAAATGCCTGGACCATAAACATACTGATGAGAAGCCATATTTAAGATTTTAATGACACTTGTTTCCTGCGTGTGCTTCTGAAAACCATTCTGCATTAAAGTGGCCCCTTATAGTCATGCGTGAACAACCCACAGCATAGTGTGAACAGTGGGAAATTCTTTCTCTGCATTTAACCCATTCACCAAGTGAAGCAGTGGGCAGCCATCCGGGGAGCAGTGTGTGGGGACAGTATGTTGCTCAAGGGTACCTCAGTGGTGCTACTAGCAGTCCTGGGATTTGAGCCCACGACCACGTGATTGAAGGGGTACTGCCCTAACCACCAGATCATCAGCTGCAGGTCTCATGTCTTTATAAAATCAAACTAAACTTTATTGCAACGTTGCACATTTTACATGGTTTGAATGCTGACATAAAAGTCCACAGCCTTCAGGTAGAACAACATTTTAACATTGATCACACTTCAACCTGACAGGTGATGAAGACACTTTTTACTGTTTACAGGGTCAGCCGTCAAAGGCTGATGTGCTGGAACCAGGACAAAATGGACAACCAGGAAGATCTGAACAACCTTGACAAGTATCCGATTATTTACATTTACATTTATGGCATTTATCAGACACTTTTATCCAAAGCGACTTCCAATCCCTAACCACAGGGGACATGCTCCCTGGAGCAACTTGGGGTTAAGGGTCTTGCTCAGGAACCCATTGGTGGTGTGCTGAAGGTAGGATTCGAACCCATGACCTCTTGGTCTAGAGGCAATTATCCTGCCCACTACGCCGCCACCACCACCCTGATGGCAAGACGACTTGGTCAGTGTATCTCCAACACAGAGTGGGTCTTTTGGAGTGTTCCCGGTATGCAGCAGTTGGAACCTACCAAAAGTAGTCGAAAGAATGACAAACACTAAATAGGAGGTGATAGGGGCCACAGACATCCAAGGCTGATGCGCATGTCGGAACAAAGGCTAGCCCTCCTGGTCCAATCCTACAGAAGAGCTACTGTAGTACAAATGTGTTAGAGGACAAGCTGAGTCCAGTCCACCACTAAAGCATCTACACTGTGAGCATAAAAAACTGAACCACTGAGCAATGGATGAATGTGTCTGATTAATCATGATACATCACGTGGGCGGTCAGGTACATACGTGTCACTTCCCTGGGAAAGAAACGGCACCAGGATGCAGCAGTGTGCCTTTCTTGGAAACATTCTGTTGGGAAACCTTTACTGTGGATGTAACATCCTACATAAATATCACTGCAGCTCATGTACACAGATGCCTCTTTCAACAGACCTGAACTGTTCACTGCAAAAACTATTCAGGAATTGTTAGGAACATGGCAAAGATCTCAATGTGTTGAATTCACACCCAAATCCACATTCAATCAAGCATGTGTTGGATGTGCTGGACAAACAAGTCCAATTTTTTTCCGATAAAGGTACTTAGACGTAACTGTATATTCTATTTATTGTACAGAGTGATTTAATTTTAACTTAAACTATATTCTCCTCTTAGTATACTTTTATTAAGGGTAAGTTGTACTATATTTCTTTTCTTAATATATTTCTAGTCTGACTATTTTATTAGATATTCAGGTATTTTATTCTGTGTTGTTCTGTCTTGTGAGTGTGCAGTTGTGATGTGAACAATTTCCTCCGGGATAAATAAAGTTCTCTGATTCTGAATACATGAAGGCCCCACCTCGCAACTTTCTGGTGTGTAAAGTCCATGTCCCAACAGGTCAGAAGTGTTTCATGGTAAGGGCGATTCATGAATCTATTACACTTGTTTTAAACTTATCACCTACCTTGTTCTGATATCAAATATGTCCAACACAACTGCCAGTCTGATCTTAATCTGACAGACTTGTTAACATTAGTCTTGGGCTTATCCAATTCATTTTTCTGCTGCCATCTACTCCACCATTTTATTTAGAGCATATCTCCTCATACAAAATATAATGTGCATTGTGAAATGTTATTTATAAAACTGAACTGAATCTACAACCACACCTCTCATAATTAGTATAAAAGAAAACACTTTTTTAAAACGCCCAATAGTAATTTGAGAGATCACAAAACCAAGCACCCAGATAATAGACACCACAGAGCAGTAAAAATAAGGTCGACAAATCATTCAAATTCTGTTAGGGGTCAATCAATTATCTATCTTTCTAAATATCAGCCTTTTTAAGATGATCTCTATCATCTTAAGTAATACATACATTTATTTACTACTTAATTACTACTATGTCAGACGTAACAGTGAAGCATTCCACAGATGGGCAAAGAGTCTGACTAGATTTTTGCTTCACTGTTAAAAACATAAATTGCATTAAAGTCTTTGTTCAGTGGCATATTTTCATTACCAGTTAAGCTGAATTACTTAAGTGAAGAACCAAATTTCTTTTCAATGGATAACTGAGTGCTCCAGGCCAGGGTCTTTCTAGTGTATTTCTCTGTTACAGAAAAAAATAATGCATTTTAAAAAAACGCTGATTAATCACACCATGTGACTTTAAGCCGGTCCGGTGTTCTGTTGAAACATGCTTCCCATCGAGATGTGCTATCGTGCCCTTCTGCACATGTGCAGTTCTACAGCCTTGGGATTCAGCGCAGGTTTTGTGATCAGCCATAAATCTGTGCTACCTTGGGACACTGGCAGCTGTATAAGAATTTTCCACATGAATCAATTGACCCTATTGTCGATTTGTGCTACAGTAGCATTTTTTGACAAGACAGCATAAATCATCAGAACACGCTGCTTCACGGTAGCATTTCTTAGTGGTAGAAACCGAACCGTATAAACTGGCTCCATGTACCTCTAAAGAAATATCTATCTATTATGGGTGGTGATGGACTAGTAGTAGGATACTTGCCTCCAGACCAAGAGGTCATTGGTTCGAATCCTACCTTCAGCACCACCACTGGGTCCCTGAGCAAGACCCTTAACCCCAAGTAGCTCCAGGGAGAGACTGCCCCCTGTAGGTAAGGAATGGAAGTCGCTTTGGATAAAAGTACAAAAAAAAAAGTACATCTGATAAATAATGTAAATGTATCTAGGCTCTTCTCATTTAAATATTTTTCTTGGATTATGCACATTATTTTTGATTGCTGTGACCATTTCTGACAATGTGCAGAAACAGTTATTAAATAAAAGAGACAATGAAAGTCTGTAATGGTTATTATTCTCTCACTTGTATGCCAACATTAATTTAAATACTTTTAAATACATTCAACTCTACTTGCTTTTTTTGCTTTTCCATGACTAAAATTTGGTACTTGGCACTCGTTACCATTCTTGGTACCACATTGGCCCAAATTCTTTAAAAAAAAACATGTAGGAATGGAAATATTGCATTTCATTTTTTATGCATAGACTAGTCAGCATCTGGAGTCTATGTTACCAGCAAATCAAAAGCAGAAAAACAGCAACACTATAAAGGCTAAGTTTTTACTTACTTATCACATACATACATACATACATACA
>JBBPDE010000083.1:8646347-8657578 GCA_037974605.1 Nannopetersius ansorgii | reverse complement strand
ATCAAAAGCAGAAAAACAGCAACACTATAAAGGCTAAGTTTTTACTTACTTATCACATACATACATACATACATACATACATACACACATACATACATAGCATAAGGTTTGTATGCTAAAATGTAAATAAAAACCAAATGCTACTATTTTCAAATCATGGAAACCAAGACAATGTAGCAAATGTTGAAACTGAGAAACTGTATTGTTTTATTAAATATATTTATTCATTTTGACAACAGTAACATGTTTCAAAAAGTTGCGGCAGGAGAAACAAATAACAGGAAAAGTGCTCTTCTAAAAAAAAACCTGGTGGAATTTCTCACAATTACTTGCAACAGGGCAGTGATAGGACTGGATGTAAAAAAGAGAAGCAGAGTCTTCCACAAGTAAAGATGGGGAGGAGTTCTCTGCTCTTTTTGGAAATCAGGGATGCCTCATCCTCTGGGCTTCAGAGGAGAGAGACTGTTTGGTTTGTTATGAGCAAACAGTTTAAAAGCCATCCCCCATGATGGTATGGAGCTGCATAAAAGCATACTGGGTGTTTGTATGTCTAATTAATGAATAAGATTTTGGCAGGAACATAACAGATAATGTCTTTTTCAGAGAAGGCCTTGCTTATTTCAGCAAGACAATGGGTGTTTTATTACAACAGCACAGCTCCGTATTATAAGTGTCTGGGTGCTAAACTGGCCTGCTTGCAGTTCAGACCAGGCCACCCACTGAAAACATCTGGTGCATCATGGAATGAAAAATACAACAAAGGAGACCCCAAACTGTTGAGCAGCTGAAATCCAATATTAGACAAGAATGAGATTTCACACCAGCAATTGGTCTCTTCAGTTTCCCCAAACGTTAAAAGATGATGCAACACAGGGGTAAACATACCCTGTTCCAACTTTAATGAAACATATTTTAGAAAAATCTATTAAATTTCAGTTTCAACATGTAGCTAAAATAAATCAAACTATCAAAAACAAGAGACTAAAATAAACAAACAAATGAATAAATAAATGGTGGTGGTACCTTATTAAAAATATATTCCAGACTACTGTGACAGTAAAATTGTTGCATCGTGTTACCCAGAGCACAGCTACAGAGTAAAACATGTTTATTACTACAAAACTGACACTACATTGTACCATTTTCAATGAAATATAGGGTCCACATGATATGTAATTAATTGCATTCTGTTTTTATTTACATTACACATTGCATGTCAGCTATTACTAATAATAATCTGCCCTTAAAAAAATAATATCAATTGACGCATATCTGTCTATATAGACTGCTTGCTTCTTTCTTTCTCTGACAAGAATAATGCAAATACCTTGCTCAAGGGTACCTCAGTGGTGCCACTGGCAGTCCTGGGATATGATGCCATGGTGCTGTATAAGACTGCACCTCTGGAGCTGACATTTACTAGAGTAAAAAGTCTTCTACAGCACCAGAGTAAAATGTCAGTGGTGCCAGTGGTGCCTGAGATTTGAACGCAGGAGCCCATTCCTAACCACTAGGCCACCAGCTGCCCCCAAAAGGCATGTCAGAAGCAGGAAAAGTGTGCCTCAGTGGTGCTACTGACAATCCTGGGATTCGATCCTGCAACCTTCTGACCGCAGGGGCAACTTCCTAACTACAAGGCTGCCGGGTACTCCATTATGATTGCTAGAGCAGATAAAAGTGGATTGCAAAACATTACCATGAAGGTAACCTGAGAGCCACTGAGCAGGCCTGTTGTGAGAAAGTTGAAGGGGCGTGTCTCTCCCCACGAGTTGCTTTTGTTTATGTGCTCGTGGGAGCATGCTCACGTTCGAATCTGTCAAAACACAGTCACACCATAGAGTCACACCATCTGTGTGAACATCTGCTACACCTGATGCTGTGGAAGTTCAGACAGTTATGATGCGATGCTGTTGCTGTAGTTAGGATTAAGAGATACGTGGACGAAATTAACAGAAAACTCTTAATGTATTGTGCATTCTCATCATAAGCCTGCTACATGCTCATATACGATCAAAAACTCTTCCACACACCGGTGGAAGGACTGATTCGCCCACTTTCACGAGGATGAAGAAAAAACGTCCTCAAATTCTATTTTGGTGCTAACTCAACTAGCTATCAGGCTAACTCACTAGCTTGTTATGTGACTACAACTGTCAAAAAAGGAGCTCAGTTTGGTCTCAAACACAAACACATTAAAAAATAAGGTATATTACCCTTATTTGTGTTACTCACCAACTGTTTTCAGGCGGATAAATCGGGAGGTTTGGTGGACATGAAGCTAGCCAGCTGTCCGAGTTAGCCAGAGCGAGCTAGCCTTAGCATCTGCACGACCTTTCTTTTTCTCTCCCTTTCTCTCCAAAGATACCTTCACATACCGGTCCGATGTGTGTCTCGGTCGGGCTGAGTGTCAAAATCTCCCATCAACAGAGTGACCAGACCTCAAAAAAACACAGAAAGTATTTCAAAGTCTCGCCCTGTTACATGTTTCTGTTTTGGGCCGGAGACTCTGTCCCAGCATGCCGTTCGAGTGGTGGCGTTTTCTCATTACACCTATACTGAACACCCCCTCCCCTTCTTAACACTGTATACATACAAACATACATACATACAGTATGTGGACAGAAGTATTGGGACGCCTGACCATTACACCATCAGGAACTTTAATGACATTACATTCAAATACATAGACTTGTATGTATGGGGCTGAACATATAGAGTTGGTCCCCCCTTTGCATTTATGAGGTCAAGCACTAATTTTGGACTAAAAGACCTGGCTAGCAATCTTCTCAAAGGTGTTGGATGGGTTTGAGGTCAGGGCTCTGTGTGGGCTGGTCAAGGTTCATCCAACCATGTCTTTATGGAGCTTATGCACAATGTCTATATTGGCACAGTCATGCTAGGATAGAAATAGGCCTTCTATAAAGAGCATTAAGACTCTCTTTCACTGGAAAATTTGTTGTGGAAGTATCCCAATACTTTTGTCCATGTATTGGGTATCCATTAATAAAGGGCTATCTTATTTGGTTTATTCTGTTCCATTCCAGTCATTCACCCTTTGCTCCTAATTCTATTTTTCATCCTGTTTAGTTTCTTTCTGTTTTGTTGGTTTTGCACCTGGATGGCCTTCCCGCTGCACTTTAATAATTTCATATTAGATCAAAAGGATCTCAAGAGTTTGTTAGTGTATATGCTGATGGATGCTGGATGCTCTCCAATTCTACAGGTTCATGGAAAAATCAAACGTGCTGGTTGGTGTCTGTAACTTTTTTTTTGGACGTGTAGCACTGGGCTTATGAGGTTCCTATAGAGTAATGTAGCGGAGTATGGTTAAATGTGTACATTTTTTGTGTGAGGAGAAAAATGTATTTCTTTTTTGGCAAAAATGTATTTAAGTATATTTTGAATTTGTTTTTCACTGATTTTCCTTCTACCACACTTTTTCTTGTGTTAAGGATACTTTGATTAAAAGGATGTTCTGATATATCAGATCTACTTTACTGTTCTTCAATTAAATAGGTGTTGCACAAAAACAAAACCACACAATTCAGTCGAGACACATTTTAATGAATGATTTCAGTTCATAACAGCTATGGAGGACAGACAGCAGCAACAAGAAACAAAACACAATTAGGTGTCTTAAAGTAGAAAAAACCCCAAAATAAATAGCTTAAAAAGGAAGCTATAACAATAGCATCATACAGACCTTCACTGAAGGGATAGAATGCTTTAGTTTCAGATCTACATAATTTCAGAATGCTTCTGTTTTCATTCAAAAGGAATGCAAATCATTAGAATGACGTGTTTTTCAGTTTGTTTATGGTTCGGGGGGGGGGGGGGGGGTGCTGGGTGGTTATACAAATATTTCAATTTATCGTCTCTCGTTGACTGTACTGTGCATCTATTACTCTATTTTCATCTCACAATTTGGAAATGACTCTTAACTGATACTGAAAGAAGTCTGCCTTGCTAAGCAAGGTGGTCATCCAGTCTGCTCTACTCTGTTAGACAAGAGTTAGAAGAGTTTCTAAAGGGTATCTTATGTTTTGTTACTTTCCTCAGGAACAGTAGATTAAATGTTATTTTTCGAACCATTCCAGGGCATTTAAATATGAAGATTGTTGTAATATTTTTGCATTTATGGAACGCATACAGTGACCACTAAAGCTTAAAAAAAGAAGAATCCTAAATCTCAATGTATTTTTCACAGGAACAACTTTTTTTTGCAATAGTCCACTGGACACTCTTCTATCCATGCAGATAAATAGGCGCTACTGAGGTTACATTTAGTTGGAGATCATGTATTCCTACAATCCCTGGTATTGCTTTTTTACATAATCCCTTGCAAATAACATCTACCAGTAGCTGTTGAAGGACCCAGGAAAAGGCCAGTTTTGGATCATGGTCATATCTAGATGCTGTCGCTCATAAACATTGTGAGAACGTGGTTATAGTAAAAAGCAGTGTCGATCGTCCAGAGGGGGCGTATTCACTGCCATTCTTCATGTACTAAAAAGCATCTCAACAATCAATAGCACATTTCAGAAGCTGATACTAAATGCCCTCACTGTATCCAATAGCTCTCACATTGCATACCTTTGTGACTAAGTTCTGCACTTACAAAAACAAATGTTCCAGTGTTGAAATATGTAAAATCTTTAAAAAGTTCTCCAAGTGTAATATTAACCAGCATTAAATTATGACAATCGGTAACAGTTAACGAAATGTATAGCTATAGAATACAAACTGGCAAATAAATTAAATGTGCGAAATAAATCCGATAATAAGAGTATGCGTGAAATATATCAGCTAAAAAGGCAGTCGCATGCAGACGTTTCTAAAGAGATAGACAGGCCAGCTTGTGAAGCTGTCGTGTTTATGTCTCAGGTAGCTCTTACATTTTTCTTAGTTACGTTTTCACTCTGGTGTGGGACGAAATGCATTGTAATATGGAGGTATTTCACCAGCTGTATTTGAACAGAGCTTCAGCAGGTTTGTGCAAAGGTAATATTCCTTTGTGGTAGAGAATCCTATAACGATAGGTTAAAAAAAAAAAAACAGGTTACAAAGCATTACGATATTTTCGAAGGATTGAGGTAGATCTCAACGGGGCTGGATAGTGGTTGGACGATTTGAAAGGAAAATTTGGCAATAACAATGAAAGTTTTGTCACAGAGATAAAAGAAGAAAAACCTCATACCAAATGCCCTGGTTAAGCTTGACAAGTGATTTCTGCACCCGTGTTGAATGTTAGTTTCCTTGCTTACCTCTGAAGCATGGTCAGTTTGCTATTCAAAAGGGAAGGGCATGTTTTGGGTGCTAATAGCCCTCTCGTTCCCTACCTACGCTATGGATCACACCTCTGTCAACACCTACCCCTGTTGTTGGAAACAGGGCATACTTCATTTTAGCAGTCTTGGTAAAAACACTCCCCTGAAACGGCCTCTGGCCTCTTATCCGGGTTGCACTTTCCGGGTTCCACAGCTTTGCCGGTGTAGTCTATGCAGAGCACGCTTCGGCGGCGCTCTCCAGGACCACAAGTCCGAGAGCAGGCTGACCACGGCCCCATCTGCCACACGGGGCAGGGCAGGTCCCCGCAGGGCCGGATGTCGGTTGGCCGCAGGTCTACATCGCAAGAGTAGGATGGGGAGCCTGCCCTGTCCTGACACTCGACGCTTCTCCTGGACCAGCCGGCACCACAGCTTTTGGAACACTCAGACCATTCGCCCAGAACCCATTCAGCTCCCCCGAAAGGCAGGATTACATGAGGGGAGAGGCCACTTTCCATGCCGGTTTTGCTGAAAGGCACATCCTTGCGCAGGAAGAAGTTGTATTTGACCCTAGGTGGCGAGCTGTC
Source organism: Nannopetersius ansorgii (assembly GCA_037974605.1). NCBI lineage: Eukaryota > Metazoa > Chordata > Actinopteri > Characiformes > Alestidae > Nannopetersius > Nannopetersius ansorgii. Next base: position 8,651,724 of record JBBPDE010000083.1, on the reverse strand, counting down.
CCCGGCTGTGGAAAGAAGCTGGATGGTGATGGTCTGCTTGAGCTCCTGGAAGCTGAGGAGCCGTTCCAACGTTGTGGATGAGCCGCTGTACCGAAGGACGGCGCCACACACCGGGATGTCCTGTTCAGCGGTAGACACCGAGAAGTTCCCATTCAGGATGTAGGATCCGTCTTCAGCCTTCACTGCCAGGTAGTTGCCATCGTGTTTGATTCCACGGTGGCTACGCTGCTTGACATCAATATTGGTGGCCCCAGCAGGGATAGTAACAATGTCATTGTAACCAAAGCTGTGGAAAAATAATGACATCTTTAAGCATCTACATTTACAGCATTTAGCAACTTCCATTCTCTAACTACAGGGGACAGTCTCCCTGGAGCTTGGGGTTAGGGGTCTTGCTGAGGAACCCAGTGGTGGTTTTGTGAAGGTAGGATTCAAACTCATGACCTCTTGGTCCAGAGTGAAGTATCCTACCCACTAGGCCACGACCACCCATCTAGTCACTGGGTTTCTGTGACAGAACTTGAAGTTTATCTTACCATTTTGTCCTTTTCTCACTTACTTAGCTTTGTTCAGAGAGCCGCTTATTTTTCTGCAGTCTGTCCCATCTCCTCCACAGACACCACACTTGTCCAGCCTCAGGCTGGAGTCTATGACTTGATCACAGCCAGCCTTTATACACTGACCCTGGACACAGATGGAGGTGGTGTCTGGACCACAGGTTGTACCATCCACAACCTGGTCGAACACACAAAAGGGCAAAGACTTATGATACAGAAAAACAAGAGACAATGTGCCTTGAAAGTTACCTTATGTAAGTTTAAAGTTAAATCAGCTTTGTATAAAGTGAAAAGGGGTAAAACCATTAGAGTAATGATGCAATACCAATTACTATGAGTAATATTGGTTGCAGAAATGTGCACTCAGGAGCTTAAGGTAGTAGGTGATGCAGTTAAGGGCTTGAATTTCACCTTTTACTACAGAGAAAAAAAATAATGCTTGAGAGGTTAGTGGCAAGGCATAGATTTCAGGACTATGGAAATAAAGTGATCTGCTGAGAGATACAGATGTAAAGATCATGGCAGAGGCAGAGAGATAAATGAGGAAAATATTTTTCAATTCAATTGTTGAAATGACGTATACCAAAACACTTGCATAGGAAACATTTGAAGGATGATCACCTTGGCTTCAAAAACTTTAAATTCATTGCTGTTTTTCGCTCTGCAAAACAGTTTGCACCGGTCCCTGGGGGAAACCCCTGCATACTTCGGGATCCACTGCTTTATGTTCCCGTTCATGTCCAAGTAACGGTCACTGTTGTATTTTTCACATTGTTCCTCTCTGAAGCTCTTACCTGCAGAATGGACAACAGTTGGCAGATAAACAATGCACCTTCAACACCTATAACTGAGAACACAATGTCTATTTTGACCTGAACCGACACCTTGCCACATGAATCATGCGACCTGTGCCTCCTAAATTATAAATATAACTGGTTACCACTGTCTCCTGGGCAGGTCTGGATGCTGCAGGACTGGTATGTGACCCTCTGGCCTATGCAGTAGGATCCTCCATTTTGTGGCACTGGGTCCGTGCACTCGCGTTGGGAAAACTCGACTCCACCACCACAGGTTCGAGAGCATGGGCCCCAGGAGCCCCAAGCACCCCATCCTCCATCCACTGGAAGCTAAGATACAAGAAAAACCCACAGATAAATAATGTGTCAATGACACTCCTTCTCTGAAGCAAGTATCAAGGGAATCAAGTGCCGGGTGACTGGAACACGCTTTGTGCTTTCACATCTCTCTTAAAACACCAGGTTGGGTTATTCATCTATTAGATGTTTTCCACAGTCGCAACAGTTGCTCGATGCCAGCAGTGCAGGGTTCACAGCTTCTGGCTGGCACTTCATGACCTCTGGTCTAAGCAGGCATGTGAAGGCCACGCAGACGTTGCCAGCTCTCTATGCATGGTGCTCGCAGCATGTGTAGAAATACCACATTTCATTTATTCCTTCTTTTATGAGTTGGCAAAGAGATTCCTGCTCACAGCCAGGCTGTCTGGCATCACAGGCTGGCTTTTCTAACGGGCCAGAACTAAATATAATCATACTCTTTTAGGAGGCTTTACTGAATACAATGTGACTACTTCTTAAATGGAAGCTCCAAAAATAATTCAACTTTTTAAAGACTCCCTGCTAATGAACACCAAGTCTCCTTCTCTTTCTCTTTTGTGCCTTTTCTCCCCTCCCTCTCTCTTTTTCTCTCTTTTCATCCCTCTCTCTCTCTCTCTCTCTCTCTCTCTATCTGACCAGCTGTAGAAGAAGCAGCCAGTCTGGCATTTAGGGAAGGCATTTGAAGCAGATTGATTATTTTAAGCACCTCTGAAAAGGGGCCCATCAGGGTCCAAGAGGTGCTGGTTAGATTTCAAAAGGTGGGGAAAAAATGGACAATCTGACAGTCAGGCAGACTCGTCCAGACACCTAAACAATGTGCTGAGAAGAATGTGTCCGCCAGAGCAAAGAGTGATCTTGAGTGGACAAAGAAAGCTAAAGGTTGAGAGCGGCTGAGAAAGACACTTTAAAAAAGTTGCCAGCATGAGCTACTATTATGGAAGCCAGACCTAAGAGAGTGGTAAACAAAAATAGGCCATAGGCACAACAGGGGGAGAGGAAATATTGTTTTTTAAAGACGTCATCACTATAAATCTGCCGAGAGGTATTTACTGGGATTTTTGTTCTTTCCCAGCACGTTTACATCCTGATGGGGAAACATTCAAATTCTTTAAATTGAAGTGGCTCACACACGCTCTGTCATGCCGCTTACATGCACGTACCTCCTCTTGCCTCGCCTCCTCCAGCGTGCTCAACACACATACGCCTCTATGGCAAGTCTTGCGTTCCCCGCAGGGCGTGCCGTCAGCCCAAGGAAGGCTTCCGTTTCGGGTGATGCATTGCAGCTTGTCCTCCTCGCGGCACCACAGCTGGACACAGGCTTGGTCCTCTGGGGCGTTGGGGCAGTGAGTGAACTCCTCGCCGAATGCCTGCTGGCACTGCCGGTCCCGACCATACGTGTGGCCCGGAGGTTCGGCCTGTAACGGGATGGTCTGCTCGGGAGCGTCCAGCAAACAGTCACCTTATGAGAAATACATAACAAACACATAAGGAACCAAGGACATTTCAGGACGTCAGTAGCAATTCTCCACTTCGTTTCACTCCACTAACAAATTACGTTTACAGCATTTTTCAGACGCTTTCATCCAAAGCGACTTCCATTCTCTAACTACAGGGGACAGTCTCCCTGGAGCAACTTGGGGTTAAGGGTCTTGCTCAGGAAGCCAGTGGTGAAGGTAGGATTCGAACCCATGACTTCTTGGTCCGGGGGGCAAGTATCCTACCCACTTTGCCACCAATACCCCATAGTATAACAAATGATTACAAGCCTGTTGTCAATATGGGAGTTAGACAGAGACGTGCATAGAAAGAGAGCAAAAAAGGTTAGTTCATTGTTTACTTGCACACACTGTACTACACCTGTCAAGAACGGTTCCTGCCCATGTAATTACAGGTAGCTGGCTTCAGCTGCTCATTTCCTTACAGCAACTGTTACTGACAGATACTGATGCTGCTGACATTTGAGTTTGCTGAAGCTGCCTCTTATTTTCGGTAAACAGGTGTGCACATCTGTAGCTTGAGGGAACGATTTTCATTGCAGAGAGATTTCACTGGCCAAACACATTTACACACCCCCACCACACACACACACACACACACACACACACACACACACACACACACACACACTCATGTGCGTAAGTCAGAATAGTCGCCCATCTGGAGATTTCCATTATGCAACCTATTATACTGCAGCACCAGTCAAATCCACTTCAGCTCAAAGATCTGAATCCACAGCGCACAAAATGAACACGTCTACCTCAAATCCTCCTGCACTGCACTCTTGCTCCTTATGTATCGTTTCATATTTGAAAAAAGGTCAAGTCGTTGTGTAAGCTTCGATTTTCAAATCTTCTTCGGTTTAAGATGTGGGCAGAGGACAACCAGAAGCATTCCATAGAATGCTTTCAGCAATGTGAGGCAATCCTTTTACAGTTCACATCCTTAAAACTGTTTTATGAGTTTGAAACAGCGGAAAATAACTGAGCCTTACGGCCATATCAGCGCTCATGTCTACCTGTGGCAACAGACAGCATGTGCTTGGCAACGCGTAGTGTCTGAGTGAGGGAAAACAGTTGTTAAAGCTGGAATGTGTTAGTCACTAAGGATGACTCAGAGGAAGAGCGAGAGCAGGAGAGCGTAGACTGAAATATTGACCAAGATAAATCAACCCCTGGCGAAAATATGTCTGCTATTTTTCAATGCCGATACATTTTTTTGCATTGTCACTTCTTTGTTTTGGACTTTTGGAAATACTCTACAGAGGTGTGAGGCGTCTCTCTGAGAGAGAGGGAGAGAGCGGTTGTAGGAAACATCGGATAGATTGCTGTAGCAACCTCAGACACGCCTTGTGTGTTCCGTTCACCTGAATACTTTGCTAGGGCAGCAAACCACCCAAGAGAGAAAGAGGTGGAAAGAGAGAGCATGCTTTACATAGGCTGTCAGTTTTGACATTCTCAGCAAAATTATACAGTGAGGTTTCACAAGTCTGTTATTAGTGGTTAGGGAACGAGTAAAGGCAGAAGTGTATTGTAAAAAAATGATAGAGCATGATAGAGTGAAAGAAAATAAACTTGTAAAATTGAGGCTGCCACATTATAGGCAGATTTTTCACCGCACTCTTAAGTTCAAAATGACACAGTCTGTCTGCTGCGGCACGTTTCCATTAACTATATAATGACAGCTTGATGATTTAGGACAACTGCCTCTGAAATGTTATTAAACAATATTACTTTTTGGTTTGATTCTTGGGGGGAAAAGGTCTTCCTTCATGCCAAAACCAAACTCAAAACCTTGTGTTAATGGAGAAAAAAAAATCTTAACAGGAAAGCTAAGATGTCCAGACTGACCAGCGCATTATTTTTCCTAGTGTGCTTATTCGGTGGTTCATTAACTATCTAGGCATGCTTGAATCAAAACCGTGGTGTTTGGAACACCATACCATGCCCGTTGTCGAAGAACTCGGTAACGTAAAGGGCACTGCATGGTGACCAGGGAAGGGTTTTGTTGAGATGGACGAAGAAGGGAGCCATCATGTGGTGTCCATCGATATGCCCAAACAATTTCTCACAGTTTCTGGAGTCATCATGTGGCATGCTGAGTACATGGCCTAGGAAGAGTTGAGAGAGAGTGAGAGAAAGAGAGAGAGAGAGAGTGAGAGAGAGAGAGAGAGAGAGAGAGAGAGAGAGAGAGAGAGAGAGAGAGAGA
>JBBPDE010000083.1:8613677-8624911 GCA_037974605.1 Nannopetersius ansorgii | reverse complement strand
GAGAGAGAGAGAGAGAGAGAGAGAGAGAGAGAGAGAGAGAGAGAGAGAGAGAGAGACAGAGTGAGAGACAGAGAGAGGCAGACAGACAGACAGACAGAGACAGAGGGACAGACAGAGAGAGAAAGAGAGACAGCAACAGAGAGAAAGAGACAGAGAGAGAGACCTTATACACTCCTAGGAAAGCATCTGATCTGAGCTCAGTACTGCCCGCTGGTTGCTGAGGCTAAGGGAGTGTGTGCCTGTAACTCGCTCCAGTTACACCCTGTAAATTCAGGCTGACACCCACTGCTAAATAAGAAGATCCATACTTCAGTTTATGAGTATAATATGTCACCCGGACCTTGTCTGTAGGAGGGTGTACTTCACTCCCTTGGCTGGAGAAATAGCACCACACACAACCACAAAGCTTCATATGGTTTAGTAATCTAATTAAGTGAAATCCTCTTCTTGTTTAGTATTTATTTGTTACCAAGAGTGAGGGATGACTCGTTTGGGCTTACAATTGGAATTTGGGGTGGAAACACACAGCAGCTACTGAAGGTAAAGCTTCAAAGTGCACAAACACATGCACACACACACATACACTTGCTCTTTCTCGCTCTCTCTCTCTATATATATATCTCTCAGCATTTTTATATTTCAAAGAATGCTAATTTTGTCATAAAACTCTGATTAACCTTTTTAGTTTAAGAAACGCTTTTGTGGGTAAAACTAGGTACAACACATGTGGAATAATGTATGAAATCACATCCCATGTAGGAATCCTGTCAAAAAATAATGAAATAATCAATAAACTGAATTCCTGTATTTTTGGACTAGTATTAGAGAATGACATTTAATGCCTGTAGAACCTTTACATCATGTCGATCCCCGGTCCTGGAGGGCCGGTGTCCAGCACATTTTGATGGTTCTCCTACTCAAACACATTCCCTAAACCTGGCAAATAACTGGTGAGGTGAACCAGGTGTTTCTGAGCAGGGAAATCACCAAAAAGGTGCTGGAAATCACCAAAAAGGAGTTTGACACCCCTGATGTAGAGGTTCTCTATTTTGGCTTCCTAAAGAACTATGTTTATGAAAGGTTTATGAAAGAGCTTTCAATGTAGGGTTTCAAAGAACCCTTCTTGGTAAGCCTTATGTTAAGAGTGTTGAAATTTGCATCCACATTCATACTTAAAAAAAATATTTTGTACACCCGGTGCATCCTAAACCAAGTACCCCAGATAGTAAGACACTGAAGAAGACACAGCTCCATTGTGGTTGAAGCCTTTGTGGAATCCAGTAGTTTAAATGAGTGCAACATAGCTGTATCACAGAATCCCATTGTGTAATATTGGTGTTAATCTCATGCTTAGTTTACTACAACAGTATATTGTAACACAGTGTTTTCCCTCATAGACTATTTCCAAGCTGACTTCCTCTGGCGCATGACAGCACAGCGGCAAGTTTCACAAAACTATGATTCCTTAGTGATGACCATGGCTGTGGTGGACTGGTCTTCAAGGCAAGACTCTACCTAATACATAAGTCAAGTTTATATCAGTAGCCAATTATACAATGGGCTTCACAGGGATAAGTCATGGGCACCATTTCCAAAAATTCATCAGTAAAAGTAGGACAGTAGTTTGGTGGCCTATAAAAAATTGCTAGTTGAATTCTCAGTGAGCGTTTTAGGATGATATAGAAATATTCAACAACAAAAACACACCCAATAACAACTGCTTGCATTGACAATTATTTCTATAGAAGGCACATACAGAAGGCCAAGCGAGGGTGAGTTAACAGTTAGCCTGTACAGAAAAGACTTGACCAACTGGCAGCTGGGTCCACACAAACTAAACGAGGTACTACGGATGTAAGAAGTAGGTCACTGTTAAAAAACACGAGCTCGAGAACAAATCTTTTTTCTTCTTCCTTTTTTCACCCGGGCTGTCTTGCACTTTTGTTAATGGCTGTCCTCCCTCTCACATACCCACATCTGGTTCAGGTTTTCGATGCTCGACAACTGCGGCACATAAACAATTTGTCACACTCATTTGGGATTTCGTCTTAGATAACGCTCTGTAACGTTTCGAGCAAAACTGGCAGCGTGTTTGGCTTGAGAATCAGAATACATATAGACTTTACATAATCATAGACGCTGCGCTGATCTGGGAACAGTGTCCACATCCCTGTGTGCTCGCTGTTGCGAAGTTTACAGAGCCTGGAACCGCACTTTAACTGAGTTCGATGTGGACACTGGCTCGCAGCTTTGGTGTGTTATATGCACCACTGGCAGCAAAAGCCCTAATCTTTTATGTGTTATTCTCCGTATAACAGTTGTCAACCCGCATAAGGCCTTGCCTTACAGGTCGGTCGAGTGAGGGTGTTGCACCCTGGACTCGTGCTGACAGAAAACCCTGTTATTATGATGTACAATCGCCGGGATCAACGGATATTTCGGGCAAATGTGTTTTAAACAGTGTGGTAAGATGAATATAGGTCAGCTGGAAACTTCTTTCCCTTTGGCTGGAGACGCCACATTTTAACAGCAACGGTTACCTCATGTAACAGAAAAAAGACATTTTAACAGGGCATCTGGAATATCTCTCAGCGAATCAAAAACACTTAGGAGGGGATTGCAGAATGAGAATAAGAATGGACGGTTGGCTTCTTGAGATGCTTCATGGTCACTTCTTCATCATCAGCCTGCTCTAACCTCGGTTTGAGGATGATCTTTTGGACTGCGCAGTAGCTCTAATAATGCCTTGCAGATTCAGAATGCGTCCGGGATGAAAGAAACGTTTTAGTAGACTGGAATACAGTCTGCTTGAGTGTGTTTGTTATTATTCAATTACGCCTAATTGCTAGATTGGTCACAAATCGCTTGGGTTATAAAATATGAACACAAACAAGGAAGTAATTTGCCCTGAATCAAAGAGCTCAGTTTGCTCAATGTTTTCCTCAAATCTGTTTATATTGATGCAAGCTCTCCTTAAGCAATGTGTGTTCCTTCTGGTGTAATACTAAGAGGCAAAATCAACCATATGTTCTATTCACAGCATACTGCCAGATGGTTTACTATCCATGTTGCCACGTAGCCACAGTGGCCAAGAACCTGTTATCTTGTAGGAGAGCTGCTTAAGTAACTTTAGTAGCATGTTTTAGCAACAGATGCTACGTCCCCCAACTGTCAATTATGGCGTCCCTTTTTAAATTTTCCACCTGGTCTTGTATCTGTGTGGCCTGACACATGGCTTTCATTCACAACTCTCTCATTCCAATCCAGGATCTATGCGGGGCCTCCACCTGTGATACCCTGGGCATGGCAGACGTCGGCACTATGTGTGATCCTAAAAGGAGCTGCTCAGTGATCGAAGACGATGGCTTGCCATCTGCATTCACCACTGCCCATGAACTTGGTGAGTATGCAATGGAAGAAAAGCTAAGTTTCAGGGATACTCAGGCATTGATTTACAAAAGATTTTTTAAATGTGTGATACATCCAAAAGGTTTTAAGACAAATTAGCACCTGAATTAGTATTTTTCTTATAAGAAACTCTATATATATTCTTATAGGAACTCTTTTGGTATAAGGAGTCTAACTATAGTTCCATCAACAGCATAACATGTAAAAAGAAGACACTTGGAGGTTCACTGGTTGCTCTTCATGACTGTATTTGCCTCATAAAAAATGAGCATCAGTTCATTTGTTCAGGGCTGCAACAAAATAAAGTCCAATAAAGTATTCAATCAATTTAAATAATTGGGAAAATGGAGCAATGAAGACACCAGCAGCACAAAAGTTCCAGGTCTACACATCAGACTCTTTGCATGGTTTGTGAAACTCCATTCATAACTATCTCACCAGTTTTCACTACACATGCAGTCTCCCGGTCCTCCAGTATCCTCGCTGGCTTGCTCTCAGGTGTGATTATTCCCAGAATAAATGATAATGAGCTGACTAGCAGCTGTCCATAGCAGTGCTTTCAGCCGACATGACTGAATTTAGCCTGTGCTCCATTCAAAAGTGTTTTTACTGGCTTAAATCCTTCCATGCGGGATGCCTCATCTCTGGTTTTGGTAAAGCATATTTACAAGGCCAAGGCAGGAACTGGAGAGAAGCGCTGGAGGTACTGGAGCAGTGACTCACACAACTGTCACAGGATTGTTGACAAGATAATTGTTCAAGTTGAACTCGGTGGGGATTCGAAAGCAACAAAAAGAAATGTATTTATTTGAGGTTTGCAAATGACTGACACTGGCAAGATGGAATGATTGTAATGTTTCTTTCTCTTCTCTCCTCTTCTCTCCTCTTCGCCTCTCTTCTCCTCTCTTCTCTTCTCCTCTCTTCTCCTCTCTTCTCTTCTCCTCTCTTCTCCTCTCTTCTCTGCTCTTCGCCTCTCTTCTCTTTTCTTCTCTTCTCTTCTCTTCTCCTTTCTTCTCTTTTCTTCTCTTCTCTTCTCCTCTCTTCTCTTCTCCTCTCTTCTCTTCTTCTCTCTTCTCCTCTCCTCTCCTCTTCTCCTCTCTTCTCTTCTCCTCTTTTCTCCTCTCTTCTCTTCTCCTCTCTTCTCTTCTCTTCTCTTCTCCTCTCTTCTCCTCTCTTCTCATCTCCTCTCCTCTCTTCTCCTCTCTTCTCCTCTCCTCTCTTCTCTTCTTTTCTCTTCTCCTCTCTTCTCTTCTCTTCTCTTCTCTTCTCTTCTCTTCTCCTCTCCTCTCCTCCTCTCTTCTCTATTCCCAGGCCATGTCTTCAATATGCCTCATGATAACGTGAAGGCATGTGAGGATGTGTTTGGAAAGTTGCAGGACAATCACATGATGTCTCCGACGCTGATCCGGATCAACCGCACTAGCCCATGGTCTCCCTGCAGCGCTGCCATCATCACAGACTTCCTAGACAGTGGGCACGGTGAGTCAGATCAGAACATTTGGTCTGTTTTCTCTGGGTCTAGACTTAACTTGCCTTGTGGTTGTCTAGTTTCAGCTGCACTGGTAACTGTGAAGCTGAACATGTGCTGATTCTGAGGCTCACCTTCAGTCTCAGCTTGTGGTTGTCTAGTGTCTCTTACATCGCCATCTCAGGAACTCAGCATGTGCTAAATCTGATTCTCAGGAAGAGTTTCAGCAAGTGATTTGTCTTATTTTGAGACTCAGTTTGTGATTTCTCCTATATTGCTGCCCTAAATTCAGAACAGCAAATAGTGAGTGTCAAATTTAGCTCAAAACAAAGTAGACAGTCTTCAAATATTGGTATCAATAAGCAGTGTTGGGGTCGACACTGGTACTAGTTGTCTTGGGCATGTCTAGCTTCTCCTGCATTGCTATCTCTGAAAACCAGCTTTTTTTAAAACCTTGAAATACAGTTGGGTATGTTTGTAGTCCATTGTGCCTACAGCAGTGAGTGGCTCATTCATCAAGAACATTCATGTGTTATCAAATGATCTAAACTGCACTGTGATAATAAAGACCTGTGCAGTTAGGTTTTCTGGAGATGGTAGTTAGAGCCCTGTAAAGTTCCATGTTGAGACATGGATCACAAATCTCTGCCAGTGAACAACTATGGCAACGGCTGGTTCACAAACTTACTGCAGTCAATTACAGGCAGCCTTCCAGACCACTTGCCCTAAAGTAGACTGGGTTAGGACAACCCAGAGTGGTCTGGCTGTTCTTGTAGGGCAGTCTAGTTTTCCCACGCAGGTGGAAATAGAAACTCCAGTCAGATTTCTTTCACAGTCCCTCTGAAGGGGAAAAAGTGTGAGAAGACGTCTCAAGTCTATTAGAAGTCTGCAGGAAAAAGAGAGTAATCTGCTTCTGTCATTCAGAGTGGTTTGATGTGAAATGCTGTCTTCTAAAGAAACGTACAGAGTTGGTCTTAGCACTGTGATAGGAGTATTGCATGCCTCTAAAACCGACCTCACCAGAAGTCAATAAATGAAATCGTTGCAAATATACTGCCTGAGGCATCGTTTTATGATTGTTTTGAGGTATGTTTTCAGTCCGAACATATGTTTTGAAATCTTCTGATGGAAAATAGGCTTGATAAACCCAAAGAATAAGTTCTCCAGATTTACTACTATCTTACCATTATCAAGACAAAGCCAAAGAACATACATGTAGGCTCATGTTTGTGAATGAGGTGGATCTATTGTGATAGTTCCCATCACCATGATTACAAAAAGCAATTTACTTGAGTATACTACGGCTATACTTATTTCATACTAAAACTGCGGCAGTACACTTGCTAGTATATAAAAAAGTTTACTTTTATTTCATATCACAACATGCTGAATGGCTTTGTTTCTCAGTGTTATCTCAGTGGCTGAAGTATCAAGATAATCTGAAATAAAAATCTGTCTCATTCCTTATAAAAACTTTGGTGAACAACTATTCAAGGCATGTCTGAATAGGCTAATGTAGCTAATACACCAATTAGCATTGTGCAGGCTGCATACATAAACCCACCTCAATTTGTGTCAAATTATCCATAATAGACTTGTTTATGTGATTTATGACACTATATGTGTCATGATTTGATGTAGGTGTGGAGGAGAATTCAACAAATGTGAATATTTGCTAACGGAAAATGGGAAACATTGGGAACAGCTAGTCAATAGTCAAATAAGCCAAAACAAAACAAAGCAGTACTGACCAATGACAGAGCAGATACACAGAGACTAAAAACCATGTAGAGAAAGGCGAAAACACTGATATTGATTGAAAGATAGGGATACTAATACATGGGATAGAGGGAAAAGCAAGGTTACAAATCAACAGGTGAGAAAGGTGGGACAAGGACGGAGTTACAAACAAAAACAGGGAGCACTTACAACAGGGGAACAGGGGAGAACTATAGCAAGAAAGGGGTGAAAATACAAAAAGAACATTACAGTATGATGAACTGTGTCCATATAAACAGACTAAATTCAGGCTTCAAACTAAAATATAATATGTGTGAATCCTTGACTGTACTGTATGTGTGTGGGCGTGTAGTTTACAGTCACATACACATTTAGTCTCCTTTCTATAAGCCACTCGGACAGATGACACAAGGTGACTGTGGAGCAGCTGACTGTATGCATTCTTACACACGTTCACACACTGTGATCTACAACTGTGTGAAAGGAACAAGGGAAAGAGCAAACAGGCTGACATACGTGTTTGTGTGAATAAGGGCCCGCGTGATTGCACTGATTAGGACATTTACACTAAGACCTCTGAAGCCCTCAGAGCCTCTAACACTCATACTCTCTCAGACTCACTCTAAACAAACAAAAGCAGACGTGATGAATCTGAAGATGGGCGTTAAATAAACATCTTCTAGTTATAACTCAGTCATTTGGTCAAAGAACGATGGAACCAAATATCAACATCATTAATGAGAAGATGTGTGTTGCTTTGGTGTGATGACAGATTAGTAGCTTAAATATCACATGTAATTGAAATGGTGCCTTTTTGTATTATAAGCTTTAGTACATGGAGACTTAAGTGTTAGCAAGAGTAGTGTTTATATTAGATCACCAAATTCACAACTAACAGGGTAAGATAATGAAATAATAATAAAATAAACAATTGTGTTTTAACATACTATTTAATGTTCAGTTAACTCAAAATATCAAGTCAGTCTTGTAATATAACAATTTTTACATTCTAATGACACATTAACACCATTTATTTGTCACGCTGTTAATGCATTTTCCTTATATTTGTAAATTTCTCCATTTATTTGTTGTTAATGCATTGACCCTTAAAATCAAGATCCAAACGGATGGCCTGTATGGTACCACTGTGACTGCAGTCTTCTCTTTCAGACAAAGTTCCACGGTATCTTGACTGAAAAAAAAGCTAAAATGGAGAATTTTAGTATCTTTTATAAGTAATGCACATAGTGAATGCCAGAAATACACTTTTGCCACACTTATGGAAAGGTTTTTGCATATTATACATTACTTTTTACACAAACACAAACACACAAACACAAGCTGTTTCATGCTTCACTACATCACATGGTCCTGCATTGTTCATATGATGACATGGGAATGTGATTTTTGCCACTTCGCTTGTGACCTTTTTAGAAGGATATGCAGCTGTTGTTGATCTCAGTGGACACCGGTGGTGAACATTCCGGATTATAGAATTTCATGCAGGTTTAATGCTCTGGTTCATGTGAACCGTGTGTGATTGAGTTACTCACAGTGACAAATGATGTGATTGTGTATAAGTAAACATAATAATGTGATTATACCAATTTACTACACAATATCAAGAGATTCATTATGAATGACTACACAAAATAATACAACGAACCCGATGTACTACACAAAATCCAGTGGTTAATTGTAAAAATCTAGCAGCTGGTGGTTAAGGAGTTACCCCTGTGATGAGAAGGTTGTGGGTTCAAATCTCATGACTGCCAGCAGCACCAATGTGATGTTGAGTATCATTCCCACACACTGCTCCCCAGGTGCTGTGTCTCTGGTTACCCACTTGTTGAAGGGTTTAAATACAGGGAATTAATTTCACACTGTGTTCTGTGCTCTGTACACATGTGACTATAAGGGTCTACTTTATTTTAAATATTGATGTAACATTGTGCATTCCCCTGCAGGTGAGTGTTTGCTGGACCAGCCACAGAAGCCCTTGACCCTCCCAGATATTCTCCCTGGAGCATCTTACGGTCTGGACAGGCAGTGTGAGCTGGCATTTGGGACGGGCTCTAAGCCTTGCCCACTCATGCAGGATCCATGTCAGCGGCTTTGGTGCACGGGGAAGACCCGCGGGCAACCCGTCTGCCAGACACGCCACTTCCCCTGGGCAGACGGCACCAGCTGTGGGGACGGCAAGGTCTGCCTACGTGGCGTCTGCATAGAGAAGAAGGAGGTCACCAAGGCAAAGGTGAGTGACGTCCTAGACATACACAACAATCATGTACAACCACATGGCTGAATGGTGTAAATATGCACGAGACAAGGGTGGCAGCTCACAAGAAGCTCACAGCCTTCATTCACCTGTAGTTCAGAATCATTATGCAAGAATTTAGAACCAATTTTGTTGCTGAAAATTGTTTAAAAGGGTTTTGATGTGGTCATTCTAGTAATTAGCAGAAAGCTAGTGGCTTAGTACTACTACTATTATTATTATTATTATTATTATTATTATTATTATTGTCATTACGGTGGTGCAGTGGGTAGCACTGTGCCTCACACCTCCAGGGTTGGGGGATCGAATCTGGGTCCTGGCCTTGTGTGTGTGGAGTTTGCATGTTCTTCTTGTGGTGGTGTGGGTTTCCTCCAGGGTCTTCGGGTTTTTTCCCATAGTCCAAAAACATGTGAGTGAATTGGGGATTCTAAATTGACCATGTGTGTGACCCTGTATGTGTGTCCTATGCCCAGGGTGTGTCTCGAGTCTAGTGAGGTAGCAAGCTGGGAGGATGAGGGCTAGCACATGCTTTCTCTGCATTTCATGTTTTATAAACAGGCAATAACACGACATCATCAGGCAGCAAAACATGCTTGGAAAAGACTAACTTCCAGTTCCATTACTTCACAATGGCTAACATCATGGAGAGCTAGGGCAAGAGCGAGGAGAACTAAATTATTCTCTGGCTGCTTTATCACACGTTATCCCACGGCTCACACTGGCTGTGGTAAGTAGCTACGCCAGAGAATCCTATTCTGTTTGTGCAGTTCCAGTACTTTAAAGAGGTACTTGCAGTCGTATTCTACAATCAAACGCTTTCATCTCTCCAGGAAGTCTCACCCTGCTGTGATAGGACACATGAACACTGGCAACATTTGACACATTATTGCAAAGTTGTTAAAAACACTTCTATAGACCCTTTCCACTGTGATGTTTTGTTGCTTGGTAACTTGTCCATAAACATATTTTGAAGTTAGCGCCTGGTTCCTCAGAGGGCATCAGGAATATTCCTGCTAATCTGAGTGTTTACAAACCTGGTTGAACTAGTCACTGTTTCACATGTGTGGCATTTTATACAAGTTAGAAAAGTGGTTCTCAGTCCTGCTCTGGGAGTACAACTGTCCTGCCCTTAAAACCTCCTGGGCTGCCAGCAGCCAAATGCAACTAATGAACCATTAAACCCTTTCTGAGTTGGATGGATAGATGGTTGGATGGATGGATGGATGGATGGATGGTTGGATGATTGACTGGTTGGTTGGTTGGTTGGTTGGTTGGTTGGTTGGATGGATGGGTGGGTGGATGGATGGATGGATGGATGGATGGATGGTTGTATGTTTAGATGGTTGGTTGGTTGGATGGATGGATGGAAAACCCTCAAATTGCAGTTATCACTGGTGATGATGACACAAGGCTATTATTTTATATAGAGGCCTAGGTGTTGAAACTAGGTCTTATTTTGGGGATGTATTTACAGAAATTATTTGGTTGACTGCTAGTGTTTTTTAATGGTAACTTCATAGCTCTAGCACTAAACTAAAGAAGCAACATTTGAACATCTGGGGCAATTGGAAAATTGTGTACTTTTTAAAAAAAGTTTGTAAATTTAATTCATACATCAACATGACAATTTAAATTTGATTTAGAAAGACGTTTCCTTTCGAATAAGCCTTTGAATCTTTTTAAGACTATTAAATGTATTAGGATGTGACATTTGCACGGGAGTAAAATCCAAAATAATTTCATTGAGGTTCATTCAGCTCAGAAAGGATTTCTGACTTGCACCCAACGGTCCTCTAAATGGAGGATGCTAGCATTCCGCAGAGCCACAGTTGTCATGTCATTGTTAAAAAGCATCTCTTCGAATCTTTCTCTCTCTTTCTCTAGGTGGATGGAAAGTGGGGTAAATGGGGAGTGTTTGGAACTTGCTCTAGGACCTGTGGTGGTGGGGTGCAGCTTGCAAAGCGAGAGTGCAATAATCCAGTGCCAGAGAATGGAGGCAAATACTGCCAAGGAGTGAGGGTCAAGTACCGCTCCTGCAACCTCACACCTTGCCCCGACACAGGTAAGGGAACACCTTCACCTAAGCCTGATGCATTAATATGTGAATAAACTTCAGATACTAGACATGTATTGGTTAATCAATACATTATGGATATGGTAATTTTAGGGGATTTCTGACCAAATGATTGCTACATTGAATAAGTGGTTCACAGGCTTTATGTTTCAGTGTTGTTAGCTAATGCATACAATGCAAAGACCTCAATCTTAGACCCCCCCCCCCTCACACACACACACACACACACACACGCACACACACACACACAGACACACACACACACA
>JBBPDE010000083.1:8587430-8598810 GCA_037974605.1 Nannopetersius ansorgii | reverse complement strand
GTGTGTGTGTGTGTGTGTGTGTGTGTGTGTGTGTGTGTGTGTGTGTGTGTGTGTGTGTGTGTGTGTGTGTTTGTCTGCACTGGACATTTGAACTATGAGAAGTTCAGAGTTTCATTATTTTTCTTTTTTTCCAGAGTGCCTCAGTGATATGCTGGACTATTATGGTCATTTGAAGTGGTCAGGTCAAAGTTCCATCCAGTGAGACAATACCATTCTTCAGCTGGGCAAGCTGCCAGTGACGTAAATTCTGGCTTCGCCTTAAACTCTATCAAGTTCATCACTTACAGGAAAGAGTGGGAGACAAAAGATGCATCATCACTGACTCCTTCATTTCAACAGCCCGTTCACATAATCAGCTACTTCAGTTGTACAAACATCTAAATAACACTGAGTATTCCAGAGACTGGGCTGATAGCAAGTAGCCCAACCACATTCACAACTATCAAATAGCTCAAAACAAACAGCAAAGAATTCAGTAATCAAACCCTTTCAACTAAGCTTCCAAGCCACTGAAAAATCACCAAAAAGCAGCAACCCACAGTCCAACCATAATCTGCCCCAGTCTACTGTAGTAAGCATTTTGTGTTCCATTTAATGAAATTAAAAACCCTTAGCCATTTCCTAATGAAATACAACTGAACCGCAGACTCACTACAAATATCCCACAAGACAGACACACAGCCAATTTCCACATAAAAAGTCTTGTTTTTTTTTTTCAGACCAAAGAAAAACAACAAAGCTAATAGAAATAGCAATAAGAGAAACTAAAATTAAACATAAGTTTAATTTTAAACTCAGCTTAATACATTAAACTTAAAGAAAATGTACTGCTGTCTCGCAGTGCTAGAATGTAAATACCGATTACCCCTATATAGACTGTACTGTAATTCATGCAAGCATGTTTACTTTGATATGCGCTGATGATTTCTTTGGTATAAGTGGGGTAAATACAGAAGAACAAAACAAAAATTATGGGAACACTCGAGATGCTCCTCTGGGGAAATTCTGGACTGCAGTTGTGTCAAAGGGCAGCAGCCAATCAGCAGGAAGGAGAAATAAACAACATTCTCAGTTTGGCTACTTTCAAACCTCCTGCCTCTGAGTACAGAGGTTGGACAGTAGTTATTCGTTATATGGAAATGTAGCTGAGTTTACGTTAATATTTATGTTACAAAATTACTAAATTATGTTTTTAGCACTAAAATGCATGAACATTTCTATATTGCCGCGAAAAAAGCTGTGATGTCTGGGCCTCGTCTGACACACCCCCTTGTCTACATCAACAACCCAGCACGAGAACGAGGGGGCATGGTGGACGAGGCCCAGGCGTCACAAAAGCAAAAAAAAAAACAAACTGGAGGATACGTGCAGTTTCCGTGATAATGCAGGGATTTCAGCGAACAATTATTAGTTCGGTTCTCAGAAAAACAAACCTGCAAGGCTGAAGCCATGGCCGCTGAACGTATGAGAAGGGATTACTGTATTTATTGTTCAAACTGAGAGCCTAGTTCTAACAGTCAGTTGTCGCTTAATTTTCCTCAAACCATGTCCTCAAATCTGCTTTCGCAGTTTTGCCACAGAACACATAAAAATGAGTAGTCTGTGTAAAATTTTTTCACCAACAATACAACAAAAGAGCTACATTATAATATACTGTTTTGGACTGAACGTTTCTCACAAAGGGCACACACTGTACTAGACATTTAAAACACAATCTGAAAGACTGATTCTGCCCAGCAATCCACTGCCACAACATAGCTAATGTATACCTTCATAAGTGGTCCATATCTTGTGACCACACATTTCCAGTTGTGTGTGTGTGTGTGTGTGTGTGTGTGTGTGTGTGTGTGTGTGTGTGTGTGTGTGTGTGTGTGTGTGTGTGTGCACATTTGAAGCAGAAAAGGAGCTGAGTGAAAACACTCCCAGGCACTGAGTGAGCTGGGAGTACAGTTAATTAAACACAGGAAAAGTTCCACTGCATGTCATCACCACATGGTTTAACACTCCTACTCTCCGCAGTTAATGTACCTGAGAATGTCATAGAGACATTCACAGTGTTAGAAACTGTGTCTTTTTTTAACGGTGTATCTCTATTTTTGCAGTTTTTTTCTATTTTGGGTTATTTTTTAAAATTTTTACATATTTGGAAATATCTTTACATTGGGCTGGAACATCATGATGTTCCATAACACTGACAACAACACGTTGTCCAGTAAAAATGCCCAAAATAAGCAGAAACCATTCTGTCACATTATCTTTCGAAGTTCTTCCTGCTGTATATGGGTGACTCACTGCTAGTTTTCTGTGACTATTCAGCCTAATGATAAACGTACTTTTCCTTCTGCCTGGCAAATGTGTTTACTATTTCTGTAGATAATTAGTAAAAACAAGCTAGCAAAATAAGGTTAGATCTTGATATTGCCTATATTTTGTTTGTGACACTGTATAAATTGCTGTTAGCTATATATTGCAAAGCAGCAGCACCCATCTTGTAGCTTAAAGTCCATACCATATAGTATGTATGCATTTGAAACCACGTTCTATTAAACCATTACACAAACATTGGCGCTTAAGTGTGTGTCTATGTGTGTGAGGCTTGACGCTGGATTGGTGTCAAAGAGTTGGTGTCAAAGATCCATGCAGGAGTTTCACACAAGCCCTTAATTAAAAGATCTCCTTAGTGCTAGGCCCAAGAATATATAAAGACCTAAGAGACCTGTGTGAAGTATACTAATCTGTCTAGTTACTGAGTGGTTCTACTTTCTTGTTTCCCTGCAGTGTTTTCTATGACCCTGCTGTGGATTTTGGATTTCTCTTTTTGCCTTGCAAACTTGTTCTTGCTGATTTGTGATTGGATTAACTGGATTTTGCATTCTTTGCTTCTTGCCTTTGCAAACTTTGGTATTCATTAAACTAAAATTCCTTGTACTCTGCGTATGGGTTCATATCTGTGAATGTTGTAATGTACAATGCAGTTTAGCAGAGTTTAAGCTTCTACTTGCTACACTCGTGTCCAAACTAAAGAAGTACACTCCAGATACCAAGCAAGTCTTGTCTGTGCAATTCTGAAATGATTTATCACATTAAAATTAGGGATATATGTCCACAAGACAATGAACACGCATGCAACTTCAAGTACAATATTTGGTGGAATCAAAGTATATAAACTATTAATCAGAAACAAATGTTTCTTTTTTATTAACCTTGAGATTTGGACCATTGCGTCATGTAGGCATTACAGACAATTAGAGAGGACCGTTTGGTCACTTCCCAAAGGCAGATAACAACATAGCTAAAATGTTTTTAGGCCTGTTTAATGGAGTGTGCTGTGGTTTTTCTTGCAAATTGGTATTCACACATGACCCTGTGTTTATGTACAGTGTGTTTTTACGTTACTCCTCTAAAGTACGGCACGAAGCTGGAGTAGCTTGTAAAAGATATTTGTTTTCATCTGTTTATAGGGAACCTAAACCACATGACCAATGCCAGCCTTATAAAACCACCCTCTATCTTGACATTGTTTTCCCCTGAAGCTTAATAGCTTAATACAGCTTTGCGGGAACAGCATAACATTGTGTGGCCTGCAAAAGCCATTAAATAACATATGGGGTCTTGAAGAAGTGGTGACACTGGCTTTGTACTTGAAAGCATGTGCTGAGTGTCATGTATCCATGGAAATTTTGGAGGATTATGGATGCTAATAAAGGAGCTGCAGGAAATATGTGATGTCATAGGTACTTTTCTTCCTCGTGCTTCGAGAAAAGCCACAACAAAACAAAAGGAAAGGAACGCTGTTTACTACCATCGTTGCGGGGAAATGATTTCAAAATGGGCAGGCGAGGGGTTGGGGGGTGGATCATATGCGCCTGATTTGAGTGCTCTAGCTCTGATTTTCCAATAACATTTCAGGAGATGCATTGGAGCACATAATTACATTAGCCTCCTGCATTACATGCATGCAAAACTAATTTTAGAAAAAAAAACAGTTTAGAAAATTGTTTACTATTTCAATTACATTCATTTTACATAAAATAATACCATACATTTGTAATGTTTCTAATGTTTGCATGATGTTGTTTTGCTTGTTTTTTTTTTTACTAAAGAACAAAAGGTCTCTTTAGCAAAAAGGTCCTCCAGCAACTTGCTTTAAAGATGTGAAGAATGACAAAAGGTTTTAGAGGACAACAAGATGGCAATTTCAGGACGTAGATCTTGATAAGGGAAGCAGTTCTGACAGATTTACACTGAGAAAGCTTCACTTTATCTGGGCCTTCAGGCATTTTTCTAGACTTTATGTTCATTACACAGCTGCACTGGTAAGGTCTCCGATGCTTTTCTCTACTTTGTGGGGGTAGCTCAAGGGTGGAGGTAGCTCTGTGGGTAGGATACTTGCCTCTGGACCAAGAGGTCATGGGTTTGAATCCTACCTCCAGCATACCACCACTGAGTCCCTGAACAAGACCCTTAACCCTAAGTTGCTGTCCCCTGTAGTTAGGGAATGGAAGTCGCTTTGGATAAAAGCGCCTGCTAAATGCCGTAAATGTATTTTAGCTGAAAAATGAGTTTTCTAACTTAAATTCTCCAGTTCTTTTTTGCATTTGATCATGCAAGTTCACTGTAAACACTGTGGGTAATGTAATAATACGCTATTATTTTTGTGATAAATGTCATCATAGTCTTTTTTGAATACTGCAAAATTACGAGAATCATATTACAGACAAATTTAGACCAATTACAAAGAAGAAGTGACTGCAATAGTGACTGCATAAACTACACAAACACTACACAACAGTATGCCATTATGTAATTTTACTTATTATTTTATATGAATGTTTTTCTATTCATCATAATTATGTATGCATTAGCTATTCTAACTTTCATGACTTCTATCATGGAAGTATTTTCTCGTATCATTATACTGTGTTTTCTTATTTGTTTGGTTTTTTTGCCCTGCTGCCCACCCTTACAGCTGACCATGTGTTTGTGTATTCTTTACCAGGAAACCTCCCACCCTGCTCTCAGGAGAAGGCATACCACAGCATGTGCATTCCACCCCACCTGCCTCTCCAGATGGTTAATCCCAGAAGTGACCCAAGTGTCAATGTCTGGCAGGACCAAACCAACTCAAGGAAGAGAAGATTCAAGGTTTTACTGCAAACACCTGCCACTTATAGAGGTGTGGACCTCCTAAAGCAAAATAATTAACCTGTTAAAGGCAATCTTGCATGCATCCAGCAGAGCAATTTAATGCACCCTTTATTGAAGCCATTATCCGTGCCTCCCTCATTAAGCAACACAATCAGGTATTCTTCAGCTCCCACCTTGCTTGTATAAACATGTATATAATAACTACCATCAGCATATGGATTTATACGGACTAATTGTGTGTTTTACTGCTACATTATGTAACATTTAATGTAACACAGCTTTGGAAGGAAACAGCTTGGCCCTGGATGTTGGAGAGTGATCTTCTGAGGTGATGTACCATTAATAACAGTATACCATAAGACTGATGTATGATAATAGTGCAGCTTTTCAGTTTTGATGACATTTTGATATAACTATATTTATTTTAAACTATGAAATTACCTAATAATGTCAGAACTTTAGGTCTGATTCATGACCAACTTGACCTCATGAATGATATTTGCAAAACAGCTTTTTTATCACCTGCATTTGTAGCTTCCTTACCATTTCATACATTTATGGTGCTAAGCTCTGGAATTCTCTCTCAGATCATGAAAAAAAAAAAACAAAAGACATATCTGTTTATTCCTGCATTCCTGTTCTGTAGATTTATAAAAAAATATTTTCTATTAAACATTTCTTTAGCTTTTTAAATAAATAATACATGCTAATTTTCTGCAAATGAAAAAGGACACTTCCACTAGTTAAACTTACTGTAAACAAGTACAAAATATTTGACATTTCTTATTTTCAAATACTGCCATTGGTGAGTTTTTACTTAATATTAACATTATATATTATACTTCTATTGTACTAGTAGTTTTAAGTTTTTTTCTCTAGAAATATGAGAGAGAGAGAGAGAGAGAGAGAGAGAGAGAAAGAGAGACAGAGAGAGAGAGAGAGAGAGAGAGAAAGAGAGAGAGAGAGAGAGAGAGAGAGAGAGAGAGAGAGAGAGAGAGAGAGAGAGAGAGAGAGAGAGAGAGAGAGGGAATTCGCTGGCTCAGTTTCACCCTAATTCTTAAACTAACACCACATCAAGCCCCTCACACTAAAGCGTATGTTGCTTGCTAAAGAAATAAACTAAAGTTACCTCTCAGTACACTGTTATTGTCACGACAAACTGAATGGATCCAAATCCAAACCCAGAAAACAGAGCAGAGAAACATTTCAAAACCAGAAAACAACAGGCACACAGATCTAAAGTGACAAGCAGGAGAAATCAAATAGTCCAAGCAGATCATGGTCTGGTATGTCAATCCAACAGGCAAACAGAACCGAGAGAGGTGGATGAGGAACTGGGTGACCAGGTGGGCAACCCCATTGATGAGGTTTAGTGCAATTTAGTGCAGGGTTTAGGATGTCTGATGCATGTACCCATGACTGTTCCTCCAGGGCATATCTCTGCATCAACAAGATAAAAATGGCCACCTCTGCAGCAGGAATCTATCGTTTCCTTCACAACATATTCCAGAGGACTGGGCGATATTCCCTGGCTGATGCTGGGAACCTCAATGGACTGGTTTCAGCAGGGAAACATGAAATGTGTGAGTGATAGAGTACCTGTAAGGTAATAACAGGGAATATGTCACTTTGTTTACCTGGCAAAGAACTTTGAAGGGTCTAGAGGTGCCAGTCTGCATCTGTGGTCTGCTTGGATGTTTTGGTTGTGAATGTCCTCTTGAATTATGAGTGCCCAGAACACCTCCCAGACAAGAAGCTTGGCCATCTCCATAGCCGTGGGCAGGCTTGCAAGAGGCATGAGGCTGCAAATTTTCATAAAAAACAATTTATCAACACATCCATTTGAGTCAGGCAGGCCCATAATGAAAACTACAGTTAAATAAAAGGGAATGGGAAGGGGTTCTAGTTGGCCTGCAGGTGAGTGATGTGGGGATTTGACTTGAACATAGACAAGGCATGACAATACAGAAGTGATTATGTCCTCCTTGATTTAGGACCACTAAAACACACAAGTAAATTCAGAGACTTTATGATCCCTTGGTGCCCGGAGCTAAGGGTGGTATGGGCCCACTGCATGATAGTATTGTGCTGAGCCATGAGTTGGAATCATTTACCCTGTGAAGTATTATCCAGAACTGTTCAAGTATTATCCAGAACTATTATCCAGAACTGATTGGCATTTTCAGTTAGCTTCATTATCTTCCCTCTAACAGGGGCCTGGACACATGTAGGTAGGAGGACAGGTGTGGGAGGTTGTGGTTCTCTGTTACTCCCATACTGTCACAACAAGGCATTTTATAATTTTCTAAGGTATTTGAGATTACAATCATC
The DNA here is from genome assembly GCA_037974605.1 of Nannopetersius ansorgii. Lineage (NCBI taxonomy): Eukaryota > Metazoa > Chordata > Actinopteri > Characiformes > Alestidae > Nannopetersius > Nannopetersius ansorgii. Next base: position 8,591,331 of record JBBPDE010000083.1, on the reverse strand, counting down.
TACAAGTGAACAGTGAAATGATGAGTCTAGATTCCACAAAAGCTAATTTAATAGCTAGTAGCTCCCTGTCCCCAACATCATCATTGCACTCAGCAGGAGAGAGTTTGTGTGAGAAGTAGGCACAAGGGTATCATTTTGGTGGCAAACCCTGTTGTCAAGATAAGATTGCCCTCACTTTAACTTCAGAGATGTGCCTCCATCTCAACGGTTAGGTGGGCCTAAGTAAAACAATGATGGTGGTGTAAACCTCAGATGTTTGGGGGATGAGGACAATGTTTTAGCAAGATAGTTGTGAGTGGTGTGACAACTGGTTCTTGCTTACCTTTTACTGAAGTGTATGTAATAGGTATACTCTACCATAAAACTAAGACTATGTCATTTTTATCAAAAAAAAAGAAAGACTGAAGGTTCTTTACATATTCCATGGGGCATGCTTAAGTATTTGTAATGCTCTCTAGTGGTACTAAATGCTGTTTTCCACTCTTCTCCCTCCTGCATACAACTTAGATTGTAACGACTACAGAGGTCTAACTTGTAAAGATGGCTGTTCAGGAGCTAATGAATGCTAAAACAACAATAGACTTGGTTGACACTGACCAGTGTATGGGTGATAGAAAATAGACTAAAAAGTCTTACCTCACTCACAGCAGGAGATCATCTGACATGAGCAGCAAGCCACAGGATTAGGTGCTGGGACTAGCAATGAGAGTAGCTAAAGACCCACCCTGCCAGTAGACATATATTTGGGTCAGTGCTGGAGTCCACCACAATTTGTGATACTTGTCAGAGATCATACAGCTGGCCAACTTCATGGATGGAGAATGATCAAACATTTGATGAAAGACACTGATAAAGGTGGCTTCCTTGTCATTTCAGTAGTCCATAGAACCATAGCTCAATCTTTTCCAATAAAAGTGAGATAAGTCCAACTTGTCTCATTTGTTACAAAATGCTTCAGATTGATGTCAACCACCTGGACAAAAAGGAGACTTATGTTTGAATGCTCTTCATAGACTTCAAAGCATTCAACACCATAATTCCTCAGTATCTGATTGGAAGCTGAGACTGCTGGGCCTTCTCTATAACTGGATCCTGGAGTTCCTGCCCGGTCAGTCAAGATTGGGGGTTACATCTCCAGCACCCCCTCAGCCCTTTGCTGTTCATGCTGCTGACCCACAGCTGTGCAGCAATACACAGCTCAAACCACATTGTCAAGTTTGCTGATAACACCGCCGTATTTAGATTTATGAAGTGGCGTAAAAAGAGGAGGTGCAGTGGCTATGGACCAGTGAGGAGTTTCTGAAGGTGAAGATGGTTGTTGACTTCAGGAAGGCACAATGTAATCACTCTCTGCTGAACATCCATGGCTCCCCAGTGGAGATTGTCGAGAAGACCTGTGTTCGCATCACAGAGAATATCACGCAGACCCTCAACATTAGCTCTATCGCCAAAAAAGCTCAGCAGCATCTCTACTTCCTGCAGAAACTGAGGATAGCAGACAAACTATACAGGGTATTCTCTGTAGTTGCATCACAGCTTGGTTTGAGACTTGGTCTACAAAGAATTGCAACGGGAGCAGAAGATCATTAAGGTCTCTCTTCCCTCTGTCTTGGACAATTACACCACACACTACATCCTCACAGCCGCCAGTATGACCCCTCAGACTCTTCACACATCCTTTCCTCCCATCTGGCAAAATGCAAGTTTCTTCCCTCCAGCCAATCAGAACTTCATAAATAAATCATAAACAATTATTATTTATTGCAGTCTTTGAGTGATGCCAGCTTGTGCTTAGCAGTCCAGATACCCCCTAAACTCAACTGGGTCCATAGTATGGTGAACAAGAATGGATCTAAATACAGAGTAAAACTGTCAAACAAGTTTATTCCAACAAACAATTGTAATATCATTCAAGACCAGTAAACAGTGTACCAAGCAGCAAAATTAAATCATACGGTCTAAGCAGTTTGATATGGCAATATAATGAACAAACAGAAAAGACAGATGTAGGCAAGAATCTGAGTTGAGAAGAATAGGCAAGACAAAACAAGAATGGTATGGAGATGGCAGGAGGTGCATTTGTACTGGTGAATTAGAGTCATGTGGTTAGAATTCAGATGAATTTGATTGGGTATTTATCAGTCTTAGTGGAGATGTGGACAGATTATTGGAATGGAGCTGGGTTCAGAGATGGAGAGAGAGAAAGAGAGAGCAAATCTCTGGATTGGAGCCTCATCATGACCTGACAGTTATCCAAATCATGGACCAAACACCAGCCTAACATGAACAGCATGAACTGCAATTACATCCAGAATTACCACAACGCATGTGCTGCAGTAATTATCACAGTTACTAGTAGGAATAACAAAGAAACCCGAGAGATCTTGGTGTGCACATAAAGCCTAAACAACAGCAAGACACGACACTGAATAGCTGAACCGCATCTGGAGGCTATCAGGAGAAATGACTCATTAAAAGTGTATTCAGTCAATCAGGGCACGTTCTTCTGGGGGTATGTGTATGTGCACACTGCATGCTGCATTACACCATGGATGGACACTTCAATAGTTCCAGCCAGATGAACAAAGAGATTTAAAAATGCCCAATAGGAGAAGCAAAAGGATTCTGACCATAAAATAATTGATTGTTTCAGATGCAGAGAGGATATAAAATGATTGATCATTCCGAATGATTGATTGTTTCAGATACAAAAAGGACATTAAAGCACCTATTTCATAATTGGTGCTGGGGAATGGAAGAGTTTGAGCGTGTAGCTAATCCAAGTTGTCACATGCCATAAACTCTTCTGCCAAAAAGGCATTTTCTTCAGGCATTCAAAAAACGTCCCAGCCTCACAACCATAGACTTATTGAGGATTGAGCTATTACAAAAAATAAATGAATGTATGCTATATTTTATGATATTAGAGGAAAAAAGAAACTCTACATGAAATCCACAGGTACTATATTTATATACTCCACAGATATAAAAATATGGTAATCACCTCTTGTAGCTATGCTATTAAATGTATGTATCTATTTGTTTAATCAGTTTGGGTGGAATTTGCTTCTGTACATTAAGTGTAGCAACTGCTATTGTTTATATTTACTAGTATTAGCCTTTCACTTTACCTATCGTTCACATATATACTTTGTTAAGTTTGGATTTCTTTCTTTCCTGGGCCATTAATTATTTTTTACTAATCAATGTTTTGTTTATTATACAGTTTAAACTAGAGTTTAGATTATCAACTACATTTATCATTATCATTCTATACAATGTCAAGCTCAAATACAAGCACATTGAAAAAAAAATCAAATAGACACACCAAATAGAAGGGTGTTTGGTGAAAGGGAAAAAAACAAGTATATAAATAAATAAAAACAATGAAAGAAATTGTGGATTTGGCTTATCTTATCTCGCTCTACTGAACAGGGTTTGCCAGTGGCTTGCTGAGAAAGACTGGGACACACTTAATCGTGATGCTGATGAAAAAAAACCTGACCTGTACAAAAGTAACAGCGATGACACCTTTTCCAACTGAACTAAAATTTAATTTAAAACAAGATAAAACAAATATATATAATACACCCTAAATAACTTCTCAGGATAGGCAGTAAGGACTCACCAGGAAATGCTTCAACTCTCCATCACTGTGCTAGCGCTTAGTTATATGTATATGTGGCGGGGTGAATTTTTAATTTCTCTCACTAAGGGGGTCCCCTAAGTGGAGGTGCATGTGCATTTAAGGCCCGCTACTGGTGTATACACCAGTCGGCTATTTTTAAGTGGTCTAAGACCATTACAGCTGCCAGACAACGCCACTTAAGGACTTTCACCTTAAGATCTGCTCTATTTATACAAGACACACAGGTTCGTTCTACTCTGTATAAAAGGAGAG
>JBBPDE010000083.1:8575342-8587330 GCA_037974605.1 Nannopetersius ansorgii | reverse complement strand
ACAGTTGTGGAATTCTTAAGCACTGATGTACGTCGCTCTGGACAAGAGCGTCAGCTAAATGCCGTAAATGTAAATGTTAATGTAAACATAAGCACCCACAACAGTCAACATGACAACCCTTTGCCCCTTAACAAAATGAAAACAGCTCCAACGATTAAGTTAGCTGGTTCCGAAAACAACCATTAGGTGAATTATTTTATATTCCATCCAAGATGAAAATTGACATTGTCCACCTGACAATGTCCAACAATTGTTGTATTGTTCATTTATACACATATATATATATATATATGTACATATGTACATTCCTACATATATTTATATTTATAAATAGTATAAACATATATGTACAAAAATACTTATATACATTCATTAACATTTATCTTATATTTATAAATATAAATCCATATTAAGTATTCATATTGTAGATTGTATATTATCATATATTATATTTGCTCAGTATATTGTTCATTGCATCTTTTAATATTGTTGTTTTTTTATACTGTTTTGCTGGAGAGACACCATCTACCGGAAACAAATGTGCATGTGTTCAATCACATACTTGGCCAATAAACGCGAATCTGATTCTGATCACCAATCATATGCCTTCAAATCGCATCTCTGCACTGTGTATCCACACATCATTTTCACTCCAGCCACCGATGTGATATTAGCAAGTGAATCAAGTGAAACAGCTGTTCTATAAAATAAAAAATATGCCGTAATTTGGTCGTACAGTGATAACACAGCACTTTCCTTTAGATCTTTGCAAATAACAGTAAAAAAGATCATCTTCAAATATTGTCTCTAGGCTTATAAACAGTCCAGTAAGTCCAGTCCAGAAAGTTCTTTCTTTCCTGTCTCTGTCTTAACTTGTTTCTTATTTGGCCTTGGACTTCTTTTGGTCTTGGCCTTGACTTGTACACATCTAGTCCTGGATTTGCACTTTGGATGCAACAAAGGAGGTCTTGACTACAGCTCTGGTCTTGGATGTACCATCTTTAAGCCTGGCTATGTTGTTTCGCCTTATATTGCAGTGTTTCTTTTCATTAAGCAACAGTCTTACTGGAATGACCATTTCAATTTCCTGAAGAGAAAAACAGGATCTTTTAATTAACCCACTGAAAACGTGAACATGGAGCTACGCAACTCTGAGACTGTGTAATTCATCAGTGCTGTTTGGTTGAAAGGAAATGTTTTGATTTGTGATGTTCACAACCATGCACACATAAAGCCTCAAAAACAACTATCTGTTCCAAACCTCAGTGCTCTAAATTAACCTAAACCTCCAGTCAGTTTAAGTGTGGTTAATCATCATGTTTCAGGCAGGGTTTTACTTGTGTGTTATTAAGGAAACTGGGGGAGCTCTATTCTTGTAGCCAATCTGGATCAAACCCAACTGAATAAAGCTGGACTTTACTACCAAATCCTTCTATTTTGCTGATCTGGGACTGATCCTGCCAATTTGCTTGAGACAAGCTGATCGAGACAGTTCTGGTAGAATGGTTCAGAGAGAGTTGCTACTATTGGGCCTTAAAATTTGCCAAACAACATCAAGGCCATTGAGAAGCTGAAAAAGTTAAGTTGCTTTGTCAGTAGTAGTTTACAGCTTGAAGAGCTGTTGTTATAATAGGTTTAATTATAAACTTACTTTCATGCAACATTATTGCAGGAGTGTTAGCTTGCTTGTAGCATTTCAGCTGCTGCAAAATAACTTTGTGATTCAAAGATTTCAGTGATATTTGTAGGTAAGATGAAACATATCAGGTTTGGAACATCTCAGTTCACCACAGTGTGTGACAGAGATATTTCTTTATTTCTGCATTAGCTTGCATCACAAAAACAGAACAGACAATGTCTTTAAGCAAAGATGTTCTTTGCGCCTCACAAAATGGGCACATGGTAACATAGTTACTTCCCAGTTTGGAACAGCAAAAAGAGCATGACTTCTTTCAGGAGTACTTTTATATCTTTTTTTGGCTTGGATATAAATAATTGAGTTTGAGTTGTTTTCAGAGATGCTAGCACTACATGCACCCGAAGGCAAACTAACCCTTTTGATGTTTCTCACATGATTCTAATTGCTGAAACACAGCTAAAGCCAAAAATTCTTTTGACTCATCCAAAGGGTCTTCTAACAGGATTTACTTGCAGGATTGGAACAGCCCCTAAGATGGCATAAGGGATTTCCCCAATAGTCAAGTGACAAAGGCAAGTTGACAAAGACATGATTAGAACAAAACTGAATTGGAAGGCTGTTTGGACAAACAGCATTCCCCCATTTGAGGCTGTCCTTGCCTTACCTGGAGACATATGACCTCAATCCGTTTGACCAAACTGATTTTCAACCCCAACAATGCTAATCATGTCTCAAAAATCTAAATCACATCTCAAAAATCTAAAGTTACAGTATGTAAGGAACACCTCAAAAACATATAAGAAAAAAGTTCTCAAAAGCGACAATTCTGGTAGAATGGTCCAGAGAAAGTTGGCCCAGTTGGGTCTTAAAATGTGCCAAACAACTTCAAGGCCATTGAGAAGCTGAAAAAAAAAATACATATAGCAACACATATATGCAAGCTAATATATACATATATGCAAGCTAACACTGCTGTACACTGATTGACATTACAAGGCATAATGGGGCATAAGAGATTCCACCAATGCTCAAGTATCAAAGGAAAGTTGACAAAGACATGTTAAGAACAGAACTGAGATGGAAGGCTGTTAGGACAAACAGCATTCCCCCATTTGAGGCTGTCCTTGCCTTACCTAGATTCATATAACCCTAATCAGTTTGACCTGGATGACAAACTGATTTTCAAACCCAACAGGGCTAATTATGTTTCATATCTCTTAAACATCTTAACTTACATTACTTAAGGAACAACTCAAAAAAGATTTCCCAAGGTTTCTCAAAAGGCCAGCACTTACACAGTCTTGTGTTTCTGTTTTTGTTCTTGTGTTGCACCATTATCCTGGAGCAATGTTGGTTTATTTCACTGTGTACTGTCTATATAGCTGGAGTGATAATAAACCTCCTTGACTTGAAAAGTCTCAAATAGTCTGAAAACTGGATACTCAGTAACAGCATCAATTCACACATGATTCCACAGAGACTGCTGCACTTTCATGCGTAAGTTCTTTCACCTCTAACTTGTAAAGCACAGCATGGGCTAAATAAATTAAATTAGAACCATGTATGAAGTTATTTAAGTGCATGACCACACCATGTTTTACCTGCAGTACAATTTAAGCTTAATTCCTTCTGACAGGTTATTGGGAAAATCGTCCCTGGAGACTCACAAGCTTCCAGGAGAGATAGTTAAGCTAACAGTGCCTGGGTTAGGTGCGCCAGATTGTATTGCAAAACCCAATGCCCAGTTGTCCCATTTCAACACACCACAGAGCTCACATCAATATGTTACACACCTGACCTGTGCTCATGTTACTGACGTCAGACTAATGTACGTGTAGTGAGGTCAGAGAATGGGATTATTCATCAGGTTGACTTCAGACAGATCCTGCCAGTACTCTCAACCATGGCTGAGTTTCCAAGAAAACGTTACTTCATAAAACAACTTACAGAGAGTTATATGATTTTTTCCTTAAACAAAATCTAGTCACTCAGCCAAGAAATGCTAGCGTCTATTTAGCTTTTTTGGTTTACACTTGCTTTGGGCAGTTAACTACATGAGCCTCTTTTAGATCCCTAAAGTACTTTTAAACCTCTGAACCTTTGAATGAGTAGAGGTTCTCAAACATTTTGCTCTATCCTTTAGTGTTGTGAATTGGGTTTGAGCAAACATATTGACTTGGGTATCAGCATTCTGGCGACTGTGTCAAGAACCACTGCTTTAGGGGACCACTGCTTTTTATGAATTTGAGTGAATGTGGTTCTCAAACACTTGTGTAAGTGTGACGAACCTTTTGAAGTGTAACTGATTAAGAATACAATGCAAAAGTTCTAAGAATAATTCTTACATTTTCTATTGAATCTTCACATAATGTGGAGGTTATTTAAATCATTAAAAGTTCTCACATTCACAAATCTCTTTTTAAAATATGGTTACTTTATATCTGAGAACATTCAGGAATGGCATGTGCCACTCATAACCACCATAAATTAATCATTAAGCAAATTGTGCGATTGACATCAGCGATTGCCCCCCCACCCCACCCCACCCCACCAAAGCCTTTAGATCAGCCCACAAAATGTTATCCCCTCACATATACTCATCTCTTAAGCCTCTCACTTATGCAGCTATTTACCCATGTTTACTTCACAACAGATCGCTTAAATGCTTATATGCTTTATAGGATGAATTAACGTCAGGCGCATGTTCCAGTTCCAGAGATTCTCAGGAACATGAAAACTCAACCACAATGGAACGCTTTCTTGAACATGACCACAGTGTGGCTGACATGTCAGCTTAATCAATTGCGCATCTGTTTCTCCATCCATGTCCCCTTCGTCAATCTGGAACTCATAAAATCACTCCAGCGACAGACTATGTGAACTTAACACCACAGTGGAGACGCAGAGCAAACCCCTCAACCATCAAAAGGACATTTAGCTTAATGACAAAATCAGTTGCACCTGTTGTTGAAGAGACAGGAATTCTGAAGCCTTCACCGCTGAACTGTACATGCCATTGTGCCCGGGAATCATTAATGGTTTGCCAACATCTACTCAGGACCCCTGAACAGGAGAGAGGAGAGCTACATACAGCATACTGCAAAAAATCACTCACTCATTTCTTCATTCATTCTCAGAGCTTCTCATCCTGAACCAGGGTCACAGAAGGTGCTGAATCTCAGTGGTCACAGGTCGAAAAGCAGAGAATCAGCTTTTAGATGTTGCCAGTCTATTGCAGAACAGGGACACAGAGAGACACACTCACACACACATACAAACACACACACCTGGTGGCATTTTAGGATTTCCAATTCACCTAACATACATGTCTTTGGACCCAAGCAGACACAAGGAAAACATGAGGACTCTACACAGAAAGGCCTCTCAGACTAATACTAGTAATTTCTCACTTTGATGCAAATTATCTATTGGCATATAATGTTCACTTATCATGAAACAAGTAACATGACGGCTGTATCCCACACAACACATGTACATACTTCCCTTACTACACTACTGAATGCACCTCTAATGTGGGTGTATTTTACATACTATTCAAAGCATTGGTTTTCAGTTTGAATGCAGCATTAAACGGGTGAAAAAATAATCTCATTTGTCTAGACAAACTAACTCTAGAAATATTCTTACAACACTCTTGAATAAAAACTGTTAGGTACATTTTGGTCATGTGTCAGGTCTTGCATGCTTCTCAGGCTTTTAACAGTTTTGGAAAAACAACTTTTTTATTATTCCTCATGCAAGTTCGTTATGCAAGTTTATTATGTTCAAATATCCTATTATCATGCAAGTTTATCATGATCGAGTTTGTTATGATCGTATATCTGATCTTCAGAGATCTCTTAAAAATGAATAACTGTTTTGACAGGAATGGCTGTATTGACTGTAAATAAAAAAATTAAAGGGTGGATTTAGATTTTGCACAATCCTGGGTATGGGTCCATTTTGAAAGAGGCTGTAGAGTTGGAGAAAGGACGAGCATCTAAGTCCAGCACAAGACTGAACAACAAGAAGACAAACGACTTGAGTTGTTCACTGTGGCCAGTTGAACCCTTTGGCTTTCTCCTGAGTTAACTCCCCTGTCAGTGAAAAACAAAAATAATCTGAGGCCTTCCTGTGCATGTCCTGTCTGGCTTAGTGCTTGGTAGGTCCATAGCATATCTGCAGATTTATGGCATGTCTAGCTGGACAAAGACCAGAGCACTCTTATGCTTTTTCAAACATGTTCTGCAACAACATGCTGGTATTATTGGCTTTCTGAAACCACCTTCAGGGGGAGAGTATGGGGGGTTGGCAGAAAGAGAGAGTTGAGTGACTGTTCCATCCTCATTTGTGCCCTCATTCCCCTCCATGGATCAGGGCACGGACATATTTTAGCACATATTTGTGTGCTAGTGTGAGTGTGAGGTTGTGGCTTGTTTGCTCTGGGGAGTCTGCAGGCTGGGATGTTTTTCACTTTAGCGGTGGTGAATGTCTGCTACACCTGAATGGAGAAACAGGAAGTAATGGCATGGAACAATGATTTACTCCCTCAAAAAACTTAACCAATGTTTTTTAAAGGTGCAGTTATTTTTTAAAGACACATTGATTTATTCAACTGTTTTTCCTTTTTAATTTCTCCATATGTATCTTATGTATATACGTATTATAAATATGACCACTTTTCCCTTTTGTTCTGTTCACTGTTTACAGTGAGAGCTCTGTAAAAAATAAGAAAAATGTGTTGTAAGTGCAGTAATGTTTGTAAAATAATCTGAGTGAGTTTTGAGTGAGATGTGAGATTTCCTCACATTAGCCATGGTCAAAAAGAGCACCTGGTTGCTGTGGGCATGGCGGTCTTCCTTGCTCACCATCACAGGGGGTGGAGGTGCCTTATATGGGTGACAGCCTGGATGCCCTGCCAGTGTCTTGGAACTGATCATGGATTTTCTGAGCATGTGTGTGCTTCATTGCTCAGATTGCCTGGACAGGTTGGTCCCTGCTCAAGAGATCAAGATCAATAGTCTTTATTTGTCACATGCATAGCCATACAACCACTCCTTTTCACTATACAAACAGTATGAACAGTATGAAGTAATTTTAAATTAAAAATAAGTGTGGCCTACTGGTATTGGGGCAGTCTTCCCATATGAAAAAGACCAAACCTTTACTGCCAGAAACAAACCTTATGTGGCACATACCACAAAAGTGGCCCATTTCTCATTTTCCTCATGTATGAATAAAGGACACATGTGCTTATATGATGCAAAAATATATACGTTTCATGTTGTATGCATTTTACATACAATTTGACTTCCCTATAAATTACATATGAGGTTCTAATACATTTCCACATGGGTTAGCACCTAATCTGAAGGCAGTATCTTTGGTTGTCAGCAACATTCACACTTCCACAGTCATCCATGACATGGTTGGAACATGACATCAGGGGTGGAAGTAGCTCAGGGGGTAGGATACTTGCCTCTGAACCAAGAGGTCATGGGTTCGAATCCTACCTTCAGCACCACCACTGAGTCCCTGAGCAAGACCCTTAACCCTAAGTTGCTCCAGGGAGAGATTGCCCCCTGTAGGTAGGGAACGGAAGTCGCTTTGGATAAAAGCGTCTGCTAAATAATGTAAATGTGATGGTCTTGGACACAGTAATGCCACTGATACGCTTGCTGATTTAGCCAGTCGCCAACGCCATAAACTCTTCCGATGAGCAGAGATGGCTCCTGGGGACCAGGTTTTTGTTTGTTTGGCTGGCATGTCTGATGAGCAAGATGTAGGCAGGAATCAGCACAATGGATATGTGATTAGTATAGCTGAGGCAGGGCTCATTGCGATACGTGCTAGCAATGTTTAAAATGTCACTTAATTGAAGCCTTAAGCACTACACTAATAGGACTCCATCTGTGGTAGCAAGCTATGGTTTGACAGACAGAGAATTTACCAATTACTAATAAGCAAATATAGAGCCATTGGGGGAAAATGTTTCTTATTATTTCATTTTTCTTTTGATCTAAAAGACAAACAAAGGCACTCATTATGCAGAGCACTGACCATTTCTAGTTGAAAACAGGGCAACTTGAACATTGAAAGGTTCCATGAACGGTGAAGCACCCAGGAAGCAAAAGCACCCCACAAAACACATTTCTCTCCTTGAAAACAATAGAAAAATAGTTGCTTAGTTGACAAAAAAGAGCAGAAAGCACCAGAATACACATCAGCAAGTGTATAAACATGCTTTAAACGTCAGTCCAGGCTTACTCACCCTATAGGATATGACTTCTAAAGTGACCTAGTATTACCCCAGTAACAGGAAAATGACTGACACGTCATGATGCTCGCTAGTCAAGGAGACGCTGGCTTTGATGCCAATTACTGTGATTTCCTGCAGCTCCCTTCAGCACCATTCACATGTCATTGTACTCATTGCGAGGATGTTAAAAGCCAGCCAGCCGGACATGAATAGCAGGGGTGTGAGCTCAAAAGGAAAAGTTAAAAGAAACATGCCGATTTAAGCTGCAGGACCTCCAGCAGGTCGCATGCACCACCATACTCGGCTAAATTTAATCCTCTTTGTGTTTCTCTAACCTCTAAATGTGATTTTCTCTTGCTGCATCAGACTAATGATATTATTCCTGCTGTAGATCATTTTAGGTGGCTGAATAAGGAAAATAATAATCTTGTTTCAGAGTCCATAAGGACACATGGAGGCCTTTAAGATATCCTGTTACAGCTTAATAGTAGTAATGTATGATACTTGTATCTATACCTTTTAATCTATGACAAACACGTCCAGCTAAAAAATGGAAATTTCATTCCTGGATAGTGAAGTATGTACATGTACTTGACAATGTGCCTTTTGTGGAAAAGAAGAAAACCTTTTGAGGTTTGACACACTGTCTTACCAATCCTGATCCAACTTGCATTCAGCGGTCCTTCAAAACAGATAAACCACTTTCTGGATACTGTATGGTTTGTCCAAGCTCTGTCCAACCCAATATTCAGTGGATATTCTGATGGACTGCATGATAAGCCAGAGTGGGATGTAGGGAAGTGTGTGTGGGTGTGTGTGTGTCTTGTGGTGTGTAAATGCAAATGTTGGCTTCTTCTGTTTCCTGGAATTCCGCAAGACCAAAAAACGTCCAAATGTGGTCTGCAAAAGTACAGCTTTTAGCTGTCCAAATTATTTTCAACAAACCACTGTCTTTGCCATACGCTCATAATCCAAAGTCAAAATACAAAGAGGTGGTCTTAGGAAGGGATTAAAACATTAAATCCTATTTGTCAATCTAACTGTAAAAAATCTAATCATGTAAAAAATCAATGAACAAGAAGTTAAAGTACCTTGGTCATTGTGGTGAAACTATCATTTTTCTTTTTGTTATATTGTGGGGGGTTTTTTTGCCAGCTTGTTTCTCCACTGTGATATTACATGGACCTGACTACATGATATGACATAAGTTCTGTATGTATTTTCTTCACATAGAAAAAATCCAAATAGCTAACTCTAAAATGTCAACTCTGAGACAACTAATATAAAATAAAGATGTTGCGTCTTTAAATATTTAAAAAAGTGTTTGTGCCACCAGAGGTGACTAGCAAGCTAACAAGAAAGACCAGCTAGCATTAGCAGATAGCCAGCATTATATATTCTGGTAACATGTGAATGCTACATATATCAGTGAATAAATAAGCTTAAGTTAAGCTAGCTAAGTACTCCTAATTCCACTTGAATTGCTTGAGGGAGGTTTGAGGCAGTAACATGGCCCACTGTAAAGGAAGTTGCGCTTTACATGTTTAAGCATTAGCTAGTTATTTAGAATGTGTGGCCAAACTTTTCTCTGAACTTCACACTTGACTGGTTTTCGTTTAATCAGTACCGATTCCAGCCAGCCAGCTCAGGACAGCCTTTCTGTACCTGCCATTAGTAGGAAGATGGAGTAGAAGCGTAGAACATTTGAGGCATTCAGCACAGTGTGCTCAATCAGAATGAAAACAGATGACATAATCCGCAAGGCAGCCCCAATTTTTCTACCCTTCTTTTTTTTCCACCAGATTAATGGGAAACATTAATCCCACTGGGAGGCTTTTTGTCAAGCTATGCCCCTTTTCTCTTGTTTTTTTCCTCCTTACTATTACCTCTCTTCTTTGGTATGCATGTTTCGCTCTTTATAGACCTTGTTTGCTTGGTCTTTTGTGTGAAAAAAGAAAACAGGTTGAAGAAAGCCTGCGTGAAGATTCGATTGACACCAAATAAGGCTTTTATACACATTTGCGAAAGCATTTGAACACTTTATGTGTTCTATCAGGGATGTTTTATGTTATGTTAAGTATAGTGTTGGAAATGCCTAAACATAGTATTGGATATATTACTCAAACAGATTTGGAGCACTTCTCTGCAAATAAAAGACAAAAGCTGCCCTATGAAGTCATGGCCTTCTCCAAACCCCTCAAATCATAGTCTACATTAATATGAGTGGACTGCAGGACAGTGGTTGAAAGAGTTTATAAATGATGAGTAATAAGAAATTCAGGGACTGTACACATGCAAGAAGAGGAGTGTCCATAATGAAGAGAGACACATCACCCATTCCATCCCTCCTACCCCATCTGTACATGCTCTGGCTAATTTGTTGCACAAACTCAGACACGACTCTTTATACAGGCACAGTTGGAGATAATGGAAACATGCTGTCCACTCCTGCTCATTAGGTTGCTTATATATAAATAATGTACAAGTTCCCAGTGTAAATTCACTCAAATGTTTCTATTCTGATCTTCTAGATCAGGTCTTGGCCCTTTGTAAGCATACAACCTCAATGCAGTCATCAAATCATGTGCAGTGATGAGGGTTTGAGTCGCTAGTTCCTTCACTTGTTGTTATTGCCATTCACATGGATCATTCACATGACATTAGAATGTACTCATGTGGTTCCTTTCAGGCTGCTGGTTCATTTATGGATCATTTCCAGGCACCAGTGTGAACCGCCCTGACAGAACGATCTGACCTGATCAAAAAACTGGAATATGTCTGAAAAGTTTGTAATGTGAAATAGTCTTATATATGAAGTCACGGGGATGTCGAATTAATCCTCTTTTGGGCAAAAATGATTTAAATGCATGCTTTAAATACCAGTTTGGAAAACAGACACATCAGCGGCTGCGGTGCAAACCATGAAGAGACTTTAATGGGCATTTAAACTTTGATACTAAAATCATTCGCTTCATTACTTTTGTGTTAACAAAGCTATGCCACTGAAAGTGCAAACGAGAAGAGGCAGCAAATATTTGACAGGCAATGTACATATTTAACATTTCACTATTTCAACCATCACAGCAAGGTAAACAAAGTGCTTCTGACAGCGCTCAGCTAACTCCATGGGAAGCTTAAAGGGGGCATTGCATCACAGTTTGTAAGAGTGAAATAGGGGTAAAGGTCAGGCTTAGGGTTAAGCATGTACCTTGGGAAATATTTTTCACAAAAACAGCCTCCTATGAATGGACAGCAGGGTGACCAGGTCTGTTTTTTTTGTGTATGAAATGTATTTGAAGTCTACTTAGCACTCTCTCGCAGGTCCAGGACAGGATAATTAATGATGGTGCTGGGCCCATGCAGAGAAGAAGCAGCCTAACTTTGTTTTTCTGGGTGAGCTGATGTGTTTTGTGGGAACAGCATGCTGGGAAGATGTCTGCTGACTCCCTGATCATCCATGGGGCCCAACCTGAGCATGTGTGTCTGTGAATAAGAGCAAGACAGGAGTTGGCTGTGGAAAAAAAATGTCTCAAGACGCATCAAATGTCCAACAGTTTGTAAACACATGCTCGTTTCTTCTGAAATCAAGGGTATAAATATGGAGATTGCCCCCTCTTTGCTGCAAATCTTCTGGGAAGATTTTACACTATGTAATGGAACATTGAGGATTTGATTGCATACTGCCACAATGGTGAGGTCAAGTATTGATGTTGGAAGATTTGTGCTGGAATTGGCTCAATCACTCCAACGAATACAGTTTCACTGCTGCATAGCCCACCGCACGGAGGGTTATGTTCAGAGACGGTTGCTTTAATATGAAGAATTTCTTCAACCACTCTGAATCACTTTAATTACATCTTAACCATTTCATTATATTTAATTAGTAATGATAAATAATTTGTTTAATTTCCCTTTAATATAGCTGAATTCACTAGCTAGAGGGGGTATCTGGATATTGGTTAATGCTTAATAGTTTGTCCAGAAGTTGATTAATTGGTCTTGCGTTGTCATTATGTGTGTGTGTCTGTATGTGTGTGTGTGTGTGTGTGTGTGTGTGTGTGTGTGTGTGTGTGTGTGTGTGTGTGTGTGT
>JBBPDE010000083.1:8528941-8540758 GCA_037974605.1 Nannopetersius ansorgii | reverse complement strand
TATATATGCAGTTGTAGTAGTATTTTATCAATTAATTTGATTATATTAAATTACATTCTATTTCCTGTTGCCATTTGCATAATGCTTATAACCAAGACACATAAAATGGAAACTGAAATTGTGCCCCTTTTGCACAAGTATTTCTAAAACATTAAGGCAAATACTGTATGCAATACAAGGATGATGGCATCCCTTAACCTACCAGCATTTTAGACTTGTAGAGGATTTCAGATATTGTATTAGAAAGGGTTTAGATCAGAAAATGAACAGGAATTTATTTCTGAAATCTTTCAAAAAATGTTTAACAGAACTTTGCAACACACACACACACAGACCAAGACGTCTTGTCGGCTTGGTTACTTGTGGTGTGAGTCCATGTGTGCAAATCTGTCCAAAACCATTTCACCACTTTTTGTGTTGAGCTGAGCTGTCTGCCCTTGTCGTGCCTTCGTCTGTGTTTTTCCAGTTTTTCTTCATTGTACCAGTGCTTGGAATTCCCCTCTCTGACAAACTGTAAAGAGAACAGCCTGACTGGAAGTCTGGAAGAAACAAAGCATAACACAAAACACGCAGTAGAGCTGGCTGATTTATGATATTTATTACTGAAAAACAGTGTAATGGAGCAAATGTAACTGATTGTATCTACTCTTTAATATGGGGAGTACAATGGGTTAAAATAGAAAATGACTGGAAGCGGGCACCATGCATTCTCACTTTTTGGGCTTTCTGCGGTCATATGTTCAGTATTTTCTGGGTTTGGAGAACATGTTTTTAAAAAATGGTTTCTACAGCCTTTTACAAACCATATATATATATATTAGTTTTCTAATCCTCACTTCTTCACCCAGTAAGACAAACTGGATTTACTGTACTTCATCAAAAATTCTACAACTTTGACACTGCTCCACTAAGAAGACGTGAAAAACAAACAAACCCAATATAGCTTAGCAAGTGTTGATTTAGAGATACCACCTTAAATTTAAAGACAAGGTGACCTATTTAAAGAATATAGACTCTGCATTAATACATTGCTTGATTGCAGATGTCTTGTCTCTTTTAGCCCTGAGCTCACTATAAATGTTATTATATGAATGAGACATTGTTTAACAATAATATGCAATAAATGCCATTTTAGACTAAAATGCTTTTTTAAGTACATTTTCGCAGAGAGGTACATTCTGGCAAAATAATCCCAAACTTTCTTCAACTTTACCACCATGTTTCCATCATTACAGCGAGATAAAGACCAGACTTGACCTGCCAACAAGCATAACTGATTACTTTTTTAATTGTTTGTTTGTTTGTTGAACTCGATGCATTCCTGTAATGCTTTTTTAATCCCCATCAGTGTGGTGCGGTAAAATGTGAGCTGTTGGTGAGTCACTCTCCCTGCAACCAGGAAGGACTGTTTTATCAAGATTACATGGAATAATATTTCAGAGACTAGTGATCACTGATGGTTAACCAAGAGCAAGCGCACCGCCCTGGCAACCAACCATTAACATGACTAAACTTTTACTGAGGCTAAACGTATGTCAACATATTCCCCTTTTCACGGTCATACATTAACAGAGAAGGTGGGAATCACTCTCAGAGTTTCACCACAGAAATGTGCGCTTATTGAGGGCAAGGGAAAATACAACCTAATCTATTGTTTCTACTTCGTTGATTCCATTTTATGATTCATTTCTAAGCATTCAAACAAAAAAAAACATGTAGAAGTGGTCCTGTATGTATAGCACTGCATGCAGAAAGGAACTATCAGGGCCTTTTAAGCCTTCAGTAATCTCTGAGAACTAAAAAATGCTTGCTTTTAATTTTTAGGCCAAAGTCATATTTGTGTTCTCACGTTTGTGTGAGTTCTCCTGCAGGTTTGGCCATTGTGTGCTGGATTGCCTGTCAGAGTAGCCGCCAACATTAAGGTAGTGACAGAGGTAACAATCAATTAGGTTTTGATTAACAATATGTGGCAGCAATTCTGTAAAGAAAAACATTACTTTAGGCCTTCTGGAAGTCTAAGGTACATCACTGACTCAATAGCTGCAGCAGTTGAAAGAGAGGGTTTCTGTCAGAGGCTAAACAGCAGTCACTCTAGAAATGATTCACATAAGGTTAACATATATTTCGGAGGTCTGTGTTTAACCTAGAACAGAAAATGTTCTGTGAAATCCTTTGGATATTAAGCATAAAGTAGTATCATCATGGAGGTGTGTTTCTTTTTTTCCTTTGTTTCTTTCTTTTTTAACTCGGTTTTGATATTTATAGCCTTTTTTTAAATGTATGGTACTACTAAAATATGCTTTTACATCATAGAGTGCAAGAACAATATAAAAAGCAGGCAGTATTGCTTTTGTGGGCACAAAGGCTTTCTTGTCAATTGATTGTTGAACTTGTTGGTTAACATCATGTTTTGTTGCACAGAGTCTTTTTAAATGGGAATTTTCCTTTAAGATCCAAACAGACTAGGCTTAGTCTACGACTGGGAAAATACTGAATGTGTCCTGAAACTGAGGCAGTTGAGTGTGTTGCTGAACAAGGACAAAACGGCCTCCTAAAACGATCAACTACCCCCAGGGCATGAGGACTACATTCAAACACATTCTATTAGGGTTAACTGTCAGTGCATGTGACAGAGACAATAAATGCAATAAATGTCTTTCTCAGCAGAGTATTCCAAGCGAGTGTACCAAGGCGTCAGGGTTAAGCACACAGTCAAGGACCTGCTGGCGGAAAAACGATCAAGACAAACCAATGTACCAAGATACAACGTAAGCACCTTTCTTTATCATGTCTCTTGTCTAATAAAAGAAATTACTCACCGTAAGAGAGTTCGGCTTTTTAGGACTTTTACCTTCCCTAGCCATAGCCTGGCTCTACCATATTAGCCCATAGTTCTGACCATAATTTCTCATGTCTTTTACTCTGTTAATCAATCAGTAGCTTTAATGTTATTTGTTACTTTGCAGTCCCAAACACCTTAAGCAACTTCGAGTTTTGGGTATTGAAAGGAACTACACAAATATAATGTATCCATAAGGTATTACAGGGGTCCTTGAATTATGACACAGATCCGTGTTACAGTGATGTGGCCCAAATACTGGTGTTAGTCGAAACACAGCCTAACCTAAGTCACTTACTGATCCTAACACAGTTGTAAAATTATAATCTAGAACATAAAACACAACTAAGCCTCAGAAAAAGGAAAAGGGCATAAATATACAGTAGTAACAGAAAAAATGTCATAGATTTTTCATAATATATAATGTTGTATATTTGATTCATGGGGAAATAATGCACATTTGAATCCCATTCATTCAAAGCATCACTTTTAAAAGCAATGCATTCAGTTTTGTATTATTATTCCTTAGAAATGAAGTCATGAGGTTCCATGACATACCTAATTAACAGTAATATACACTGTACACACAAAACTTTTTTAGTAGCCTTGGCAGTGTAGCATGTTATTCTAATGTTTCCAAAATAAACATACATTATTTTTGTTGTATTATTACTATGGTAACATTTCTATGGATATCTGTGGCATACACAGCCTTGCAATATTACATAGTATCGACACACATCTAGCATGGAATTCCAAACTTCAGAGTCTTTTTTTTCTTTAGCCTTATCTTCTTGATATTGCATGTATCTAGGATGCATCCAAGTGTAATCACAAGTTGAGAGCATTGCTTGGTGTTAGATGACATGCATCCCGTGACCTCGGAAAGATCGATATCAGGTACACCTGCCAGCACCAGCGCTGTCTTCCTGAAAGGGTCCAGATAAGTGAGGCATTGTTGAAGGCAGACGGTTAAATGCAGCATTAGGTCACTGCCGAGACTATAACCAAAGACAAACAGGCTGCCGTTGTGCTAGGCTCTGCTTGTGTGGACATCCCTCTCCAACCCCCCCACTTCCTTACGTGCTAATGGTTCTAATCGAACTTCATGCAAATTTTCAGGAGAAGCGGATGGCTTTGGCAGACAGTCTTCCCAGAGTGCAATGGCAATAAAAGTTTTACGACTTTGTTAAATATTTTGCTTCATTCTGAATATTTTTGCTTCATTTGGTATTCATTTAAACATAATATACTACGTATTATTATTTACTTACTAATAAATGCGCAGCTGGTGGCCTAGTGGTTGGGGCATTTGCCCCGTGATCAGGAAGTCCTCTGAGGTACCCTGAGCAAGGTACCGTCCCCACACACTGTTCCCTGGGCGCCGTATTTCGTGCTGTTCACAATGTGTGCTGTGGTGTATTCACGTATGACCAGATTGTCACTTTCACTTTTTTAATGCATTGCCAGTAATAATGGTTAGTAAAACAGCTCTATTTAAAAGTTAATTCTTTGTCCCTTAGTGTGTGTGTGTGTGTGTGTGTGTGTGTGTGTGTGTGTGTGTGTGTGTGTGTGTGTGTGTTTGTGTGCACGTGCGCGCGCGTGTGTGTGTGTGTGTGTGTGTGTAATTTACAATGTGGATATGTACTGTTTGTTCAGGGTAGTGCACACTTTTACTTGTTTTTTCAGCTGGTATTCATTGAATGGAATTACTTGTAATACACGCATGGTCTCGCTCCACAAGTGATGGTTTTTGGAGATACGGGGCTCAACAGGGACTACTGTTGTAATTGAATCCTATATTACCCAGTTCATCACTATTTGAGAGGTTTTAAAACAACAGTGTTTATTTACCTTTAGTTTTCTGGCACAGTGTCGGCCTCAAGCCCCAACCCTTTGTTTTCTTTTCCACATAAGGACAGGCTTTATCTGTTAGTAGGTTGTCACTTGGGATGTGTTCCCAGTCATCCAGTCGTTTTAGACCCTCAAGGCACACACACTACCAAAGGCAAGCGATATTCACACTCACACACACACGCACACACACAAACACACACGCATCTACACAGATACACAAGGTGCGGGGGGGTGCTATTGTAACACTGGCAAATCACATTCAAATATCCTCCCACAAAATTTGCCTGGCTTTCAACAGAACCAGCTTGTGTACTGGAGCCTTCTTGTGTTTGACTCTGTGCTCACACTGTCTCTGTAAGTACCTGTAACACTCCAGGGATTCCAAATTCGGAGCTTTTGTTCTACACAAAGCGAACATTTAGTTGCATTTGTACGCTTTTGTCATAGTTTTGGGTTAAAGTATCATGGTGTTTTCTGTCATTTTCTTTTAAGATGTCTTGGAAATACAACCTCTTGAGATATTGAGAGATCTGTCACTAACACATGTAGACATGCATACCGCCCTGAAGGCAATGATAACAGTAAACCATCATTTTGTCTTTTTTTTTTTTTTTTAATTATTTCCAGGCAGGAGCAAGCTCTTCACAGCCAGCTTTTGTACAAATGCCAGGTGAGTTCACCTCCTCTGGGACCATCAGATAAAACTCCTACACAACTAATTACTCTTTCAACCAGAAGCATGTGCTGGAAGTGATGAGAGAGCTAACGTGGCGAGGGCTCAGCTAACCTTACTTCCTTCTTCCTCCTGCAGGGCCTCACATGCTTCCTGGATACTACAGCATGCGAAGGTCCTTTCTGCCAGAATCTGAGCTTTGCCATCCCATGAAGCAATACTCCTCTGATTCCTACTCTTCGGCTTTAGGAGGCAAGGCCTTCTCTTATGACCACTGCTCCAGCTACCCCTCTTTCATCGACAGCTACTACCAGCCTGAGTCATTTGGAGACTACCGAGGCACAACTGCTTATACAGCTAGCGGAGGGTCACTCTTTCCAACATCCACGTTGTCTACACTGCTGCCCTCGTTGTCTGGCGAGACATCCTCACATCTGCTCTTGGTACTTATCTTCCCTGAGATCTAAGTTCCCCTTCTAAGTATAAAAATGATGAGCCGCTCGGGAGACAGTCTTCTTTTAGTAGTTTAGTGAGAAACCAGTGTCACAAGGTTTTTGCCCCTTCCATTGGAGTAGTCGGTTAAGCAAAACAGAGACTAATCCTAGCCCCACAAACATGCAAGCCACTTGCCTGCATTCAACTCAATTTAAATATCCTTGCTGTTAAATATCTTAGATGTGCGAGGATTACATGTGCGAGGAACTTCTTCAGTTCAGCTTGAAAGAATAAACCCCTCTTAAATACTGATAGTAAAGTTGTAACACAGCTTACAACAATATGCCACATGTCTGGCTTGCAAACCAAGTCTTTCTTGTAAGCATCTTCAAGAAGAGGATTGTGTGCTTTGATTTTGGAGGGCTTTGGTATAAGCCTCACGTATCATAACACCGTGGCAATTCAAATACATTATTAGATAAAGGGGTGATTATTATAAAGTTATTACCAAACTATTCATGTAATAGTGAAGTGAAATAACATGTAACACATTCTGCATGTGACCTTGTGATTTTAATTCCCTTTATTCCTACAGAGGGACCCATGGGACCAGTCATCAGAAGACCATGTAAGTCAGCCGGAGGTTCTGTGCCCCGAGGCTTCCGCACCGGTGGCAGACTCGCCATCCCTTGGTGGCCAAGACTCAGGCGGTGCCTCTCCGTATCGCCTCTCCACAAGTCGCAGCGGCACGTCCATCTCCTCCAGCTCCCAGCCCTACACCCTGCAGACGCTGGAGGACGTACACTATCCGGCCGCCTCCTACAGCTCCGCGTCCAGCTACTCCTGTCCGCCCTACATGACTGTCCCGGGGGATCTGTCTGTGGTCAAGATGCCAACGGTGTCTTCAGAGGAGGGTAGTGGCAGTGTAGTGTCCCTCAGTGACACTGCAGGTCAAGCATGGGCCAAAGATGACGGATCTGGCTCGTGGATGTCTTACGAGACAAGAAGGGCTTTTTAAGAGGCTCTGATGCACTTATATAGACACTGAACTGGAGAAACAGGTAGTACCCATAACATGGCAGCCAAAACTGGTGGATTTTAGCTGAAGTTTGAAATAAGCTTAACAGCTTAATGAAGTACTCCAGGGTTTTTCAGTCTAATCCCTTTCCACTCCATCTGATTGCCAGAAAATCCTTTGACTCAAAGCACACTCCATAATGCATTTTCCTTCCATCCCGTGATTTTTTTCCGAGTGAAACAAGGTGTTAGGGAGGACTCTGAGTTTTCTCTTAACGATAGAGGTAGGGAGTTGGGAGAGGGAGGTGAAAGATGATGTTTATATATTATTTATCCACACCCACTGGTGCATGGTGATGTAATCGAAACTCGGAAGATGTTTTTAAAGAGAAGTGAAAATGTAGTGTAGTGACATTGCGATTACAAATAGACTTTAGTCTTTAAAATGGTAAAGGATGAAGGATTATGCTTACACTTATCAGGAATTGGACATAAAATGTCTAAAAAATAAAAGCCAGACATTACCTTCTATCATAAGTGTGTTTTGTTTCAGCAGGTTTTCTCCTCATGACTGTTTGATTCAATGTGGCGGAAAGTTAGAAATCTTCCTTAATAGTTAGCTAAATTAAGTTAAATTATTATTTTTTTTTTACATTATCCATTTTATATCAGGATAAGCTCAAAGGTTTGTAGACTGTCCTTATATTCTTATTATACATGAAAAATGAAGAACACTCTTTTCATGGATGTTTATTTGTCTTCTACAAGTGAAACAGTGAAACATACTGAACGTGCTGTAGATGTTTGAGTAAGCCTGCAAAAATCAGGGGTAATTGTGGGTTAATGCTTATACAATAGGAATGTTGTTTATATTTTCTACATATACTCATACTGGTATTTTACATTTTTTACATTGTATCATAAAAAAGGCTGATAATTGATCAAATTAGATTGATTTGCTGTGGTGTCTCTCTGAACTGCTCAGGTTTAGCGTCTTTATGAACAGACACAGGCCTGTTTGTTCATGTCTATATCATTTTCACTACAAATCTTTGTAATATCAAACTGGTGTGTTGGTTTTAAGCAAATGTTATAATACATTACTGTTTTTAAGGATTTTCATGGGACTGATCACTTGCAGTCAATGCCAAGCATAGAAACACTAAACATATTTGCGGATAGACAGTGCTGTTTATCTGCAGTTCTTGTGTCAAGAAAGGTACAAGAAAAAATAAAATGATCCCTGTTTAGCCGCAAGTGATTAATGCGATGGGTGTGAGCTACTTTAAATCTCCCCATAGCATCCGTGTGTGTGTGTTCTGTGAATAAAGTAAGCAGTGTGATATTTACTTGCCCGAAAATATCTTCAAGTGAAACTCCAGGGTATTCAAGGTGCCCTCTGAATAAAAAAAGAGGAAAAGTAGGCAAGAAACGAGCCAATGCAAAGACATACTGGGCAAGGAAATTTATAAAAAAAGCCCAAACACGGTACTAACTTGTGCTCAGATCCATGTACATGAGTGAAATTTTCATGGGTACCTCTGCTCAAGTACATTTGTTAGGATAATAAACTATTTAAAAGCAGTTCCAGTTCAGTCCTTCACAGCCTAATTTCTTTCTGAAGGTTTTGCTATATTCCACCAATATCCTCCAACAAAAACATTTGAATAATTAAATAGGCAAGATGGAGAGCAATTTGTTGTTAAATGAACAGTTCTAGAGAAACTAGAACAGAATTTCTAGTTTCTCCAGCCAGAATTGCTTGTAGTGGAAGTGATGGAAACCAGACTTCTGACGTTTGTAATGCCTTTAAAGTAAAGTGGCTCCTTATAATCGGACCACGGCACACAGTGTGAAAAATGTCTTTCTCTGTATTTAACCCATTCACCAAGTAACGCAGAGGGCAGCCAGCGACGTAGCACCCAGGGAGCAGTGTGTAGGGACCATACTCAATGGAAAGTCAGTGGTGCCACTGACTGTAAAGGGATTAGAACCTACGACCTTCTGATCGCAGAGGCAACTCCCTAACAAGGACACCAGCTACCAGGCTACAAATGAAATGTTTACAAATACGCTGCCTAAATCCTAAAATATTGTTTAAAGGCTTGAGAAAGGATTTAGATCTTAGACTTAGTTTTCATGCCTCACTCCCATTGACCCCAGGTTAGACTCTGGATACCTGTGACTGTAGTGGAGATTAAGTGGTTACAGAAAACGAATGAATGAATGAACAAATGTACTCTTTGTATAATTTCATGATGGAGAGGTACATACAGGGTGTTGTACTCATTGTAACTATGCACAACGCCTATAAAAACCCAGAAAACGCATGTAGGTCTGAATAAAACTTAATGTCCAAGAGTTTTAAATAGTTGAAGACATTGAGACTCCAGTTCCATCCACCATCACTGTAAAGAACTGAGAGTCTACGATCACAAACATCAAAACATTCTTGACTCGTGTTAACCTCTCAAAGTTTGATTTTTGCAGAAATAGTTCTCTTTAAATTCTGTTCTGTTGCTGACACCACTTGGGACGCTTTACTGTTGCTCATACCTCAGGACGTTGGAGTTTTATAGTTTTATTGATTTCTTTTTCTTTTCTTTGTTTTATCAAAGTATAGTGAAGATCGCACGCTTCAGTATTTATGCTGGATTGACTGAGAGCTTCCACTGCAGTACTTTTGGGAACTCCGCAGGCTATTGGAGGAGTGCCTTGCATAATGATGACTTGAATAAGTAAAAAGAGTTCTACTACTCAGTGTTTCAGGATCCTCAGTTAAAATCAGTTCAGTCCGAAGAGCTTTATTGGCATGACCATGAGCATGTATAATATTGCCAAAGCATTGAAATTAAACAATAAAAGGTTTAAGATGTATAAATCTTTTTTTTATTATTAGATGTATAAATCTAATAATATCTAATAATGCAACTAATAATAACAGTGAAATAAAATACAGCAGTAGACTTAAAGAGAGGAAGAATCCTCAACCAACACTATATGGACAAAAGAATTAGGACACCTGACCGTTACACCAACATGAACTTTAATGACACTGGATTCAAATCCATAGACATTCAAAAGCTATAACAGCTTTCTTGGGAGTGGTTCTGTGGGAAAGCCTGGCTCACAATCTCCATTCCAGTTGATCCCAGGGGGTTGCGGCCAGGGCTCTGTGTGGTCCAGTCAAGTTTCTCCACACCGAACTCATCCAACCATGTCTATATGGAGATTGTTTTCTGCATTGGGACACAGTCATGCTGGAATAGAAAATGTTCTTCCCCAAACTATGTCCACAAAGGTGGGAGCATGGCGTTGTCCAAAATGTCTTGGTATGCTGTTAAGTGTTAAGCTTGTCCTTCGCTGGAAGTAAGGCCCTGAAAAACAGGTATGTCCCAATACTTTTGTCCACATCGTGTACCTGTGGGAGAAACTCTCAACTCTACACTCTGATTGGTCAGAAGCGACCGGTTGCTACGACGCCAGGCCGTTGCTAAGTCAAGTGGCTCCCTGTTCACTGGAGCAAAAGTAGGAAACCTGAGTCTCGCCTGTTCTGATAGTTTATTTCTTAATCCGTTTATTTCATAAATAGCGACGAACAAATCAACGAGAGGCGTATGACAACAAATTAAACTTGTACTGATCCACGAATGACTTCATAAGCCACGAACGAAGTGTTGTTTTCAGTTTCGAGAGAAATATCGAGGAGGGTTTCTCCGTTTTCCTCTATGAAGTTGCTAGGTGTTTCTTTGTTGATCCCCCACAGACAAGAGCTGAACTTTTTAACAAGTTGACTCGAATACCCATACTTCTGCCTTTGTATCAGTTACTAAACTTGAGAACACTTTTTTGATTTTCCTTAGTATTGTTTCAGCACATGTTGGAGTGAGACAGAGAAAAGTTAGCCTGCTAGGTTAATTAGCTTAGCCTCTTAGCTAGAGTTGTTTACATCGAGTTATGACTTAATAGTCTTACTTTTGTTGACTCAGTTGAGGCAGTGGAAGTAATGACTAGCAAGCTTCAGATACGAGGGTCCTACGGCGTTTAGGCACGTTTATACGTTTAAAACGAACAGCCAGATTAGTTAAAACTGTTAGATTCGTTTCCTGACAGCCCCTTGTTCCCTAGAAAGAAGACACCAGACTATGGTGGTCGTGCCAAAGATGGAGCAATATCATGTACTGGAGATGATCGGAGAAGGGTCGTTTGGGAGAGTATACAAAGGTCGCAGAAAGTTTAGCGGACAGGTTTGTTCCTGTGCTTGAATGCTTTCCACTGAGTTTTGTTGCAGTCACAGTTTATATGCCGTTCTAACTCAAATGCCTATCTGTTTTCTGGTTCTAGGTCGTAGCTCTCAAGTTCATCCCTAAAATTGGACGATCAGAGAAAGAGTTGAGGAGCCTGAAGAGGGAGATTGAGATCATGCGAGGGCTCAGACATCCAAATATAGTTCTGCTGCTGGACAGCTATGAGACTGAGAGGGAGGTAATAGCTCTAAATAAGATCAGATCCACGTTGACTACACATACATTAGTTTTTTTTCTTGCTGGAGAATCCAGTATAACGAGACAAACGGTACATTGCTGCCAGCTTTTAGAGATTTTCACATTCAAATCTTTTGGCAATTATACTGTTAGGCAAAACATAACGTTATTGGCAAGCTGTACATCTCTTTTAGGACCGGAGGTGGTCTGTTGGAAGGCAAAACATATAAAACCTGCAAAGTCACTAAGTCTCCAAAGTCACATATACAACTAAATATGTGTAAAAAGGTGGTAAGTTAGAGTAGATTCAAGAGCTTCATTTGTCACATACATAGTTATCCAGTACAACATATAGTGAAATGAGAATCTGACTAGCTCCTAGATGCAAAGTAATAATCCATCCATCCATCCATTATCTACCCCTTATTCCTGCATTCAGGGTCGGGGGGGGGGGGGGGGGGGGGGGTGGAGGATCCTCCAACCGCCAAAGGAGGAAGAAGGGGACCACCCTG